>CM053769.1:352233521-352257965 GCA_028658325.1 Potorous gilbertii
CATTCTTGATGAAAAGACCAGAGCTGAAAAGAAAATTTGACTTTCAAACACAAGAATGAGAAGAAGCATGAAAAAGTAAACAGCAAGGAGAAGTCACAAGGGACTTACCAAAGTTGAACTGTTTACATCCATATATGGAAAGACAATATTTGTAACTCCTGAAATTTTTCAGTATCTGGGTAGTTGGTGGTATTACACACTCACACATATACACATACGTACACACACACATGTACAGGCGTGCATGCACACACATACATACGCACATGCATGCACACACAGAGACAGAGAACACCGAGTGAAATGAATAGGATGGGATCATATCTTAAAAGAAATCAAGGTAGACAGTGAGAGAGAAATGAAGTGGGAGGAGAGAGGGTGAAATGGAGTGGGATAAATTATCTCCCATAGAAGAGGCAGGCAGGAGTCTTCTTAGTGGAGGGAAAAAGAGGAGAGCTGAGAGAAAAAAAAAAACATGAAATTTAAAAACAATCAGAATTGTTTGTTCTGTATGTCTTTAATAGACAAAGAAATTCCATAGAATAAGCCATGTCAGTACCAATAGGCCTAAAATGATATCATGTGAATTCTTTCAACTCTGTCAGGGAATAGATGAGATAACCACAGCAGTTAACTAATTTATAGATCTTATTTCATAAAGGAGGATACCAGAAAAGTTAAGTAACATATCCATGTTTACACAGATAGTAATGAAGTTAGGGTGCAATTCTGTTTCCTCAGTCTGAAAAATCTTGTACTATTTGAAATACATCAAGTCTTCCCCAAATGAAAGGAGATCAAGGTGAGAGAGATCCCCAACACACCATGGCACAGACCAAAGAATAAAAAGCTATCTATACGTAAATATACTCTGAGATTTCAGTCTGTATTGTAAGCACATCATATGTGTGTGTATGTGTGTATACACATACATATATATGTAGAGGGGGGAAGGAGAGGAGAGAGAGGGAGAGGATAGAAGGGGAGAGGGAGGAGAGAAATAAATGGAGAGAGAAGGAGAAAGAGAGGAAGGAGAGGAGAGAGGCGGGGAGGGAAAGAGGGGGGATTTACCTTTATATAAGGCTTCATACTTTTCAGAGCATTCACCTATATTACTTCACTTCAAATAAAAGATATCACAAGAAAACAAGAATTTTAAACATACTGAACTTCTCTCTCCAAATAAGTGCCACGCTTCAAAAGTAGCCACGTTAGGATGCTATGTACCTGGTCTAGTGATGGTGTCAATGATCAGAAAATCTAGGAAACTGCTCTTTGTGAAAACTGCCTTTAGATTTAGTTAACAAGCTCCGGGAGAAAATCAGTCTTGTTACTGTAAAGTCATACCTCATTCTTTACTAAAAGTGGCATTTCCTAGTGTGATCATCCACCCTGTTGGGACTTTATTTTGAACATCGTTTAGTCATTTCTTGAAGTCAAACGCAACTTCAGAGGAGACAGAAGATATTCAAATGAACGTGATATTGAGATATAATGGGGGAAAAAGTTCTGAAGGACAGGGAACCAGAAGGCCTGGGCTCCTTCACTTATAAACTCTTGAACATCACAAACATCTTATGAGATGGTCAAGAATGAGATGAGGAAATGCAGACTTATGGAGATCAGGTGACATGCTCTAGGTCATTCAGCCATGAAATAGCAAAGTTGGGATTTTAGCTTTGGTTTTCCCAAGTCCAAGTCATGGGCTCTTTCTGTACACCACATTGCCTTTTCAAGATTGAAGTACTGTCTAACAAAATACCAGTCTTTGGCTAACTCAGTAACAACAAAGGGTTTAGATGAGTTAAATAAAAATAAGGTCCTTAGTCTCAACTCATATCTATGCTTCAGTGTCTCACCAAATGCTCTTGTGCTGCTCAGGAATGAAGGGCAATTTATTAGGCAACAGGAAGGATATTACAGTAGTGACAGGCATTCTAGTTTCATTGCCCCTGACCTGTTCCCCCCAATAATCTTCCTTCTTTCTTTCTAGTTGTCTCTAAGACAAGTGGGTCCAATTTTTATTTTCGCTATGTCTTCCTTCCCTTTATATTTCTATAGAGGCTTCAATACATTACATTAATCTAATGTAAAGTCAAATGACCTTCCAGTTTTCAATTTCAGTACTATGTGAAGGGCCATCAGAATTGCTAACTCAATCCTAGATTAAAGTCTTTAGCATATTTTCTGAAATAAAAAACAAATGCTTGTGGAACCCAGTCATTTGGGAATTTTTTTTGAGAGGCTAGTCATAGATTTTGCATGAACCTTTAGGGAAGGCAGGAAAATACCAATGCCAGCATACATATCAGGTTGATAGAGAGTTAGTTCCCAAACAAAATGGGAACAATCTCCAAGGCATATAGAGCAGCAAAAATCTACATTCTGAAAAAAAATTAGGTCACCTGTAAATTTCCATTCAATTCATAATCCTCTTTCCTATTTTGTGTTGCACACAAATAAATTCCTGCCATTAGGCCTGATGCCTATACCACAATAGCAATAATCTCTTCTATTTCTGCAGTGCCTTAGAGTTTACACAGTATAGTATATACATTACCTCATTTGATCCTCAAAACAATCCAAAAGGTGATATTACAGATGGATTGTTAAAGCTGGAAGAGAACTTTAGAGAGTAGCTAGTCAACCTCTCTCATTTTAAAGATGAAGAAACCAAAATGCAGAGGATAAATGGCTTTCCCATAGTTGCCCAGCTAGCTAGTCAGTGGCAGAGCTGAACCTTGAACTCAGGTTTCCTGACTCTATCCTAAATGTGTTTCCTAACCATTTGGGCTGTTCAAAGATTAAGAGTTGCCTCAGGAAGCAATAAGTCCCTTATTGAAGGTCTTCAAGTGAAAGCCTGATAAACACTTTTGGGGAATGTTGTGTAAGGATCAATCCAATCACCAAAAAACATTTATTAAGCCTCTACTGTGTACCTCCTTGAAAGTAACTTTCATGTGCCAGGGGGCCATGTTTTGCATAATAGTTGGATTTAAATGGCCTCTGAAATTCTGTCCAATTGAGGCAACAACAAAACAACCCCACAGAGAATTGAGCTTCAAGAATCAAAAAAAAAAAACAGTAGAAGAAAGAAAAAGGAACAGATATTAAAGAGGCTAAATGGATGAATGGACTAATAGGATGGACAGAAAGACATAATGAGTCTCTACAAGGCGATAGTATCAGAATTCCAACATGATACTAGAATAATTCTGCCTATCGTTTCACACTGTGCCTAACTCTAGCTGTCAATTACTTCTACCATTCTGTAGAAATTCTTATAACAAATAGCCTCTTGTCAGTGACTTAAAACCCATCATTGTTCAGTGACTTACACTGCATAAAGTAACAGAGACTGTTGATTAAGAATCATTTGTCAAGACTCTATTTTAAAATCCATTATTGGGGTCTCACTTTACAATTCCCCCAATAGTTACTGGTAATAAGACTTTAAAAATTTTAAATAGTGTTTAAATCTTACAGATCCTTCAAGACCACTCCCATGCCACTTCCCCCATGAAGTCTCCCTGATTTTCCCACCCCATCCCCAAGCTGAAGTTACAGATCTCACATCACCTTTTGTTTTTAGCCACTCTTATTTCTGTAGTTATAACAATTCTCTGTTGAGGCACTGGTAAACAGAGAATATCTCACTGAGATCAGAATCAAGAGGTAGCCTTCTACCTGCCCACCCCATTGCCCTTAATTTGTGTAATGCTGTCAAAGGCAGCACAAGGCTCTCTGTCCCTCAGGTTTGTATCCTAGGTTTCACCCTCTATTTCCTCACTCTCCATTGCCAAGGTCTGTCGATGTCACCTTTGAAACATCTCTCCTCTGACACTGCCACCACACAGGCCTTCACTATCTGATGCCTGGACTCCATACATACCCACCTAGTAAATTCCATTGGTTTCCTATTGTTTGGCATTCAAAGTCCTTCATAGCCTCCTCTTACTTTTCTACTCTTCTTTCACCTTACTCCCCTACATGTAATCTTACAGTCTACAAAAATGGCCCCCTAGCTGTTCCATGAATGGGACACTCTATCTTTCAGTTCCAGAATTATCTTTGTCTATCCTCTACTGGCTCTCTCTCTTATCTCTTCTTACTGGCTTTCCTGACTTCCTAAAGGTTTCAACTAAAATCCTGCCTTCTACAGGAAGCCTTTTTCACCCCATCTTAATTCTAGGACTTTCTTTTAATTATTTTTTATTTATCCTATTTATATCCTGTATATCCTTGAAGCAGAGATTGTCTTTTGTCTCTCTTTGTATCCCCAGCATTTAACATAGTGTGACCCATATAAGATGCTTAATAAATGTTTACTGATTGATCTGTGACACTTATTAGTTCTGTGACCCTAGAGAAGTCATTCACCTGTGTGTCTCAGACAATCCCCCTAAGGTTTACACACTAACTCAGATAATGAGGTAGCTAGTTGGCACAGTGGAAAGAGTGCTGGCCCTGGAATTCAGAAATCCCCAGTTCAAATTCAGCTTCAGATACCTACTAGCTGTGTGGTCTTGTGGAAGTCAACCTACACTTGCCACAATTTCCTTAACTGTAAAATGAAGAAAATAATAGCACCTACCTCTCAGGGTTATTATGAAGATCAAATGAGAAAAGATTCATAAAGCTCTTAGCACAGTGCTTGGCACATATTAGGTATCATATAGATGCTACCTACCATTATCATTAGATACTTTAGAGTCTGAATAGGTAGCAGTTTATACATGAGGTATTCCCCAAGTTGAGAGATCCCCAAGCATATTAGAGTTATCTACTAGCTTCTTCTCTACTTCCAACTAAGTGGTAAGCTACATGAGGGCAGGGGGTGTACATTTACTTTTATATAACCAGTACCTAGTATGAGACCCTACCTGAAATTAACACTTGATAAATACTAGTCAAATTATAACCTAACTGTATATAACTTTCTGAGAATGGGAGTTGGGTTCTAACTCTCAATAAATGGACATATACTAGGGAAAGGCCATTTTTGAATAAACCACCTGTTTCCTCCCTGTGTTGTTTTTCTTTTTTCACCAAACTTCCTATATTTTTCTTGAGATTACAACATAATCCGCACTGCCATACTAAATATTACTTCTCTGCGCTGAGTGGCTGATGCTGAGACAATAAATCAGTTTGAGTTAACATGATATGCCAAGTAGCTCAGCAAAGTCAAATATTTGACAAAAGACACACAAACTGAAATTTAGCAAGTCAGGGACAGTCTGGGAATTAGTGCCCTGAATAACAACCATTCTGACTATGAAAGGAACAATATGTAAGGAGTCAGCACTTGTCATTTTAAGGGGAGGGTGGAGGAGAGATAAATCTGAAATCAAAAGGAACTAAGCTTACTCAGTAAGAAATACCTTGAAACAACTCAGTGAGTGGTCAAGTATCCAGGCTTCTGTTCGTATCACCAAAAAATAAAATAAAATAAAGCCTTAACCCCCACAACGTTGGATTAAAAAACACATGGAGCATTTTTCTTGCTTGAGATGGAGAAACAAATTGGTTGCAAATGAAAGAGAGTGGTTTGCTTCACAATTGATTCACAAACAATTTCTAGTCCTGGGTAACCCCCACCATCTGCCTCCCATGTTCAGTCTTCTGAGCATGGTTAAAGAAAGTCCTGAAATGGAGCCAGTTGGCTCCAATACAGCTCCATGCCCTCTAAGCTTACTTAATCTTTCAAGGCTGCTCAGGAACCCTGCCATTTACCTTATGATTCACTATCATATCCACCAACAACATCTCCCTCAAGGTTTTCACTTTTCTTCCCAAGGCAACAAGTCTGCTCATCCTCCTTACTCTCAGCAGATGCCCTGGACGTCTGAGACCAATCAGTTCCTCTCCTCTGCACCCCAAACCTCTCTCTCTTTACCCATTCTCTCTTCCACCCTCTTTTCTTAGAGGAAGAGACTTTTCTTTCCCAAAGTTAAACTTTCTAACTTATACTTGATCATACTTCCTCCCCTCTTCTAGGACCTAGCTATACCAAACATCATATAACCTCCATCTCTTACATCTTTGATTTCTCCTTCTCCTTTTGTTACTTCCTCTTTTCCTACAAACTTGCTCAGGTCTCCTTGATCCTTTATAAGAAAAAAGAAACCTTTCTTTGACCCTATAATGTTCTCAAGTTACCATTCCATACATGCCCTTTCTGTCTTACTGACAAATGGTGAAAAAGAATCATCTGAATTGGCTGTCTCTTCATCTTCCTTCAAACCCATTCACTCCCATTTTGATCTATCTATCATTCCCACAACTCTACTAAAATTGCTTTCCTGAAGGTAGCAAATGCCTTCCAAATTGCTGTGTCCGATGTCCTTAACTTAATCTTCTTTGACATTTCTGTAGTTGCTGGCACTTTTGGCCAGCGCCATTTTTGTAACATGCTCTCCTCCCTTTAATTTCATCCTCTTACATTATCCTGATTCTTCTACCTCTCTGACCACTTGTCTATAACCCATTATGGCCCTTATTTTCCTGTTCCCTTGCTATAGGTATTCCCCAATACTGGAGCCTTGGATGAATCTTCACTTTTCTCTCAACATTCTCTCTTTTGAGAACTCATCCACTCACATGCTTTCAACGATAGCCTCTACACATAAGTTCCAAATCTACCCAAAATCACAGAATTTGAGATTTGGAAGAGAATCTAGTACAGTCTAAGCACAAAAGGAATCCTCATTATCACACATTCAAACTTCTTTTTGCAGACCTCAGAATCAGGGGAACCTAATTCTCAAAGCATCTCATTCAATTTTTAATAGCCCCAGTCCCAAACTCTCTCTCTTGAGTTACAGGTCTGAATCCCTAACAGCCTGAACAGGGTATTTCCACAAGATAGCCTATAGCACCTCAAATCCTAACATGTTAAAAATCAAACTCATCATTCCCCCAACCTTGTTCTTACAACTTCCCTATTTCTGTTATAACCATCACCACTCTGCCAGTTACCAGGGCTTCAAGCCTCGGAACTACCTTTGGCTTTTCTTTTTCCTTTATATCCATTAGAATGTGAGCTTCCCATGGGAAGGAGCTGTCTTTTGTCTTTCTTGGTATCCCCAGAGCTTAGCATAGTGCCTGGCACATAGTAAGTGCTGAACAAATGCTTGTAAACCGACATTCCACAGGCTCTCCATTGCTAAGTCCTGTTAGGGTCATAGGATGTCTTTCTCAATAGTGCTTCATTCTTATGCCTTTCCTCTGTTTATTATCTCCAATTTAACCTGGATACTACCTGTTTGTAGATGGTTATTTGTTGTCTCCCCCATTAGACTCTGTGAGCTCCTCGAGAATAGGAAGTCTTTTTTTGCTTTTTTTAACTTCTTAGTATCCCAGGGTTAGTAAGTGATTAACAAATGTCTACTGATTGACTACCTCCATAATTTCTGTCAAATGCATTTTTGCTCTATTCCATTGCTTTCTGCCTAATGCAGGATTTCATTACCCAGAAATTAAACTAAATGTCATAACCTAAGTGCTCTATCTCTCTGCCTTTAGTATTTCTTACCTCCAAACCATCCTTAACAACACTGCCTCCCATTTTGTCTCAGAAATCCTTTTATTTTGATTTGTAAATACCTCCAATCATCATCTAAATTCAAAAAGTACCACCATCCAAGATGAAACTCTACATTCAACAAATGCCAAGGAAGGTGGCTTAGCCCTACCAGATATCAAATTGTATTATAAAGCAGCAATCATCAAAACCACTTGGTACTGACTAAGAAACAGAGGGTAGACCAGTGTAATACATTAGGAACTCAAGACAGAGTAGTCAATGAATATAGCAATCTACTCTTTGATAAACCCAAGGACCCCAGCTTCTAGGATAAGAACTCACTGTCTGACAAAAATTGCTGGGAAAACTGGATAACAGTGTGGTGGAAACTGGGCATAGACCAATGCCTGATACTGTACACAAGAATAAAGTCCAAATGGATACATGATCTAGGTATAAAGACTGATATTATAAATGAATTAGGGGAGCAAGGAATAGCGTATTTGTAAGATTTATGGAGAATGAAAAAATTTATGACCAAACAAGAGGTAGAGAACATTATGAAGTGTAAAATGGATAATTTTGATAAAGTTTTTTGATAATTTTGATAAAGTTTTTGCACAAACAAATCCAATGCAACAGAGATTAGGAGGGAAGCAGGAAAGTGGGAAAGAATTTTTTCAACTAGTGTCTGTGATAAAGGTCTCATTTCTAAAATAGAGAACTGAGTCAAATGTACAAGAATACAAGTCATCCCCAAATGATATGAACAGGGAGTTTTCTGGAGTTTTCCAAGGAAGAAATTAAGCTATCTATAATCATATGAAACAATGCTCTAAATCACCATTGATTAGAGAGATGCAAATCAAAACAACCCTGAGGTACCACATCATACCTATCAGATTGGCTAACATGACAAAACAGGAAGATGACAAATGTTGGAGAAGATATGGGAGAGTTGGAACACTAATTCATTCTTGGTGGAACTATGAGATGATCCAACCATTTTGGAGAGTAATTTGGAACTATATCCAAAGGGTTACAAAAATGTGCATACCCTTTGACCCAGCAATATAGCTCCTGGGACTGTATCCCAAAGAGATCATAAAAATGGGAAAGGGCCCCATATGTACAAAAATATTTATAGCAGCTCTCTTTGTTGTGGACAAAAATTGGAAATCAAGGGGATGCCTATCAATTGGGGAATGGCTGACACACAAGTTGTGGTATATCAGTGTAACAGAATACTCTTGTGCTATGAGAAATGATGAACAGGAAGACTTAAGAGAAGCCTGGAAAGACTTATATGAACTGATGCTGAGTGAAAGGAGTAGAATCAGGAAAACTTTGTACACAGCAACAACCACAGTGTGTGAGGAATTTTTCTGGTAGACTTAGTACTTCATTGCAATGCATGGACTTAAAAAATTTCCAATGGACTCTTGAGGGAAAATGCCTTTCACATCCAGAGAAAGAACTACAGAATTGGATCGCAGATAGAAACAGACCATTTTCTTTAGTATTATGTTTTCTTTTGTTTTATGGTTTCTCCCACTCATTTTAATTCTTCTATTCAACATATATTTAATAGGAATGTACGTAGAACCTATATAAGATTGTATGCCATCTCAGGAAAGGAGTGGGGAGGGAGGGGGAAGTGAGGAGTAGGGAAGAGGGAAAAAAATCTAAGATATACAGAAGTGACAGTCAGACACTGAAAACAAACAAAATGATTTAATTTGAAAAAAAAGAAACTCTACATTTAATGACTAAGTAAACATGATCAACAGTTGGCTAGAAAACAAGAAGAGATTGAGAACTCATCAAGCACAAGGTAATACAACCCAAGATAAAATTGTTTATCAGTTAATTTAACACTGGTAAAGATATTAGCTTGATCTTCAGAAACCAGGTTAAGGGATATCCTGATTCTGATGATATAAATCCATCGATCTGTTTCAAAACCACAAGTTCTTGTAATAGCAACTATCCTGCTTTGCATGTTTGAAAGAAACAGAACTAAGTTACTCAAAAAAATTTCACCTGCAGGATTTAAGATCCTATCCCTTTCTTACTATGTCTATAAATTGGTCTGCTTCCTCTGAGATATATCTATATAAGACTGATACAGCAAAACATATTTTATCTATCTTTTTCTGGGAATGTGAGGACATCTGAATGGGGGTTCCACTAATCATCAAGAAAGAACTTCAATGATTCCCCTCATAAAAGCATCATCTGCCCCTTATAGGAGTTGACCAAAAATATTTCTCTAAATTGGTAGTTCCTGAATTTTAAAGCAAAATATGAGAAAGACAACACAGAGTCATAGAAAAAATGCTGACCTCAGAGTCAGAAAATTACCTCACCTAAAATGTCACTCCATTTCTCAAAGCCCCAGGCAACTCTCTAAGATTATAAATTACAGAGTCAGTGCTGATTGGCATTGTAGAGGGAAATTCCTCACTGTTATATAAATTTACCATAGTGGTAAAATTTTTTTTAAGGTTAAACAAAACTTGGGCAGAATCCTTACAGTACCTTCTTTAAAAAAAAAAGCTATTATAAATTTCATTTAAGTCACTCAATAAATATTTGTCAAGTGCCTACTATGTGTCAGGCACTGTGCTAAGTGCTCAACAACAAAGAGGGTGTTACATGATTCCTTGAAGCACAATTTAAGAAGCACTGCTCTATGCCAATGCAATCATAAATTTGCTGTCCCACCAAAAAAGAAAAAAACAAAAGCTTTTATTAATTTTCTCCAAGAAAAAATCAATTATAATTTGAAATAAATCATTTTATTTCTGTGGACCTCAGTTTCTTCATCTGTAAAATAAGAGGTTTGAGCCAAATGATCGCTAATTTTCCTTTCAGCACTAATATTCTAGAATTCTATAAAACTGTATTTCATGTAAACTCAAAATTCCTTTAAAGAAAGTATGGTCTTTGGTGAATGTTTAATTCTTGCCTGTTCCATTGCTTCCAAGCTAAGACTGGCTATTTTTGGAGGCCAGATTATGGAATTCATAAACCAATTTTTTTCCTTAGGAGAAAAATGTCTAATGCAGAATAACTCTAAAGGCTCAGTCACTATAATCCTATACAGTTAGCGTGTTGCAAAATTCAACCATGTCGGCTGCTTTCTGCTAAGCAAGAAAACAAGTCAGCAAAAATGAGAAAATGAGTCTCATTTCATTTTCACCTTTGAGATTGCAAACCACAAATAACACCCTGAGCTGAAGGAATCCTTAAGGTTTCCTAGGTAAATGAAGGATGTTGAGAAACATGCTGGTGTAATATTCTTAACTCCTCCAAGACTAATTAATACTGAAATGTGGCTAGGGAAAAGAAGGGGGAGAAAAACCCTCCTGATTCATGTTCCTCTTGGAATGCATTGCTCTTTAATTGTTTTTCTCATGTAATTACATCTATTAGAGATGTAATTACAAATAACGCCTGTGTTTGATTTGTGCAATTGTACTTATGGTATGTAATTTTAAAGTCTTGTGCAACAACTAGCTTCTCCCTGGGACCCTCTAAAAAGAAATAATTTATCATTTCCAAGGCACACTGTTATCTGAGCATTATATTTTAATAAAATGAAAATGAGTAAATATTTGTTGTTTCTTTTACTTAAGGGGGATAAGCTTGGCTGTCACAAAAATTAACATTTATAGAGGCTATGCCAGCCTCTACATGCATTTCCAAACATGCCTTCAACCTCATCTCAAGTCCTGGAGTAATTCTCATCAATAGCAAACATGAAGATTGCAGAGAAATATATGAAGGCTTGTGTGAACTGATGCAAAGAATTTCAGACTTGGGGGGTTGTTCTCCTGAACAACAAAAACAAATTCAGAAATGCCAGGAAAACAATGGTTATAGCAGTAAATAAAAAAGAACAGTAAAAGCAAACTGAACAATGTACAAAAGCCCAGAGAAGAGATGAGGAAATGTATATCCCTCCTTTCAGTGGGAAACTGGGAAAAAAATAGGTGACACACAGTTACACACAGTCAGATTTGATCTATCCTTCAGTCGGTTGTGCTTGGCTGTTTTTTTCTATGTTACAAAGAAAGCTTTATGTAAAGGATATATCTGGAAATAATAGTGATATAAAAACAAAAGGCACCAATACAATTTCTAAAATAAATATCGGTTAGCTATAGAAATAGTCTTTGTCCTCAACAAGATTACAATCTAGGCAGACAGGATGTATACAGTATAACAAATAGACAGCTTGGTTTAACGAAAAATGCATCAGAAGCAAGAATCAGAAAACAGAGTTTTAGCTGCTGGGGCAAGTAATTCCACTTCTATGAACCTCAGCACCCTCAGTCATAACATGGGAGTTTTTAAATTGTCCTACCTACATCACAGACATGCTATGAACATAAATTAAGATAATATCAGAGCCTGTTAGAGCTGAAGAACCTTAGAAATCA
The DNA here is from genome assembly GCA_028658325.1 of Potorous gilbertii. Taxonomy (NCBI): domain Eukaryota; kingdom Metazoa; phylum Chordata; class Mammalia; order Diprotodontia; family Potoroidae; genus Potorous; species Potorous gilbertii. The sequence goes on from CM053769.1 coordinate 352,245,498, forward strand.
TCCCCTCAATGCTCTTATTCTAGACGTGACACAACCGAGGTCTAGAAAGGCTGCATGAAATTACACAAGATTAACACCTTAAATCAAGCTCTAGTACCCATGTCATGGAACCATAGAATCTTCTATAGAGTTCTAAGAGGGTTAAGAGATCATCTAGTAAGATGTCTTACATCTTCATCATCACCTAGCATTTGTATGGTGCTTTAAGGTTTAGAAAGCACTTTACATTTCTCACATTTGAACCATACAATAGACCTGTGAAATAGATAATCTATTAATAGTTGTACCTATCTTCCAGATGAAGAAGCTGAGGGTAAGCGAGGTTAACTGATTTGTCAGGACACAGATCTAGTATCTATAGGAAGATTAGACCTTGGTCTTCCTGACTCCAACTCAACACTCTCTCCACTGGGCCAAGATGCCTATTAAGTAGGAATGCAGGAACCATTTCTTCAAAAATCACTGGCAAATGACTTGCCATTAACTTTCCTCTTAACTTTTTCATCCCAATGCCTTGTCTAATCCTTTACTCAGCTCTTTCTCTTTAAATTTGCTTCAACAGCTAGCTCAAATGAACTTTTTCCATAAAGACTTCCCTCAGGAGAGGATTTTAGGAAGATGGCAGAGTAGGCCATAAAATTCCAAGGTAGGATTTTCCTCCACAAAAGAGATAAAACAGCACCTCAGGGCAAGCATAGAGTTGTAAAAACAAACAAGAGAAGGGGCAGAACAGGGGTCTTTCAGGAACAATCAGGAAAGATCTGATAAAAAAATACCAGGATGAGGTTTGGAGATTGCCTCTGCCCCAGCCACAGGAAATTTTACTCCCAGGACAGTGAGGGGAGTTGGGCACCTGAGCACAGGAAAACCGAGGGAAACTTTGCTGATAAGAAACACCTAACCTAGCTGTGCTAAGAAACACAGGAGGGGAAATAAGGACCCAGCATACCCCTAGTAAGTGCAAGAAGCAGTGGGATGGAGATGTTGCTGGCTGTGGGCACTTACAGGAGGCTGGATGTTTTGGTTTGGATTTAAGATCAGAGAGGAGAACTAAAGGAGAATCTGAGGCCAGAGGTACCACCTCCCCATCCCCCAAACTAGAAGTGATTACAAAAATTAAGCTATTAAAAATGCGCAACTACAGAGAGTTACTATGGGAACAGAAGAAAGTAAGTATCTGTAGGAAGATAAGAACTCAGTTCTTGTAAGACCAGGATTCCTCTTCAGAAGAAGATAGTGAAGCAAAGAAACTTTCTACCCCAAAGTGTGATGTCAAATGGTGACCTTTCCAAAAAGAATTCACAGAAGAACTTTGAAAAGACTTTAGAAATCAAATGAGAGAAATTAAGGGAAAAAATTTAAAAATAAGAACAATGAAAGAAAAACAAGGAGATTATGAAAAGTGAAACAATTAGAAAAGGAGATCCAGAATCTCAATGAAGAAAATGACTCCTTGAAAATCAGAATTGGGCAAAGGGAAGCCAACAAAGTTATAAGAGACCAAGAAATAATAAAACAAAACAAAAAGACTGAAAAAAATATTGAGAATATGAAACATTTCATAAGAAAAACAACTGACCTGGAGAACAGACCAAGAAGAAGAAACATAAGAATAATCAGTCTCCTTGAAAGTTATGACCAAAAAAAAAAAAAAAGAAACAACACAGTAATACAAGAAACAATCAAAGAAAATTGTCTTGAAGCATTAGAACAAGATGGGAAAACAAAAATAAAAAAATTCCACCGATCACCACCTGAAAGAGATTCTACAAGGAAAACCCACAGGAACATTAGAGTCAAAATCCAAAACCTCCAGCTCAAGGATAAAACATTATGAACAACAAGAAAAAACAATTTACATATGCCAGTGCCACAGTTAGAATCATACAAGACCTAGCAGTAGCAACATTAAAAGACTGCAGGTCTTGGAACACTATGTATAGAAGAGCAAAAGAATTGGGGTTCCAGCTGAAAATATCATACCCAGCAAAGCTAAGCATAATCCTGAATTTTAAAAAAAGGACATTTAATCAATTATCAGACTTTTAGGACTTTGTTTAAAAAAAAACTAAACTTTATAGAAAATTTGACATACACGAGTCAAAAGAAACATAAGATAATTACCAAAGACCAATTATAAGGGACTCAAGAAGGACAGACTGCTTACCTTTTATGTATGTAAAATGTATGTCTAAGATTGTTTTTAGTAACTAGGTAGTTCATAAGAAAGATTGAGATAGATGTGAGCATGATATGTTCAAAAAGTCAAATCATTCAGGAACAGTTAAAAAGAGTAATTACCTTATACAAATAAGATACAAAAGGAAGCACTACTACAGAAGAATTAGTTGGGGTAACAAGGGTATTAGTTCTGGAAACCTACTTGCATTGGCAATGAGTTCAAGAAGTAACAATATATATATACATCTACAAGAGTATACAAGTTTTCTAAATCTAGAAAGAAATAAAACACTAAGGGAATAAGGAGTGGGAGTGGCTAAGGGAGGGACCTTTAGAGGGAAGAGTGAAGGAATATGTTAAAGGGGAATATGGAACGATGTTTAGATTTATGAGAATTAGAGGATAAAGGCCTCCTGGGTGAGGAGCAGGGTAGGTTAAGTAATAGGAAGGCAAGGTAGCAGGTAGAAGTAAAGTGGAGGAGTCGGGAGGGATAAGAAATAAGAGATATTCACAAACATAAAAATAAATATTAGGAGTAGAATTTCTTAGGGAAAGTATATGTTTAATACATATATATATATATATATATATATATGTATATATGTATATGTGTATGTATATATCTATATATAAATACATCCACACTTCATTGTGGCTTGGGGGGAAGGATGAAAAAAGAACCAGGTAAAAAGTATACAGCAGAGAACAAAAGAAAACTTACAAGGAAGTAAAGAAAAGATGAAGAACTTACAACACAACATGTAGTATTTAATACACAGACTTTCTTGAAATGGAAATTTATTGCTATATAGTTTGAATCCTCTCTTACATTCTACTGTGCACAGACACGTTTTTTCTTTTATTTTATATTTAAGTTCTAATACTTCAGTTAATATGTTTCTTTTTTCTTTTCTTATTATATATTTAAGTTTGGATATTCAAGTCTAAGACAAAAAAATAAAAATAGGAGTTCCTTCATTCAACCTCCCCCAGTTGAACTCTCCTTTTCTCCCTTTTCTGAACTCTTAGAGTACTGCTTATACTGTTCATTGCACTTTGCTGTGTATGTGTGTCTAGGGCAAAGATATCTTGGGTCTAGTTCTCCACATCAAAGGGTCCCTAGATCGTGTACAAGCATTCAAGGTAACAGTGTATAAATCTGGTATAAGATACCCTTTGTTCTACCCAACAGAAAATATAAAAAATACACAAAAGACTCCCAGCCACTCAAACATTTGACAAATACAATTTGTCTCCCCCTTGTGAGTTTTCCTTTTCCTTTTCAGTCCTCCATACCATGGCATCCAGGGACATCCCCAGTTGTACTGATCTGTATCTTGCTACTGGACACAGAGGACTCCAGGGGAGGGAGTAAGGCTAGTAACTTTGCATAGCTCTCCCTCACTTAAATCCAGTTCACTTCCAAGTAATGATATCTCTTTCCTGAGGTCATGGTTCTCTTTGAGAAAGAAGGACAAACAACAATTACCATATGTGTATGGATATGCATGCAGATATGTGTGTACATATACACATACCCATACAGATTCAAATTATCCCAAATTGGTTCAATTTTAAGCTTAAATCATATGTATATAAACATTATATGTATGTATGTATATATAACATGTATGTATGTATACATTACTATTTGTTATTATTATTTCCTCTACTGGCCTGCAAGATCCATGAGTTCAGGAGTCAGGTATTATTCATTTCTATACCCAACACCATCCTCCACCTAGTATACAACACAGAATTTTGGACAGAGTTGTTTCTTAATAATGTTTGTGGAATAGTCATCATTAATTCATTTCCTGTGACATAGAGCTCAATAAATGAGGAAGCCCTGTTCCACTACTGGCTATCATTGTGACCAAATATCTGAAGGGTTCATAGGATCACAGAATTAGAGTTCAAAGGGTTCTCTGAAGTTAACTACTCCAAACTCCTCATTTTACCGATGAGGAAACTTAGACCCAAAGAGGATACACGAACTACCCAAAGTCACACAGTTACAGTTCTGGTACCAGAATAGGAAGCCAGGTGCTCTAATTTCAAATCAAAGTACTGTTTCTACTAAACCACAAATGCCTTGCAATGTAAGAGAGGGAACAGATTTGTTCTGTGCAGTTCCAAGGAATAGTATGTATGCAGGTCAGGGTTTTAAAAAATGTTACATGAAGGCAGTTTTTCTACAGGGTGATCTTGAAAATGGATTGGTCTCCCTTCCTGGAGATCATCAAGAAAAGACAGAACTTTCAGTTCTAGATGTTTTCCAGTTTCCTCTGCCTGAGGGCAGGGAGTTAGCCTAGAAAACATTGCAAGTCCTGATCCAGCTCTCTGGATAAACTTTGATGTCTCCTCATCTAACCTTCTAATCCCCCCGGTAACTACTACTCTAGGTCTGGGCTGTCAATGCAAATGATACTACCCAGGTAAAAATTTTGACATCTTCTGGTTTCCTGGAAGAGATCAGGCAATTAATTACCCTTGTAACCTCAAAAATCACATTTGAAATCAAATCTGCAGAACTGACAAGTTGGGGATATAAAAAATGACTCTCCTCTCAGCCTCTTAATTACACACCATATATCAAATTTCTCCAAGGCTCTGAAAATGTCCCATTTAACATTCTGTACTTGGCATTTGGTTCTGAAACCTGCAGTGGCTTATACCCCTCCTTGGAGGTTTTCTTACCTGAAGCATTTGTTTGTGTTTTTTTTTTCCTTTTACTCTTTGCATCAGTTTCATCTCTCCTCCAGATTCCTCTCGGCTTGTATAGTCACTGAGAGGATTTAAGGGAGCACTTACATGAACCTAGACACCTTTATTGCTTTGAGGACTTGGGAAGGTTTTCATATTTATTAAGCACATTTCACAAGAATATACACACACATACATATACACACAGACACACACACAGGTACCCCCAAAAAAAGTAACACCATACCTCATGCTTCATTTTTCAATGGTCTCAGAGGCAGTTGATTATTACAAAATAGAAATACAAGAGGAGAAACAAAAAGAAAAAATATGGGGTAATGTCAAGAACACTGGACTTAGGAGACCTGGGTTTGAATCACAGCATGACTATTTGCCAGTCAGGTGAACTTGAGCAAGTCACTTAAGCTCCATAAGCCCCTTTCTCTATAGATGAGGATAGTACAATAATCTCTACTTTCTTTGCCTCGCAGGATCAATATCAGGGTCCAAATTGGAGAACAACTACAATAATGTTTTCTGAACTATAAAGAACAGTAGAAATGTAAGCTACTCTTGCCAGAAAAATGTTATAGACCCCTTATCAGGGGAGAATATAAAGGAATAAAAACATGGATTGGTATTCCCAGAAAGGGACTGGGGCAGGGGGAAGGGGGGACAATAGTGATGTTTCCTGGTTATAAATCATGAAAACATCACTATATTAGAAGAATTACGATGACAGACAACCCAAAGGGCCAGGTGAAAGGTCCACGGAAGATGGAAGCAGGCTGTGACTTATTACCAGGAATGACTTGTACAAAGTGATATAAAATACATTAGCAAGGCTGTGTATTAATAGCGAAAAGATATTAGGTCAGTCATGTAGCAATAGGTAGAACAGGGAGATGACCCATCTGTTGCACTAGTACCCACAAAATAATTTTTTAAAGTGCTACCTGATCTCTGAACTTGACAGCTTTTGGTGCCATCAATTCACACAGATCATCCTCATTTCCTGGAATACATTTCCCAAATGAATGAAGTATTTATTGAGTACTTGCCAGGTGCCCCCAAGCATTGTGCTAAGTGATGGGGATACAAATAGAAATAGAAGACAGTCCCTCATCTCAAGGAGCTCACATCCTAATATGGGAGACAGCACAGATAGAAGTTTCCAAATACAAGTCAGATGAAAAAGTCCCACGGTCCTTAGGGGGCAGCAGCAAAGCTGGTAGCAGTATCTCTTCTTCAGTGTTGTTTTCACTGATAAAATCATGCCAGTTTCTGGGGTTGAAGTATTTTACAGTGCCAAGGAACATGGGTGGCAAGAACTTTATTTTCTGGGTCTTAAATAGATATGGCTGTAGACTAGAAGGAACAATTTCCAGGCTGCTTCTCCACAGGGATTCCTTCCCAAGACGATAGCTGAGGGGACTGGACTGGAATCAAAGACCTCCTCTGGAACTCATAATCCTCGTCTTCCTTCCAAACTTAGATCAGGCGCTCTCTCCTCCCAGAAGCCTTCTCTAATCCTTCTAATTGAAGTATTCTCTTCTTTGTTGAGATTTCCTGGAACCACTTTATTTGGCCCTTTTGCCCCCTAAAATTTTACTTTGTATAACTGTCTGTGTACACATACATAATAAAACTTAAGTTGCTTGAGGGTAAGTCCACAGTAAAACTTAAGTTGCCTATCTTCACATCTCCAGCCTAGCAGACATTTAATAAATGTTTAATGACTTGAAAGAGACCTTTAGTACATCAGATAGCCTTTACAGTAAGACATGGATAAGAATCACTAAAAATAAAAAAAAGAATAAATGTAATGTATACCAATGGAGGGAATGCCCATACTGAGAACAACCAAGTTTTCGATCAACATTATTAAGAACTTACCATGTTGTAGACACTGTGCTTTTGACTTGAGGTATAAAAAGAAGTGAAAACATTTTCTATCCTTGAGGAGTTTACATTCAAAGGGGGAATACATTCAATTGCTAAAGCATTTTCTGAGAAACATTCTTGCTCATCCTTTAGTGGATTCTCAATCACTCAAATGATTCTCCACTTCCATCCTCAATTGCCAAAAATCAAGGGTGGGCAAAATGGTCAATTTTCTAAAGATATGACTCCCTTGGACACATCGATATACTCCATCGTGCCACCTTTCCATGTGCTTAATGGGGGCTGAGTAGCCACTGAGTCAATTTAATTTTGACTCTATAAGAGTTTAATAAAGAAGCTATGAATGACCTTGACACAGAGAAGACTGAATTACAACTATTCCATGAGAGTCATAGATCACAGATCTAAAGCTAGAAGTAACACCAGAGGTTATCTTACTGGGGTTGAAGGAGGGAAGCCTGTGACTTTGAGGCCACATGTCCTCTAGGTGCTCAAGTGTAGCTCTTTCACTAAGTCCAAACTTCACAGAATAAATCTCCTTAATAAAACAATTTGTTCCATAAAACTTGGACTTAGTCAAAGGACCATACCCAAGTACTGAGAGGGTCTCAAGGCTGCAGGTTCCCCACTCCTGGTAGGATAATTCTGGTGTTACTCCTGGATACTTTGACCCCCTCAATTTATAAATAAGGAAAGAAAAACCCATAGAGGTTAAGTGGATTGTTCAAGGCCACACAGGTAGGCAAGGGAAGAGATGGGATATAGATTAAGATCTTGTGACTCAACTTTCACCAGTTTTTCCCACTGTAACAGGATGGAAACCACCCTTACAAAATCAGAGAATCACCACAGAAACTTCCAAAGATTCTCTCTATCTCTCTGTCAAAAACAAAATTTCAATAAAATCCTCCTAGGCATGCAGCTAACATTTGTTCTACATCTTAATTTATTGGAATTACAAAATTTCCAAAATCTAAGAAAAAATAGGTAAATAAAACATTGGTTAAGCATCTACTTAATGGAAAACACTGTTGTAGAGAAGTGGAGGGAAAGCTTAGAAGACCTAGATTCAAATCCCTCCTCTGACCAATACAGACTATGTGATTGGGGCAAGTCAATAAATCCCTCAGTGCCCCCAGATAACTTATAGAATGAATTTCAGAGCAGTTGCTAATCTGTATTAATAAAAGGAGTTTCTTCACTGGGGATTCCACACACCAAAAAGTTACATATGGTCCCCCAAAAAAGTACAATATACTGAATGGGATACAAGTGTTACTAAAGCATGTGTACGTGTGTGTGCACCTTATGATTACTTTGAGACAAATCCCAAACCTTCATTTTACTGATAAAGAAACGAAGACCCAGAGTAGCAACTTATTCAAAGTGGCTTTCCAACAGAGGTTATATTAGGACCCAGGTTTCCTACCTCCTGGTTCTACCACTTTTCTACTGAACTTTATCTGCTCTTTAGTAAAGAACATTTCATAGCTTCCTTGATGACTTTTAAAACAATAAGCACACTAATAACAATGTTTTTCCTTCAAGTTAATTTTTTACAACATAAATTTCCATATTTTGTTTGGACATGAAGCATAAATCTTTTGACTGGAAAAAAGGCCCTTGGCATAAAAAGCTTGCCTACATGTGAACTTTAGTTCCCTTTCAGCCATCTCTTTTCACAGAAACGGTGGTTTAGCTTTGTGTTATCAAAGAAACATTTGATGGGAAAAAAGGCATAGCAGTCATCTAGCAAGGGCAATGAGATACCCTATGGACTTCACACATGCACCTTTGTGTTCCACACAAATATATAAATGAAGGCTCCCAGCACTTGGAGACAATGGTGATGAACTTATAAGAAGGCATGGACGAGTGTACACAGGTTGGATAGGCACAGACAGGGTTGTGATCTTCACTACTACAAGGAATACCCATGTGAGATTCATTGGTATATTAAAGAAGTACAGCTTCCAGGGCAATGGGAGGAGAATTACACCATTTTCTGCCCTGGTGAGACTTCATCTGGAGTATTGTATCCACTTCTGGAGACGATATTTAAGCAAAAATATTAAGAAACTGGAGTACATTCAAAGCGAGAGTGACCGAGATGGGTAGGAAGTTCAAAATCATGTCATATTAGGAGTCTCTTGAAGAAATTAGGGATGCTTATCCCAGATAGGAGACCTGATAAATGAGTTTAAAAAACTAAAAGACTGTCAAATGTAAGTAGGGTTAGACTAGCTCCAACTACCTCTTAGACAGAATTAGGACCAATACAGGGAAGTTACAGGGAGGCAGACTTCAGCTCAACAGAAAACTTTATAATGGAGCTGTCCAGAAAGAAATTGACTTTTTAAAAGTTTCATAGTTTCTTCCTTGAGGTGATTATAACTCTCCAACACTACTGATCCCATATGAATCCTTAAATATGAGGGAGAGGTGAAAGAGGTTCCCTTCAAAAGAAGGCAGGACATAACTTATACCTTCAGGCATGATGAGCTATTACCTTGAAAATTTTCAGGTTCAACCAGAAAAACACCACATTTCAAACTAAGTTCCTTTAAATGGCTTCCTTGCTATGAAAAAAATGAACACACCTTTACAATGTTGGTGGAACTGTGAACTGGTCTAACTATTCTGGAAAGCAATTTGGAACTCTACTTTTTAAAGTAATTAAAGTTGTCTATGCCCTTTGACTCAGAGATACCACTACTAGTATATATGATAAGAAGGTGAAAGACACAAAAGAAGGTCACCAATACACCAAAATATTCACAGCAGCACTTTTCACTTTATTAAATAACAGAAAACCAAATAGATATCCATCAATTGAGAAATGGTAAAATCATGGCATGTGAATGGAATGGAATATTACTGTGCCATAAGAAATAAATAAGAAGAATTCAGAGAAGCATGAGAAGACTTATGTGAATCGGTAGAGAGTGAAGTAAGCAGAACTAGGGAAACAGAATGACTAGAAAGAACATGACAGCAACGCAAATAAAAGGAAAGAGAAAACTGAGGCTATATAATAATGAACAAGGAGCTTAGTCCTGGAGAAGGACTGAAAAAATACATCTCCCATTAAAAAAAAAAAAGGAAGTTGGGAGTACGGAATGCTGTAAACACTGTAAAACTTAATGTGATGGGTTTTTTGGGGAACTGCTTTCAATTCCCAAAAATCTTTTTTTAATTTCTTTGTGAGAAGGAGTAGCTTACTGGGAAAGAAAGAAAGGAAGATAAATGGATACTCCAGTATAACAGATAGAGTGCTGAAACTGAAGGGAGAAAGATCTGGATTCAAATCCCATCTCAGACACTGAGTGGTTGTATGACCTTAGGTAAGCAATTACCCTCTCTTGATCTCAGTTCCTCATTTGGATCTAGATGACCTCTAATGTCCCTTCCAGTTTCATATCTGTGGCCCTATGATTCCTAGGACACTTATTTTAGGGGACTGGGCTATCATTCAAAAATGTCCCCTCAAACACCTAAAACAAATTTTAAAAATGAAAACTGAAAAAATACAGACAGAAAGGTAAGCTGTACGAAGAAAATCTGCCTTATAGAATGGGCCCCAGGACACTGGCAGAAGCCTCTGATTGAGGGAGCCCAGTGTTCATGTGCAAATGGGAAGAAAGAATACAAAACAGCCTCAGTGATTTCCGTGCCAGAAAACTCCTATAACAGCCATTTGTCTGCAGTTTTGGCAAAACCTAAGTCAGGGAGCAGACTCAGGAGGACATCAGACCATTCCATTCACTCTGAAAGAAGTATATCCACTTTGACATTGACCAGAGTTGCAAATCCAAACTGCCAGCTGACAAGTGAGAGGTAATAACAATTCATATTGCCACAGTAACCCGAAATGGCTACAAAGTGTTGCCCTTATACCAACACTGAAAGGTAGAGATAAGTAACTCTATCCACATTTCACATATAAAGGAAGTGGAGACTCAAGAGAGCTAAGTGGCATGTCCATGGTCATTAGGCTATTCAACATTAAATCCAGGATCTCACACTCTTAAGAGTTAGAGGTGATGGCTAAATCCCCAGTTAGCGGCATTGGAAAATGGGAAAAAGTTAATTCTCAGTTACCTGGGCTAACAAAAGAGGAAATCAAAGGCAAGGATAAGGGAATCGCTAGTATGGATAATCCAAAAGTCTTTTATGGTATATCCTACTGTGTCTGACTTTTGAATGCAACTAATTTTCCTTCCCACTTCCATCTTATTTGGTTAATAGGAACATTAGCGTGCATTTCTTAAACACATACCAGCAACTGGCAGGAGCATGCAGCCCTGAAACACAGTAAATGTCTGGGGAGAGTCAGTCTGGGATTTAGAATGTGATTTGCATAAAGTGGACAATACTCAGACACAAAATCGAGAGTGAGACTATGTTTGAGAAAGTGCTTTTTTCCCTATCTTGGGGGAAGGGGGAGGGTGTGGAGGAAGCAAAGGACAACTGATTTTTTGCTCTAATGGCTAAAGAGCCTTCTGGAGTTTAATTTGATTTGGCTGCCATGTGGTGTTGTCCATTCACATCTGGACTGCCTGGCACAGACCTCAGAGAATAGAGCAGAAGGACGCAGGGAAAGTTCTCAGATTGTAATGCTACTGCAATGACCTACTTGGGATTAGAGGAGCATTACAGAATATCACTGTGTTTTATGGGTCATAAATATTGCACAGATGTTCCTTATTTACATAGACACTGTTGATTATTATTGGTACATTAGCATGCTAATACGGCTATTCCTGCATTCTAAACGGCAAGGCCAGAGACATAGTGATGTAATTAAACAAGAGCTGTGTAACAAAACAAAACAAAAAAAAAAATCTTCCTTTGGAAATTGATATCTTTGTGGTTGATTTTATTCCATATCCTGAATTTACAACAAGATGATATAACTTTTCACATAAAGCCAAGCAGCTATTGTTCTCAGCACAGATAACAGCAGTTTTCTAGTAGACTATAAAGACTATTGGAAAGTATTATGCCTATAAATACAGTTTGCACGTCTCCAGTGACAAAGAACTCACTATCTCACCAGTCATCTAATTCTATTGTTAGAGGGCTCTAATTGTCAGAAAGTCCTTTCTTAAGGAAGTAGAAATGTTTCCCTGTAACTTTCACCCTGTGAAGCCAGGTAGGAATGAGATGATGAATCCTTCCTCCACATGAGACAACTTCAAATACTTGAAGACAGCTACCTTTCCCCCATGCCAGCCCAAATCTTCTTTTCCCAAGATTACACATCCCCAATATCTTCAACCTATCCCACTGTGGTTTGTACTCTAGACCTCTTGCCATTTTAATTAACTTTCTTTAGCCTGATCATGTACATTTCTAAAATACTGTGCCCAGTACTGGCCAACATTCCAGAACAGAAGTTTGCCTCTGCCTGGTTGAAACTCCATGGAGTAAGACACCCATTCTAGAATACGTTCATCACTTCTCAACTCACCACCATGCTGCTAACTCAAGACTTAACTGACATCACCCTCCTCCATCTCCTCTTCCTTCTGTTTCAAGGGTAGTAACTAATCTCCAACCAATGCTTTCCTTCTTTACAGAGGGCTGAAACTAGACTCTCGGATCCCTTCTCTTTGCATCTGCTACCCTGTCTGGTTTCAATTTGACAGAACAAAATGCTTCCAACACACACAC
>CM053769.1:352258465-352290036 GCA_028658325.1 Potorous gilbertii
GTCACACAAATAGGAAATGTTGGAGCTGGGACTCAAACCCAAGTTCACCATTCTTTTGACCGTATCCTGTTACCACTATTTAAGTAGCAATGTCAAAACTGAAAAATCAGAGGGTTAAATTGGCACCCATACCTAGTCTAATCTCAGAATCTGTCCCATAAGTCTCAAGGTCAAAGATGAAGAGGCATTTAGGAGCTCTGGACACAACTCATTCCAGGCCTCTATATTTCCCATAGAGTAAACCCAGACAGCGAAATTACCCAGATGTTAGCTTCTATGCTTTCAACACACCTCTAAATGCATTACTCTAGCCATTATACAAGTCTAAAGAAACAGATTAGGAATTGATTTCCTCCAAAGAACCACCACATTAAACCAATCTTGATTCTTTCCCTCTAACAAAAGAGCATCATTTACCAAATCTTCTTTCATTCAAGTGACAAAAAGAAGAAAATCAAAGACCATCACAACTGTCTACTGCTCAAGAAGGAAGAAAAATGACAGTACACAATCTGTTCTTGTATGAGCAGACTGATGGCCTGGAGCTTCACCATCCTTCAAGGCCCAGCTCAAATGCTGCCTCCTCCAGGAAGCCTTGATTACAGTGTGATATAGTAGAAAGATTGAAAATGGAGTCAGAAGACATGGATTTAAATCCTTATTTTTACTGTGAAGTTATGGGATACTGGGCAAGATATTTCTCTTCTCTAGGCCCCAGAGAGGGGCGCTTATCTGCAAAATAAAGGGGTTTGACTAGACAGACTCTGAGGTAATCTCTAGTTTTAAACCCTAGAAACCTAAAAAAAGATGTCCCCAACTATAAATAAATCTTCTGAATTCTCATAAGTTATCTGTCATGCAGTTATCATACTCCCTATTACATCTATCAGTGTATATGTCTTAGCTTATCCTATTAGATTGCAAACATCTTGAAGCCAGGCTACATCTTCTTGATCTCAGTATCTTCCCTAATGACTTAGCATGATGGTCTGCATATAGCAAGTGCTCCATAGCTGTGGAAAGCAAAGAAGGGAGGCAGCCTGAAAAGAACACTAAGTTCGGAGCAGTAAGACATGAGTTTGAATACTGACCTCAGGTATGGCGTTTCAGTTCTCTGGTCTCAGCTTTCTCTGTAAAATGATGGAGATGGGTGTGATGATCTTTAAGGTCTCTATTAAGGGAGTAAGAGAAAAAGAGAAGGGGAAAAGGGAAACATGGTCTTCCCCTCAACGTGTAACTGTAATATACAACCAACCTCTCCTCCATGTGATTTTTTTTTCTTCACATGTACCTGTGAATTTGTCAGAAAAAAAAAAATCTTGTGAACCTAGAAACCAACCTGTATATTTTCTATCCCCTAAATACCTGTCTTGATCAAAAGCAAAACTGTCCAGAAAGGACACAAGTTCCATTTTTTAGCATGAGTTTTCAATCTGGCCCAGGAAAATTACCTCAAAGACAGAACATGGGATTAAATGATTTTATCCCTACTAAAATGTCAGCTAAGTATGGTGTGTCCCAGGATCGTCTACTCAGTGTCTTTTTTTATGTTTCTCCTTACCTATTTTCCACTTCTTACTTCCCAAAGTTGAGCACATACCTTTCCACCTCCAACATTTTAGTTATTACTTTTAAGACCAGTGAAACCTTATTCCTACAAAACCCTCAGGGAATGTGGTATCAGAAGAGCAAAGTTTTCAAGAGAGCCAAGGGCTTTTTCATCTAAGCACAAAACCTTTTTTTTTTAGTTTAGCCACTCAGAATAGAAAACTCTTCTGAAACAGATAAATACATATAAGTAGGCAGATCATTTAATTTCTCAGCCTCAGTTTCCTCATCTGTATAGAGATAATCAGCTATTTAAAATAATAATAATATTCCCTTTGGGGGGTAATAAATAGCAGGGTTGTGAGAATAATGTACGTTAACATATGTAATGTATTTTATAAACCTTAAAAGCACTCTACCTATTATTATACACTTTTCTGCCTTCTTAAACTGAGAGTAAAGACATTGAATAGTTAACTTTTCTGAATACCTCAGAATCATCATCATAAATAGTAAGGACTACCCTGAGCTATAAATCTATAATGTTCTCAGTGGTTATGGAGGTGCAAAAAGGTTATTTGTCCCTATTCTTAATGACCTCAGACTTCTAGGTGAATTGGTAGGTTACAGCTGCTCTCTGTAGTTTTCTGTCTTCTTCCCATCAGCCAGGAATTTTGCCCCTTTCCATCCTTTTTATAAGCTATGGGCTGGGGAACTGAACAAGCAAGCTTGTTATACCTATGTGTAAAATACAAAGCAACAGACTGAATGAGGGCCTTAAGTATTTCCCTGTGCAAAAAGTTCATGGACTTTTACGTATCTATCTTGACTGTTCAGTGTTTCATCTTGTTAGATTCAGTCCATCACTTCAGCCTCTCAAGATGCCAATTCTATCATCCAATTTATTAGCTATTTCTCTCTAAAAATTTGATAAGCAGATCATTTATGTCTTCTTTTTACCAAATCCATATCAGCAGGATTTGTGGATGAATAGCGAATTTGTAGTCAGAGGACACAGGTTCACATCCTACCACTGTGAGATGTAGAAACAAGTCATTTTCTCCATCTGTGCCTTGATGTCCTCATACATGAAATGAGATTAGTTAGACTAGATGACCAAGGTCCTTTATAACCCTAAACCTCATGATTCTATAGGACACATGGACATCATGAGGTTTATAGCTAGACAGTAGAGATAATAAAGAAATTAACTATAAAAACCATGAATATTGAGGTATTTTGGAGAACTTTAACAATTGAACAGCACCTTGGTGGTCATCTAGTTCAGAATCTACTTCAGGAAAACAGTTATGATAAATAGAGAGAGAGAAGTTTAGAGAGAATTGTGATCAGTGTTACCCAGGTAATTGATAGAACAGCCAATCTGTTTCCACGAGAGAGGAGGGAAGTCAATGTTGTAAATGGAGGTGGGGACATCATTGAGACCAGATTCACTTAAGAGTGCTTTGTATATGATTTTATAATTGACATGATTGCACAACTAACAACAGCTCACATTGCTATGGAAAATTTAAAGTTTGCCAAGTACTTTCTTCACAACCACCTTGTAAGGTGGATAATGCACTTATCCACATCCCCATTTTACAGGTAGAGAAACTGTGGCTCAGAGTTTCCTGTAACTCACAGCTACTAAGTGTCAAAAGCCAGGCATACAATTCAAATTTCCTGACTTGAATTCCAGTACTCTTTCTGTTATACCACACCTGCCCTAGTATTAGAGACAGGGCTCACTGAATGAACAAAGGTATATCCACTTCCCTCATGGAGGACGGAATAGGGATATCTTTCCCTATGAAGCTTTAGTTAAATAGTGGCCAAGCAGCAGCATTTAGGATTTGAGCTCCCCTGGGATAAAGAGCTCTAAATAAATCAAGGGACTTTAGAGAAAGGCAGCAAATTGGTAGGGAAGATGAAAAGACTGAGTCAGGAAGAAAATGTAAAGGGATTAAACAGTATAATTTGGTGAAATGATGACTAACTGGGGCATAATAACAGGATGCCAAATTCTAAAGGTATAAACACCATGGACAGAAATGAATGCTTTTGCATCGTACAAAGGAATATAACAAGGAGTCAGGGGAACAAGTAAAAGAAAAGAAATGCACAATGAACATTAGGGAGAAATACCAGGCAGACACAGAAATGTCTGAATCATAGGACTGTTCCCCAAGGGAGTGGTCAAAAGCTCACCAATTACAAAACAAATTGGCTAGGTTCTGCAAGGGGGCATTTCATAGTTAGTAAGCCTTCACAGATCCTAGAGGAAAGCAATATGATGGCATTAATTGACTCCCAGAATAGTACTCAAGAGACCTGGATTCTACTTCCAGTTCTCCAACTAAACAACCATACTTCAGGAAGCTTCTTCTCATTTTGAAACCTCAGTTTACCCATCTACAAGAGCGCTGGACCAAAAGACCCAATTTCCTTTGGAACTGTTTAACATTCTGTATTCTCTGCCTAGCTACTGAGTATGGCTATCTATGTGTGAGGAAGGATGGTACAGCAAATTGAAAACTGGCCTCAGAGACAGAAGACCCACCTTGACAAATACAGGCTGAGTGATTATGAGCAAGTTAATTAATCTTTCAAAGTTTCCAGATAATTCCAAGACTATAAGTTGCAGAAAATTCCCTATGCTGATTAAAGCGTAGGCCATATTGACCACAACTACCTTCATTCCATATGTGTGTATATATACACATACATACTGCATACATACAACAAAGTATGGATCAATTCTCTGCTGCCTGTGCTAATTTTGGTCTAATAATTAACACCAAGAAAACATAGGTGTTCCATCAGCCACCACCACACCATTCATACATGGAACCATCAAATACATGGAACAACAAATGGAGAAGTTTTGTATGCTGTGGGGTAAGTTCACTTACCTTGGTAGTGTACTTTCCTGGGATGTATACGTTGACAATAAGGTTGATGCATACATTGCCAGTGCTAGCTCAGTGTTTGGGAGGCTCCAAAGAAAAGTTTGCAAGAGAAGAGGTATTAGACTGACTACCAAACTGAAGGTCTACGGAGCCGTTGTGCTGATCTCATTGTTGTATGCCTGTGAAACATGGACAGTCTACCAATGCTATACCAGGAAACTGAATCGTTTACATTTAAACTGTCTTAGGAAAATTCTGAGGATCACCTGGCAGGATAAGGTACCAGACATTGAAGTCCTTGCTCAAGCTGAACTGTCAAGCATTCAAACTATGCTTCAGAGAGCACAACTCTGATGGGCTGGCCACGTTGTTCAAATGCAAAATGTACACTTGCCAAAACGACTCTTTTATGGAGAACTCACATGGGGCAGGCGATCACACAGTGGTCAGATGAAGCGATACAAGGATACTCTCAAGGTCTCTCTCAAGAACTTTGGATATGATTGTGGGACATGGGAGACACTGGCACACGACTGCTCAGCATGGCATGCTCACATCAGAAAGGGTGCTGTGCTCTATGAGCAAAGTAGAATTGAGACAGCACAAAGAAAACATAGGATGCGCAGATCTGGAGTATCCACTCCAAATATTCATATGGACTATGTCCAACCTGTGGCAGAGAACTCTGAGTTCGTATTGGTCTGATCAGCCACAGTCAAACACACTGAAACTTCATTTTATCATGGTGATGTCATTTTGGTCCTCTTTGAAAACGAAAGACAACAACCAACCAATATACATACACGTATACATATATACATAATGTATGTATACCACACCTCTCAAGTAGCTTCTACCCAGTTTAAGGCAAAAAAGGTTTCAAGACATCCTTGAGGAGTCAGAGTATAAAGGTTTCAGCTTTAATCTCAAGATTTAAGGTGATGTTAATTAATTACACAATCATGAGGAAAAGTCATTTTCCTTCCCTGGGTCTCAGTTGCACCAGCTATAAAATGATTTGGTAGAACTAGACAATCTCTAAAGTTCTTTCTATATCTAACGCTCCATGAATCTATTATTCAACAAGAGGAAAAGGGTAGCAAACCAAAAGATCCATGATAGGATTTGAATGTAAGATTGAAGAATCTGGATTTTATTCAGTAGGCAACAGAAAGTAATTTAAAGTTTTTGATCAGGAGAATGACAACAAATCCATACATAAAGATTAACAAGGCAGTAATGCGAGGAGCAGATTGGAAAGAAAGAATAGAATCAGAAAGTCCTAGTAGGAGATGGTTTAAATGATTCCAGAAGATTGTAAGGAGGAACTGCTAAGACATTACCTAATAAAGCCCCAACAAACATTTAAGTGCCTGCTCTGTAGAACACTTTACTTAGTACAAAAGAAGATAAAGAGTTTAGATAAAATTCTGTCCTAGGGGAAATCCTCTTTCTATCACCAGCTCAGTTTGTTAACTTCTAGGAACACCACAGCTTCCTCCAGGATGAGCTGATCGTCAGAATTCTTATCAGCGTGCAGACTGACTAAGATTTTGATACTCAACACCTTCTCAACTCACCCTCCATTGCCTTTTTTCTCTGATGGAAGGAGCATCAAACGCCTTCACAATCCTTCCTTTATAAAGAGGACTCACAAAACCACTCCTAGCTTTGAGCAATAACAGAATGTATGCCAGAGATGACTGGTTCTAATCAGAGCTGTGACCTAGCTGAACCAGGCTTCTGATCATGTAAAAGGTCAGAAGTTTTATGCATGCTTAACAAGCTGTTTGAAGGGGAACCTATCTGGGAAGAGAAAGTGAGGTGAGAGGTTCAGGAGGTTGCATCTAGCCAATGGAGAGCTAGGGGGGAAATTCAAATCAGAAAGGTTATAAAAGAGTTTGTAATTGTCTTAAGAATATGTTTGCACATACTAAGTGACCCTTTTTTACAAGAGTTAGAGGCCAAGTCAGATAATGACATAAAATAAAAACCTTTTATTATAAATTCAAAAACTAAAAATAAAGAGGACTCACGACCTTCCAGGCAACTCCATTCTCCATCAACAATTTTGTTCATCTTTGACTCCACGTAACATCATGCCCTTCAGTGGGTACCCCCTGGCTTAACTGCCACTCCTACCTCTCACCCTTCCCCCACTTCACTTTTCATCTTCCTTTTATGTACTGTCTTCCCCCCATTCGCTTGTAACCACAATGAACATGATGGGAGTAACTGTGTAACTAGATAGCTCGAGTAGGAAATAGAATCAATAAGACTTTGTAAATTTATACAATGTATAATTTACAAATATCAAATGTAAGAATTGAGGGAAATAAGTCAAAGAAAATTCCAAGGTTTCAAACACTTAAAAGGATGGTACTATTGACAGAAATATGAAACTCAGAAGAAATGACAGATTGGAGGAGAAGAGAAAGATAATCTGGTTTTAGACTTGTCAATTTTGAGATGCCTAGAGAACCTGGACATACCCTCTAGAGCCAGAGGTTCCCAAATTTGTGTGACCTGATATCCACCTTTTCAAGAAAAAATTACTCAGTGCCTCTCTGGAAATCACTTTCTTTAACCCTTTAACAGGTTTTTTTTTTTTAATTTGTATCTTAAGTTTAATAATTTATTGTAAATTTGTGGGGGTTTTCCTGAATTGAAATTTTGATGATATAATGTTGCATCATGTAAACATATAGTATCATATTGTAAACAAGTTATTATACACACATATAACTGTCAATGCATGCTGAACTTCCCAACAATGCACAACACACTTGGCTGCCAACACTTGCTTGTTAAGACCTATTGGCAGATTTGACCACCACTCAGTTATAACTTGCATTTTGTGTGTTTATTTGGAAAATAATGTACTCACTTTAACTCTGTTACACAACAGGTGAAATATGAACAGTTTTTCAAAATTTTCTTATCTTCTCTTTTTTTTTCTTATGCTTCTACTTCCCCCTTATTTTTATTCAACACTCCCCAATTTCACTCAAGGCTACTACTACTCCTCTGAATCATTCCAGCACCCCCAGGGTGTCTTATTGCCCACTTTGGTAATCTATGCATTGAGAGTAAACCATTGGAAATACAGATTTAGGAGTCAATACAGAGGTCAGAACTACAGATATACATTTTGAAGATATCTCCATGAAGATGACAGGTGAACCCATAGAATTTTCAAGAGAAAGAGTATAACAAAAGGAAAGAAGGTCAATTACAAAACCTTGAGAAATGGAGTCTGGAAGAGTCTGTCATCAAAAAAAAGGTCAAGGAAGAATGTCTAGTTCAAATGCTGCAAAAAAAAAAAAATCAAGAAGAATGAGAACCAAAAAAGGGAGGGGGGTAGGATAAATTAATTAGACAATTAGTTTGATCGCCTTGAAAAAAGTTTCTGTAGAATTGTGGGATGGAAGTCAGACTACAGGAGGTGAAAAAAACTGTAAAGAAAAAATGGTAAGGAAATGAGAGACAGAGACAGAGAAGAGTCTACCAATTCTCAAAGTTTGACTGTGATAAGGAAATAGGAAAGAGTACAGACTACTTTTCTGGAATTTGACAAAGCAAATAGAAGGTTCATTTGAAGGCTGTTTTTCTAAAATGACTGAAGACACCTGTGCATGTTTGTAGCAAGAGGAAAAGGAGTCATAAAACTATAGGTGTATATCTGGAAGAGACCTTAACAGTCATATCATTCAAACTCAGTAAAAAGGCAAAAAAATAGCAGGACTTCCATGCTTATCAGCATAACAACAGCAGTTAATACTTCTATAGTGCTTTAATGTTTATGAAGTGCTTTCCTCATATTTACCTTTTCTTCGGATGAAGAAATCGAATCTCAGAGACATTAAATAACTTGCCATTAGTCACCATAGCCTTGAGGGAGGAAGAGAATTTGCAACTCAAAATGTCAAAGCTAAGACCTGAACCTAGGGCTCTTTCCATTACATCGTACTACCACTACCATGAGATGATGAGATAAAATTAGAATACATTAAAAATCAACTGCAAAAATACAGGATGAGGGAAACATGATTAGACAGTAAATTCTGGTAAATACAACCTAGAGGATTTAGTGAGCTCAGTGAGAGATACCAGTGTGATATGGCATGGCCTTTTTTAGCTGTCATATACCAGATTATATTAATGGGGGTAGAATATCTAAAATGAGGGCTGTGATGGTCTTCCTAAATTCAAAAGGCATTGTCAAGGCAGGACATGACCAGATTAGGGCAGACCCAATACATAAAACCCATGTCACATGAAAAATTGTTTGAAAGATGCTTAACCTGAAAAGCAAATGTGGTCACAAGAACGAAGGAGACAGGGAGAAGGAATAAGCAATTATACAATTCCTACTACGTGCCAGGCATTATCCTAAGCACTTTTGACAAATAAGAAGAAAGACATTGTTGCTGTCTTCATTTATTTATAGGTCTATGATGTGGAAGCAGAATTCAACTTCGGATGAGGAAGGCAGAACTATAGCCAATGAATGAACTATAGCCAAGGAAAACAAAATCTGGCCACAGTATCAGAGCTAAACTCCTAACAAACTCCCATCAACTAAATATGAAAAAGGAATGACAAATGCTGAAGAGGATATGGAAAAATAGAGATACTGATGGTGGATCTGTAAACTGGTTCAACCATTCTAGAGAACAATTTGAAACTATGCCCAAAAGACTATAAAACTTTGTATTCCCTTTGATCCAGTGATACTACTACCACATCTGTATCCCAAAGAGATCAAAAAAAGAAAAAAATGCCTATATGTACAAAAATATGTCTAGCAGCTCTTTATGTGGTGGTAAAGAATTAGAAACTGAGGGGATATCCATCAGCTGGGGAGTGGCTGAACAAGTTGTGGTATATGAAGAAATTATGAAGAAGATCATTTTAGAAAAACCTGGGAAGACTTTAATGAACTGATGCAAAATGAAGTGAGCAGAATCAGGAGAATATTATACACAGTAATGTTGATCAACTATATAATGATGCAACGTTGAAATGATGATCAACTACAAAAGATTTAAATAGTCTGGTCAATACAATGATTCAAAACAATTCCAAAGTACTCATGATGAAAAATGCTATCCACATCCAGAGAGAGAACTCTGAATGAAGATTGAAGCATATTTTTTTACTTTATTTTTCTTCTTTTATTTATTTAACAACATTTTAAAACACATTTTGCATGACTTCCCATGTGTAACTGATAACATAGTGCTTGCCCTCTGAAGGGAGGGGCTTGAGGGAGGAAGAGAATTTGCAACTCAAAATGTAAAAAGAAAAAAATACTGTTAAATAAAATTTAAAATTATAAACAAAAGTCACCCATCCAAAAGGGAAATGGGATACCTCACAAGGCAGTAACAGCCTAGCTGACATTTAGTCATCAGAGGTGTTCAGGGAATGAACTTGTTGTATATCAGAGGCATCTGATATACAAGTCTGATATATCACCTGATGTACAGATGACATATATTGAAGGCAACATGGTACAGTAGAAACAGCACTCAATTTGGAGTCAGAGAACCTACATTCAAATCCTAGCTCTGATGCTTACTACAGACGTAACCTCAGTCACTCACTTAACCTCTCTGGTCTCAGTTTCCTCAAATGTAAAATGAGGATGTTGGACTAGGTAGCTTCTAAAGTTCCCTCTGCCTCTAGATCTAAAGTTCTATGCTGTGGAAAGGACTCCAGGGTTTCTGGTAGGAGGTTGGATTAGATATCCTCTGAGGCCTTTTTCAACTCTAAGATTTTATTATAAACAAATTTCATTAATAAGTAATTTTCTTCTTCCAGGCCAAAAATGAAACTGCCCCAGGAGACTAGAGTGAATGTTGATTTCTAGGACTCCCTATAAGAGATATTGACCCTTCTCTACACAATGCTATTTATCATGTTATTTCTTTCTGATTTTTCTGATTGCTATTAATCCATGAAATCCATGTGCCTTTGTTCTTCTACAAGCCAATTTGAATCAATTTTGAAAGTAAGATTTCATGAGACACTCTAACCACTCTCTAATATCTATCCAAGGTGCTCTCTTCAAGACCTAATATTTTAATGTGCTTGAAAAGGCTGTTAAGCTTATCTGACATGCTTTGTTTTCAATAATCCCAAAGGTACTTGCTTTTCCTTTTAGTGCTGAGAAGTCAATGCTCTTTTAAATGCTTAAATATGTCCTCTCCTTCCTCAAGTTCATAAATTTAAAATAAAAGACCCCTCCCCCCAAGGATTCTGAATGTCATTTTTGTTTACTAACATTTTTACAACATTTAATGGTCACAAATCATATATCTTGTTGATTTTCTTTGTTTTATTTGATCCCCATCAACAACCCTGTAAGAGGAATGCTTAAAATTATTTCATAAATCTATGATTTTAATGGTGTAGATATTTTGCCTACCCATAGAAGTACTAACCCCTCCATGCCTTAGCAAATATTATTTATGAGGCTGGCCACACACACCAGCATCACCACCAACACCCCCAAAAAATGGAGACAATTTTCTGGTGATCAGATTCCATACATTTAGCTAATCTAGTCCTCAGAGTATAACCCACCTTCATCCTTCTAGATTGTGGAACCTGCCTGAGCTGACATAAATTTAGGGTCACCTCCCGTACAAGAATGGGACAGATGTAAGTAGTTGCCAGAGTTCAAACGGAACATTAAGAATCATCTAGGTCAGCCATCACCTAAAACAATAACTCCTCCCTACAAAATATCACTTTGCCAGTGGGAAAACAGAGATGTAGGGATACAGAATAACTTGCTTAATGTTGCATGCCATTAAGTGACAGTGGCAAGACTCAAACCAAAATCTTCTACTCCAATCTCAGTGTTCTTTCTGACATCCTTTAGCCACTTCAGCAACCCCATCACAGACCCTCCAAGATAAAAAGAACTTTTATTTTTTTCTCCTCCAAATCCATTTATTTGTTTTTGGTTTTCAACAATCACTTCTATACATTTTAAATTTTCTTCCCCTCCTTCCCCACTCCCTCCCTAAGATGGCATACAATCTTATACAGGCTCTACACATACATTTTTTTAAATACATTTTCACATTACTCATGTTGAATAAAAGAATTAAAATGAATGGGAGAAAGCACGATTAAAATTAAACAAAACCAAACAAAACAAAAGAGAAAATAGTTCTTTCTCTGGATGTAGATGACATTTTGCATCATGAGTCCTGAAAAGGATTTTTAAAAAGACAATCTAGTCTGACCTCTCTCTGAAACATGTATTCTCTTTTACAGTGTCCTTAACAAGTAGCCATCCAATCTCTGCCTGAATACCTCCAAATATAAGGGATTTACTACCTCCTCAAGTAGCCCAGTAGAGTATGACAGCATAGCGTGGGGAATAAAGTGATGCACTGGAAGTCACAAAGACCTGAGTTTGAATTATATCTAATATTCACTGGGTATGTGACCATGGGCAAGTCACTGAATAGCCCTGGGATCCAGTTTTCTTACCTACCTCAGAATAAATATCATCTGTAGTATCAATGTCAACAAGTTGTTGTAAGGATCAAAGATAAAATATATAAGGAACATTTTTGCAAATTCCAAAGCATTATACAAATGCTTATTAGTCAATTCCATTTGTGAGTAGTTCATTTGCTAGCAATTTCTTCCTTATACTGAACTGAACTCTGCCTTTCTCTAACTTCCATCTCCTGCCTGCCTTCTGGGTCCAAGAAGAAAAAACCTAATCACCGATTCTTGAAGATTCCTTTTAAGTATTTCATTGTATATAATATATATATATATATATATATATATATATATATATACACATACATGCACGCACACACACACACACACATACATACATACATATATATATGTATATCCCCAGCCCCAAGTGTCTTCAACCAATCCTCATATGACATAATTTCTAAGTCCCACTTCCTTTGGCCACCCTTTTCTATAAGTCACAGTTTTCCAATCAATACTCCTGAAATGTAGTCCCCAGAACTGTGGGTCAGACCACAATATCACTATCCCACCCCACCTTCTGAATTCCATACTTCTGTTAAGATATCTGAGAATTTGATTTTCCCTTTGCTTTTTTTTTTGGCTGCTAAATTAATTCATGGAACTTATGGTACATGCAAAAAAAAAAAAAAACCTAGTTCTTTTCCCACAGAGGCAGGTAACTTTGTCTGTCTTGTTTCTTCCAAGGACTGCACTGTCCACATTTTTCAAAAGAGCCACGTGTTTTCCTGTTATATCTGGCAACAGTTTATTTTTTTTATAGGTGCCAATTCAGGAGGTTAAGTGTGCTTACAACAGAACATTTCCTACACATTACTAGGATGTCCAAATGCATTACTGTCACCTGTAGAAGAAAATTTAATTTGGAAACTATTTTTAAAAGCAGTATCACCAACTGAGCATTAAGCTCACAAAGCTCCCTTGTCTATACTAATCCTCACAAAGGAGAAAAGCCAAAACCTGCCTCTCAGACTGATAGGCTTAGCAAATTCACTTTCTTTTTCTATGTTTACAATCATAGGCGGTGGTCAGAAACAACCTTCTTCCCTTTCTCTGTTCTGGGATTTTAACATCATCATCATCATCAATAAATATTTATTGAGTACCCTCCATGTATTTGGCACTGCTACTGTTTCCACAGCAACACAATGTCATCCCTTCTTTTAAAGGGGAAATGCTATCATCTCCTATGATCGTAGTTCATAAAGGTGACATTAACTGTACTAGAATGGATGCTATTGTTGAATTCTACAGTAATTTCACCAAACCATAAAAGAAATTTAGTATATGGAAAGAGTCCTTATATTTGTATAAACACCCCAGAATGCACCCAGAATGAGTCTGCTCTTAACACAGAGGTGTGTGTGTGTGTCGCAATTGTCACAGAAACAGAATTTCAGACCATCACTGACCATTAATTGTTCTTTTATTAGAAAACAAATCAAGCAAGCAAGGACAGAAAATAAAGTTTCACTGTACTGCTAACAGCTCCCCAGAGGAAGGTAGAAGTGATTATGGAGTTAAATGACTACATTAGTAACAACTACAACATAGAACCGTTCCTTCCATTAGATCTGTTCAGGCTGTCAAATTCCTGGTGCTAAGATTTGCTGGAAAATGAAATAATTATCTCCTCAGCCTTTTTTTCAGATCTCTTCTCTTTTATTAGGAATCCAAGGCATTACTAAAGGATTGATAATTTAATTATTTTTTCCCACTGCAAAAATCAATATCACATATTAGGTAGTGTGAAAAAAGTTGGGTTAAGAGCAAACCTATAAAAAGTACAATTAGGCAACATTGGTTCATCTGCTAGTTTTGGATCTCTTGGTCAACAGGTGATTGAATAGCTCATGGTCCCAATTTGGAGCTAAATATAAAAATCTAGGTAACTTTTAGAATCCATATTTTCCATTGAAAACAAAGTAGCTGAAACAGCAAGAAGAAAAACATACAAGGAGATTTTTAATTACCATCAAACTTTCCAAGTTTTAGCTAAGATTCCTAAATAACATCAACCTGTGGTTATATTGGCTTTAGATTTTGTTCCTACAAATTCTCATTAACTTGACAAGATTGTGCAATTACATTAGTAGTGTCGGGCCGATAGATTTCTTCAGTGTTCACCATTTATCTCCATCAACAAATGTAGACGTTTGTTGAATGAGGGTGAAAAGACAGGAAGAAATAGTCTAATAATTAAATGGGCTAGTTAGCATGACATTAGAAAGGAAACAATGCGACAAACAGAACATGGTTACTACAAATTAATGGTTCTTAGGAAGGCCAGAGTTTCCAACACAAAATGCATGTCATCAGTTAGACGATCCTTAACAACTGCAGCCCCTCCATAGTAAAGCAGTAAATGTAAGATATCACAGGTCGAACCAACAGGGACATATGGTACTGAAACACAAGTCATGTTTTTCACCAAAAAACGAGATGCCAAGCCTCCTTGCCTTCCCTGTGTGTTATGAAATAGCAAACAAAGAAAAGGTGCCGGCTGCTCTCGCACTTTTCTAAATGTTTTAACAAAAGGCTGCTGAATAAATACATTACTCAGAGGGAAGGAAAAGTTCCTTCACAGAGATGAGATTTGCATTTTAATACTTAGGGAAAGAGCACCACCCAATGGAAACCACTCAAACTGCATAGCATTCAGCACTGGACAGCTTCCCTGAGGAACTTCCTGGTTCCAGCAAAAACTCAAGGGAAAATGGAGTGAGATTTGAATTTGATGATTCTTTGTTTCTGTGCCTTTACCTGATGTGTGCATGTTGTAAGTTATTTGGGGGATAAGAAAACCTAGAAAGTCATGTGAAATCTAAAACATCTCTCACATGCCCCATGACTAAAATTCTCTTGTGGAAAGAGCCATCCTTACATTCCACAGCAAAATTTTAATGTGCTGTTATTTCTTTCACTCTCCTCACATGAAATCTTGAGTGGGGAAAACATACATCCTGTAGACTTATTACCTTTCTATCTAGGTTCTCTCCCCTGGTTCACTTACCCTTTCTCTTACTCCCCAAATCAAACACTTCCAATAATCTTTCCGAGCAATAGAAAGGCACAGTTCCTGGTGGCAAAAAGCCTTGATGTCATTCTCATTTTTAAAAAACACTATGCCAGTTCAAGCCTAACTTATTTCTATTGGAGTAGTCATTCCAACTGTTTCTTGGTCTACCTCAGAAGCAGTTTGTTTTATAAGACTACATTTCCCAAAGGTTTTGGGGGTTTTTTTAAGCCTTGGTAATGTATGTGCACAGCTGTTGCTTAGCAATCTAAATCCAGCCATTTCTTATTAAGTACCATTTGGTTTATCTCAACCTCTCTTTTCTGGAACTGAGCAGTTAAAATTCAACATGGTCAAGCACATTTCCCATCTATCAAGGCAATGGAAAGAAACTTCAACACTATCTGAAACTGAAAAGGCTCTACTACTCCCTCGTCAGTGTCTTACTCTGGGGACCATGGCATTGTTACTGTCAAATTGTTTGTGTAGCGATGAAATGATTTTTATGTCTATACGGAACACAGAGATCAAGTACACAAAGGGCTGTATTCCGCTAGCTGCACATCAGTACAATCTTCACCGATTCAGATTTTTCCTGCTATCATTCACCCAATTTTATTATTGGAACTACATTATCATCTTTCAAACTTTTCCAAAATCCAACTATACCAGACTCAAGACTAAGTCATTTGACTGCAAAGGGTCCTGACAGATAAACAAGGCTGTCTCCACTACTCACAATGGAACACAAAACGTTCTCCGAGGATAAGGCTGAGATTTGATAGCCGCCGCAGCCCTCCCTCCCCCCTCTTTTATTTTCCCAACAGAAGAATGGGAAATTTTTGCAATTTATGCCATTTTAACTCTTAGCTCTCTATCCAAAGACCACCACCCAAGTTCGTCTTGTGGAGGTTTGTAAGGGTAAGGACGGGGGAGGGGAGGGGGTGAAGAGGAGGAAAATTAATCAACGGAGGAGGATGGATTTTACATTCTTATGGAAAGAAGCCTTCCAGTCCAGGGGCGGGAAGATAGCCACTTGCCTGAATAGGCACCTGTCGTCTTTAAGTAATTCTAGCTATGTCTAAAGAAAATGTAGGAGGGAGGGAAAGAGAGACTTGTTGCAAGGGACAGATGCCCCAAATCTAACAACCTCAAATATTAGGCTGACAGACTCTGACAAGTGTGAAATAGACAGTCCAAATATTCCCAGCATCCAAGGAAGTTATCCAATCCCGGTGCCCTCAGTGGAAAGTAACTACTCCACTTTTAAAAGGCTGACCAACTTTTGATTTAAAGGTACGAGAAGGGAGGTTGGGGGAGGTAGATCGCAGCTTGCACTGTCTTGTACCGCTGGCCGGCCTCTGCCTCTTTCTCTGGTTTCAGAACAACTGCTAGCTAGGCAAGAAGAATGAGAATGCCTTCCCTGGAGCAAAGGCTGTAACTTTGTCCCTGGAGCTCCGGAGAAGCCGCAAAGGAAAAGGAGACTCAAGGCTCCCGCAAACCGCTCGGACCTGGTTCTCAGCCCGAGCTCCCGTATGGGTGCAGGCTGCGGGCCAGTCCGCCGTCCCCGCTACTGGGAAACGAGGCTTCCTGCGGGACCTTGGGGAAAAGTGGGCTTCAAGGCGGCTTCGGGAGCGCATGGGACAGCCGGCACTAGATGCCAGCCGGAGACCGAGCAGGGCTGGCAGGGGGCTGCCCAGCCGGCAAAGGTCCTTCGACGGCCGTGACCGTGACACAGAGCCCGGTGCTCCGCTCTGGGGGGACGCGGACTTGCAGCTCTGGCCAAGCACCCGAGCCGATCTGGAAAGGGAGGTAAGTCCCGGGACCCGCAGCGGGGCGCTGGGCGAGGTACCCAGTCCCCAGCTGAAGCCAACGACCAACTACCAGCCCCCGCCTCAACTTGGCGGCGCTTCCCGGCCCCACTCACCTGCAAAGCCCTGTCCCTCTGCTGGGTGCAACAGCTGCAGAAGGAAGACAAACGTGGCAGTCCTGGTCATGCTTTACTGGAGGGTGCATCCCCTTCCCGCGGCGGCCGAACAGAGGCTGGGGCTGGGGGCGCCGGGCTGGCGAACAGCCCCGGCGGCGGCGGCGTCCTCAGCGGACACTGAGCGCCGTGACTCTGCTCTCTGGGCTTAGGCTCAGCGCTCCGGGCTCGGGCTCCGCGCTCGGGCGGCTGCTCACCGGCTCTGAGGAGGTGCTACCCACTGAGGGAAGGAGGGAAGGGGGGAGGGACAAGGGGGAGGGGCACCGAGCGGGGGAGGGGGTGGGAGGGGAGATTTCCCCCGAGTCCTAACGCCCGCCTGTTACTGGCTTTGGCTCCAGCACAGCCCGGCGCGCACTCTCTCCTTCCCGGCAGGAGCCTGCGGAGCCGCCACCGCCAAGCCTGCGGAGCGCAGACCCCAGGAAAAGGACTCGCCCGTCCTCCCCGAGCTGCCTTGGGGGCTTACCCCAGAGAGGCTGCACAGGAGCCTCAGCTCTGGCCCGACCCCAACCGTCTGTCTGCCAGTGCAGCCCGTCTGGCAGGTGGCTGAGGACACGGCCCAGGCGGCTGTGCAGGTACCGGGCGGGGTCCGGGGCACGGGGGCCAGACACGTGGGGAGGGGGCGCGGGGCGGGGGAGGCTGCCAGGGCACGGAGTGGGGGGAGAGAGATCGGGGCTCGAGAGGTTGGTGGGACACGTGGGAAGGGGGGACCTGGAGGGGAGAAGGCGCCCGAAACTCGGGGCTGTGGCCCAATGTAGACCAGCCCCCGGCCCAGATGGCTCTACGGGAGGGGACCTCTGGTGAGAACAAGCTTGGGCTGACTCAGAATCTGGGGCTAAAATGGTCTTCTCTCCCCATTATTCACTTAACTCTGTTAGCTCAGTGTCCACAAACATACACACACGTCTGCCTTACGCACTTTCCCATACCTTTCATCACCTCCCAGACACTCACACGCATCCCCAAGTCTCTCAACGCACCCACACAGACACAAACACACCTCCTTCCATACACCTCCCCACTCCACAGGCGCCTTCCTTAACCCCCACTACATACTTCCCTCTCCATCATCCCCCTCTCCGGCTCCCCCCCCCATCATAACGTGCCTCTCTCTGCCCCCCCCGTCATCTCCTTCCTCCCCAGACACAGATTCAGCACACACACACACACACACACACACACACACACACCCTCGACCTCCCCACACACCCCTCCTCCTCCTGAAACACACCTCCCTCCTCCTTCACACACAGACACACCTCTCTTCCTCCCCCTACATACACAGTTACACCTCCCTCCTCCCCTCCACACACACAGACAACCCTCCCTCCGCCCCTCCACACTCACAGACACACCTCCTTCCTCCCCTCCACACACACAGACACACCTCCTTCCTTCCCCTCCACACATTCACCTCCCCCCTTACCCCCCACAGACACACATCCATCCCATCCCATCTCTCTGTGGATATATGGATATACCCTCTCCCCCAATATTCCCCCACCTCCCACACCTCTCTCTCTTCTACACAATCATCTCTCCTCCTTGCATCCTCACAGTATAACCCCATATTCCCCCCCACCTTCCCCGAAGATGAACATCTCTCATTCCTCAACCCTCACAGATACATTTCCCCCACCTCTCTCTGGGCCCCTGCAGGCACCAACAGCCTACGAGCAAGCTTTGCAAACAGCTCCCTCTCCTGCCCTTCGTTTTGCTATTTTTCCCTCCCAAGGAAGGAGAGTATTGTATTGTTTTCTCGTTTTGTTGTGTTTTTTTTTCTCCACCCATCTAAGCAATGAGCCATATTGGCATATTAGGGGCAAAGAAAGCAGATCCGAAAGCCCAGGAGGCTGGTGAAGACCTGTTTCAGATTCAGGTGGTGGGGTTATTGGACTTGTGGGGAGCTCAATTTTGAGGAAATTTCAGTATGAGGAGACTGATGTCTTGAAAGTCTCTCACATGGCTTTGTTTTCAGAACCGTTTCAAGATTACTTTCTTAATTGCTATCTCTCTTGTCTCTATGCCCCATCCTTTGCTTTTTCATACACTATATCTGTTGTCAACAGCTCTTCAATCTCAGTACTTGTACCCATTCCACCCCCAGCTACATATTCATCCCTAGCCATGGGACTCATTTTTCTGTACTCTATAGTGCTAGAAAACTGAGGTTTCAATATTGGCCCAAATACTTTACTGCTTTTGTGACCCAGAGCAATCCACTTACTGTCTTAGACTCAGTTTTCTCATATGCAAAGTGTAGTTAATACATGTACTACAGACTTATGCTGATTAAATTTTTTTTAAACCTTAAAAGCCTAAGGAAAGGTGAGTCTATACCAAAGACTTTATTTCTATAAAGGATTTCATTTTTTCTTTCTAGGCAAATCTGGGGTTTGATGATGAGAAAGATTCATCAGCTATGTGCTATGGTATCCAAGATACTTATTTCCCCACACCTTTACTCCCCAGCACCCCCAAGATAAAGCATGGGGCATCTTTCTCTCGAGCATCACAACATAGACCCCAAATCAGAGGATGATAGATCTAGAAGTACTCAGAAGCCATCTAGTCCAAAGCCTTCATTTATAAATGAGGAAACTGAGACCCAGATTGGTTAAATGACTTGCCCAAGATCACACAGTAAGAGATCAGGTAGTTAAGGTCACACAAGTAATCCAGAGGTGAAATTTGAACCCAGGTCCACTGATTTCAGAGACAGCGATGGTTCCAGAGAGCCACACTTCTTGTATCATCATGAAAGAATCCTCCCTGCCCAGGTCAGGCTGCAGAATTTCAACTAATAGAGTGGGTTAAAATGTTTGATCTGTCAGGTAGTTGGGCTTTCCTAGATTCTCCCAATGAATGGAAGGGATTCTAAATGGGAACATCTATAACCCTATGGCCCTACAGTAGAGGTATGGTCCAGAGTAGCAACCAGATAGGGAGCTAAGGGAGGGGAAGAATTAGTGGTGACTCAGGATTTAGAAATCAGTGAAATGTTAGATGAAATCATGGGTCCAGGCAGAAAAAAAAAGTTAGAGTTTCACCTCTTTGCACATGTCTGGAATGGGATCCCTCCTAACCATCATTTCACAGAATCCCCCAGCTTCCTTCAAAGCACTGCTCCAGTGCTATGTCCTCCAGAAGGCCTTTCCTGGTCTCACTCCCCCTCTCACCAGTTACTGACATACTGACACTCTCTCCCTCTTGAAATTACGCTATATTTGTTTTTGTCCATGATGTATCCCAGACAGAAGAATATAAGCCCTCTGAGAAAGGGACTGGCTCTCTCTCTGTCTCTGTTTCTTTCCATAGCTGTCTTTCTCTACCCCTTTTTTTCTGTCTCTCTGTATGTCTGTCTTCATACATATATACATATATATGTGTATGCACATACATATATACATATATGTATATGAAATATGTGCATGTGTTGGTAGATATTATATCTGTGTATATGTGTATTTATATCCCTAATGCTTAGCACATAGTACAAACTTCCTTTCTGAAGGAATTGAATAGAACTGGAAGAGACCCTAGAAAATATCTTATCCCACTCCCCTATTTCACAAATAAAGAACTGAGACATGGGATGATGAAAGAACCAGCCCAAGATCACAGCATATTAGTGAGAGAAGCAGGATTAAAACTCAAGTGTCTCCACTCTTCTCCACCCACCATGCTTTCCATTTCACAGGGCCTCCATTTGTGGGCCTGGAAGGAGTAAGAGAGAAGGGAGGTTTCTAAGTGACCCCTGTAACTTTTCCAGAATCCCTTGGTCTCATTCCAATTAATGGGTATCCCCTTTTTTTCTGGAAAAGAAAACAAAGGTATTTCTTATATTTGGCACTTCTAGTTCTCAGATCCTTCTCAAAACTGATTATTTGTGTACGTGCTCGCATTCCCTAGAGATGTAATGTCTCTGTTGCTGCTGGTCTGTGGAGCAGAGGTTGATACATTGCTAAGTGTTAGCTCCATTCAAATTCAGCAAAGGGAACCGCACTGTCTGGGAAGGGGCTGAGCTGGAGCTAAAGCCGACCAAGTGTAATCTCCATTTCAATGCCATAGGAAAGAAGAATGTGGGCTGGAGTTCAAAGAGGAAGATAGGCCAGGGTCCCTTCCTAACCTGGGATGCTGTCGTGGAGCCTAGTTTAATCAGCCAACATCAGGATGTTTCTGCTTCCTCAGACTGGGTCAGAAACAATCGCATTTTTAAATAAATGTTAATCATTTAGTGTTTGGGTCTGAGTATAGCACTATGATATTAATTTGTTATTCATTTTATCAATTCACAGTGCTTCTGGGTTCAGGAAATGGAGGTTCTGGTCCTCAGTTTACCACTGACTATGAACCACTGGGACCTTGGGCAAACTCTAGACCCTCTCTAGGCCTCAGTTTCTACACCTTCTTAACCCCAGTTATCAAGTGAGAATGTTTTACTAAACATTCTCTAATATTGCTAAATATTGCTTACATTTATATAGTATTTTACAGTTGCAAAACATTTTACATACATTCTCTCATTTTCTCTTCAGAGTGACCTCGTTTAGGCAACATGGTACAGTGGGTAGTGTATTTGACTTAGAGTCAAGAAGAACTGGGTTCCCATCCCACCTCTGACATTAGCTGGGTGACCGACCATGTGTGACTTTTTTGAACTTTCATTCCTTCATCTGTAAAATGACAATAATCCCTGTAGTATCAACTTCACAAATTTGTTGTGTCAAATAAGAATACATATAAAGCAGTTTGCAAGCTTTAAAATACTGTAGAAATCCAAGTGATTGTTATTACACCCAGTTAATAAAAAAGGAAACTGAGGCTTGGAGAGGTTCAACTTCTCTGAGAGTCATACAACTAGCAGTGCTAGAGAAAGGATTAAAACCCAGGTCATTCTGACTCCAAATCTCGGGTTCTTTCCACTATACCACACTGCTCTGATGTTTTATAATTCTTTGGTTACTTACTCTGTTAAGTAAAACTGTGAGTCAGACTTATGAGAATTGAGAATTTTGCCTGGTAACAAGCAGATCTCCTCTGGGTAGTGATATTCAATCACCCCTGAACCAGGAGTGTACATTTGTTAGATGCATGTGTCTGAGAAAAGCTAGTGAATGTCTGGGGCAGGGAGGGTGCTAGTAGATCTGCCTAGTGTCTGTATAAGTGTATGATTAGAGAATTTGGAGAGATGTCAGAAGAATGTTAATATCAGATGCCTACTATACCTCACACAATAGGGGAAAATAACTCAAAGCCAGTTGGCATCTTAAATGCTAAATATTTGACAATAAGCCAATAGAGGGCATATCAACAGGGAGGGGACCCCTGACCAGCTGCCTGCACCCAATATCTCCCAGTCACTCCTTCCTTGTCTGCTTCCCACTCCCACAATGTTGTCAGCACATTTGGAGCAAGCTATGTGCATAAATACATATACCAGCTGTCTCTTTTAATCTGGTTGCAAGATAAAATCATTAATAGATGTCAGACACATTGGCAGCAATCTCTTATGTATCATCTTCATTAATAATTTCCTTCTTTCTGAGAAAAAATTAGTAACAAGCAACCATCAATAATTCAGAAATACAAGTTAACCTTTATATTAGCAGAGTGACTCTTTACGTGGAGCTGAATATTCTGGAGTCAGTCACTCTGACTTGAGCAATGTTTTATGGCAGGAATATTAATATGTATTAGTGCTGTCTATCAGGTCAGACAAATAGAAATGCATAAGCGCACACTGTAAGTATTTCTCAAACTTAACCTCTTGATCTGTCTATTTTTATAGAGAAAAAATTACATTACCCAATGATCTATCCCTCTCCGAAACCAGGACTTTCAAAAGGAAGCTCTGGCCTTATAAAGGACAACCAAATTGAGGTGGACCCAATCCCATGGAGTCATGTTGTAGGGATTCTTCCTGTAGCATCACACAGCAGGAGCAGATGAAGAAAAAAATGCAGCATCTCACAGAGACCTTGGAACAAAGACTACTGCAGGAAAGAGAGAGTGGGTCAGGGGGAGAAGGAGGGAAGAGACATTAAAATTGCCTGGAAAGAGATACAAAGAGAGGCTCTGACGTATGAAGAGGGAAAACGGACAGAAATTAAGGAATAGGGTTTGGGTCCCTATTATGAGTCTGATTCTACTCTCACATTTTATGGATAGAAAAGTCGGACCAATGTAGCCGTAGTGAAAAGGGATTTTTCTAAACTCCTCAGAATCCACTAACAAAGAGAGGCATCTCACCTTCCAAAACTCTGGAGAGCAGAGGCTTCTGCACAGCTGATGATTGAAAAATTCCAGCACTGTGCCCAGGAGTTTAGCAAATAAAACACAATGCCTCAGATTCTGGAAACTTAGTGCTAAGACTAACCCAGAAAGAGTTGAGCTCTTGTCCCCACTCTGCTATACCAACCAGCTAAATGAACTTGAGCATTTCTTGTCTCTGAGCTTCAGTTGCTCTCTCTGTACAATGAAGGAGCTGGATAAAATTCTCTTCAAGTTTCCTTCTGGTTCTGATGTTCTGTGATTATGAAAAGCCCAGTGGTTCTTGTTCTAGCACTAAACAGGGAAAATCTTTGCTTTGTTTGTTTTGGGGGGGGGGGGGGTTGAGGTTGTTTTTTTTTTTTTGCTTCATAGTGACTTGATTATAAATTGCTGGATAGTCCCTGAAAGCAGGACATCTAGGTGGAGCAGTAGATAGAGCACTGGGCCTGGACTTGGGAAGATGAGTTCAAATCCAATTTTAGACACATATTAGATGTGTGACCCTGGGCAGGTCACTTAAGCCTGTTTGCCTCAGTTTGCTCCTTTGTAAAATGAGCTAAAGAAGAAAATCACAAAGAAATCCCAAGTGGGATCACAAAGAATCAGACATGATGGAAAAAAAGACTAGAAAATTCCCTAAAAGCCCTTATAGTATCTTGTTCTGTCTTCCTTTATTAGACTCCATGTAGCTGGTTATGTCCAATTTGACAAACCACATTTTAGGAAGGACATTGGCCAGCTGAAGTGTGCCTAAAGAGAAGAGATCAGGGTGATGAAGAGAGTGGAGACTAGGTCATACAACGCTTAATTGAAGAAACTAGAGATGCTTACCCTACAAAAGAGAATTTTTTGTCATTGTCTTTTGACAGAATGATGGGTACCTTCTGGGCATTTCCAATTACTGGAGGTCCTCAGGCACTCAAAATGTGATGAACTAACCTACCGTATCATGAGGCCATGGGAATTAATCTCCGAAACTTGAAGATGATACAAATACAGATTGTCCCAAAAGTCTTAGTGCAGTTCTTAAGCTTAAGTAGCTTAGAACTGCACTAAGATTTTGGGGACAATCTGTATGACTAAAAGAATTGCAGACTATCAGAATCAGAAGGGATCTTGCAGGAAGAGAAGCTGAAGCTCAGGGAGAGACAACTTCAAGGTAACACAGCTGGGTAAGTGTCAGAGCTAAGATTTGTTCTATCTATTACACCATGCTTCTGACTTCAGACCTAATGCTCCTTCCATTTCACCCTCTCTATGCACTCAACTATCAGTATTTCTCTCATACATATATAAAAATGTGTACCAAATGTATACATTTATGTACAGCATTTGTTTGTTTTCTTTTTTAATGTTTAATCTTTTCCTCATTCTAGAAACCCAAGCCAACTTACTTGCTAGTAAGTGCTCAGTAAATGTTTACTTATGGTGGGGATGAAATGGGAACGATGTGTTAATGAATTATTTATTTACTCCTAGAGTTAATTAACAAAATCCTGACCTTGATTATGTCATAAGTGAAACTGTGATGATCCTCCTGAGTGTTCACTGGACATTAATCCCTGTTGCAAAACCAGCATAATAGATTAATTGGGTTCCTAAACAGAAGGTAAGGACTGGGACAAATCCTGGTGGGAGCTCAAGGCTTAAATAATAGGGAGCAATTACAATTTGGGGTTTCTAGCCAATGAATGAATGAAGCATTTATTAAGTGCTTACTATATGCAAAACACTATACTAAGTGTTGAGGATTAAAATGGAAGGAAAGGGAGAGGAATAAACATTTATTAAGCAAATACATTTCATTAGGACAGGATGTTGTTATTGTTCAGTAAGTAAATACCAGAGAAAACCTCTATCCTCTACCACCAGCATAATATGTGAAAGATACAGTTTCCCACTGACTCCCATCTCTGTGAGCAGGGGAAGGAAACACTCCCTTGAATAACTCAAGCTCTAAGATGATTATATCATAGCTGGACAGCCTCCCATGGTTCTATATCAGGATAGCCTACTATCCTCTGTTGGGTCTTGCTTTTATCTCTCACAGTTCCTTTTGTATGCCTCTGGCGCTCTCCTTGGTGCTGGTGCTCCTCTCTGACATTAGATATCTTCCACTGAAGCTCCACCTTCTCTGTTACTCTCTGCCTTCCAGAGCTATCACTGGCCGCTCCTCCAACAGACTGCTACTGCCATCTTCTGGAGCTGTTATCCACTGATGAAGCTTCCAAGTCATGTCATCACCAATGAACCCATTTTCAGTTCTTGTGTTAGGAAGGTTTGGAATACACAAGGGGGCAGCATCAAAGCCTTTTCTTTTTCTTCATGGCTAGCAAAACTTTTTTTTTCCTTCTTTGACTCATGCCCTCACTCCACACTCCCCCAAAATAAGAATTCACCCAGTTGTAGGATCATAGATTTAGAGAAAGTACCTAATAAATCATCTAACCAAACCCACTCCTTTAGAGATGGTGAAAGTGAGATTTCAAAAGGTTAAGTGACCTTGGAAAGAGGAGAGAGAGAGAGAGAGAGAGAGAGAGAGAGAGAGAGAGAGGTGGAGAGGTGGAGAAAGATGGAGGGAAGGAGGGGAAGAGAAACACTGAGGGAGAGGGAAAGAAAGAGAGGGAGAAGGAAAGAGATGGGGGGAGAGGGGAAGAGATAGAAGTCGTACATAACTTCTTTACTTGAACTTCCACTAATTTCTCATAGCTCTGCCTCCTAGGACCAAAAAAGAACAAGTGTGACAGCAGTTCATATACCTTGTTATCCTTTCTCCCACTAAGTCCTATTTCCTACAGGCAGAACATCTCCAGTCTCAATCTTCCAAGACATGTTCTGCAGTCCTCTCTCACAACATTCTCTGTGCCCTCTTCTGGGTGATTTCCAGCTTTTCACTGTCCTGACACTCAGGATCAAAAACATGACTCCAGCTGTGTCCTAGCCAGGGCAGATCACAGTTGAACTATTGCTTCCCTCATTTGGCTCTTTTCTTAAATGCAGCCTAGCTTTTTTGGTTGCCATCTCACACTATTGATTCATTGAACTTAAAGTCCACTTAAACTTCCAGATCTTTTTTATACCTATTGTTGCTAAATTAATCACAGTTAGACCTGCAGAATGAGTAATCTATCCCCAGCTGGTAAATATTTAACAAATGGTTCTCAAAAAAAAAGTAGGTTTAACACTTTTAAGGTTAATCTGCATTATTAATGTTTTCTTAATCACGTTATTGTCTAAACAAGCAATAAAACAATGAGTCAAGATCTGATTTGTAACATATGTCCATTTCTGAAGTATAAATGCTCACGCTGAAAATTTAACAGTTAAGTAGCTAGTTTGAACTGGCTCCAACAAACCCTTCTCTGTCCCTCACCTAGAGTACACACAAAACCAATGAAACCACAGTTTTGATGCTGCTTAAACAATGATGTTCTGTTTCTAATAAAGGAGGCAATCGATAGCAAAAGGTAATTTCACCTCTTGGTGAAAATGAGAATATTTGCTGTTCAAGAAGAAGAAGGTAGGAAATCAAGCCACTAGAAAAGACAGGTTTGATCATTATGATGAAAAGGAAAAAGAAAAAATAAATATACATATATATATATAAATACAATATGTAAATATGTTCCTTTGTTACATAAATATGATGTATAAAATATTTTGTGCTATACTCGTACTATATACTTATAGATAATTTTTTGTGATATACTTATACATATACATCTGTATAATATATACTTTATACACAATTTATATGACTCATATGTTTGTATGGAACATATAAATATATATGCACATAGACACGTATAAATAAACTTCCTCTCCTAGATCAGAGATTCTTAACCTTTCTTGTCATGGATCCC
The DNA here is from genome assembly GCA_028658325.1 of Potorous gilbertii. Lineage (NCBI taxonomy): Eukaryota > Metazoa > Chordata > Mammalia > Diprotodontia > Potoroidae > Potorous > Potorous gilbertii. Next base: position 352,285,595 of record CM053769.1, read on the forward strand.
TTTGATAGTCTGGCAAAATCTCTGGACCCCTTATTAGAACCATGTTCTTTTTTTTAAGAGGCAATCAGGGTTAAAGGACTTGCTCTGTATCACACAGCTACAGAATCATGTTCTTATAGGAAACTAATTCTATTGAAACAAAGATAGTTTGTTTGGGTTTTTTTTTGTTTGGTTGGTTTTTCCCATCTCAGTTCATAACCACCCTGAAATCTGTCCAGAGTCCGGGAATACCAGGTTAAGAATCCCTGTCCTGGAGTGTCACCTCCTATCTGCCCAGATTCTACTTAAATCTTCCAGGCCCCACTCAAGTCTCCCCTTCTTCCATAATGCCTCTTCTGATTCCTTCCTCCATTATAGATTTGTTAGCTGTCTTTGGTTTCCCTTTTTTGACCTTCTATATTACTGAGAGATTAGTAACACATAGTGTGGCCTTTACTACATCCTGGCTTATGTTTTTCAGTGATATTTTATATTTCTTTTCCCTAGTGTGATTATATATTCCTTAAACAAACTAACCAGTTTAGCACACATTTATTAAGTGCCTACATTCAAGACCCTCTTCTCAGACCTGAGAGTTTCAAAGACACTTCTATGGATTCTAACCTCAAAGGTCTTACAGATCAATGAAAGGAGAAGACAAATATACAAAACACCTATGCATGATACAAAGGAGAATGAAGGCAGAGACAATATGGTGTTCCCTGCATCACTCAGGGTCTGGCACAGAATAGGGTACACTATAGCTGTACAAAAACACCCCATGGATGATGAATTCAAGCTTCTAGGAACACTTTATTCAATGTGACTTTACTTGGTCAAAGAGAGAGAGAGAGTTCTCCAGTTCAGATTTACATAGTAGAGATTAGATCAGCATCTACAAAGAAGACAGGTCAAAGACCTTCTAACAATCAATAAATATTTATTAAGTGCCTACTGTGTGCCAGGCACTTGTGTTAAATGCTAGGGATACAAAGATACACTTCAAGCCACAGACCACATATATTAAGTAAGTATAAAATAGACTGATCTGTCCATGTAGGCCAACTCCTAAAGAAGGTTTGGACCAAACAGAAGCTGAGAGATGTGTCAGAATGTAAAGCGTACAGGGCAGGGAGTCGAAAACATGGCTCCTGGTCCTGGCACTCCCTTGCTTCATTATCCCTCTCTGAACAACCATCTCCCCTCCAACTCTAATGTCTGCATCCCAACAAACTCTGGGTCACTAATTAATAAGAATTTTCTTTTGCTGGAAAAATGAGTCTGTCTCACTCTCCTTTGGTCCATGTACTAAATGATGCAAATATCAGGTTCTGGTAAGCATTCTATATTATCCATTTGATCTGTAAGGGACACTATCTCTCAAAGGTTCCTCAGAGATTCCATAACAGCAAATGCAAAGTCCTGAATTTGGATTTTTAAATGAATGTGGCCCATATGTAAACCTGTCACCCAGAGGTCCACATCCCAAAGTATGCAGTGATTTCTAGTTAAGAAAGCTACACTTGTGTTTTGGGGGTGGGGAGAGGAGGACAAGGTGGAGGAGATGCTTGGGCCTCTCCTAAAACTCCCAACCCTTCTCTTCCCTTCAATCCCTACACCCCACCATCCCTCTTCCTTTACCAAACACCTCCCTCTCTCACATCCATGGCAGGAATTCACAGATGTGTGTTTGTGTCATCTAGCAACCCTGCAGTGAAGTCAACAGAATAAAACCAGTTCTTTAAATTACAGAAAGCTGCATCTGTTCAGGAAATATTTCACTATTATCTTAAAAGAAGATATTTAACCCAAAATGATGGAGACTGGCTTCAGTCCTCAGCACTTCATTCATGGCTCCCATTGCACTCAGCGGGAGCTGCAATGGATTACTTAGAGCACGTTTGGACCAAAGAGTTCTGCTTTCCTCTGTCCTAAAGTATTGCTCTAAACAGTTCATTAGCATGACAGTCCAGGCTGTTCATTTCTATCATAGCCACATGCATGTCCAATAAAAAATGTTGATAAATGATTATTTCTACAAGCTACAAAAAGTTGATAACAAAACCATAGAACGTGAATGAGTTTCTAGAAATGAGTATGAGGGAACAATCTCAGAATGCTAGAACATAGAAATCGCTATCTGGGAGTAAACCAATGATCCGTCTTATTGGGAAGGCTTTTTCTAGCATGGCTGAATGTATTGGGGGGAAGGGGAGCTGGAGGGCAGTGTTTTGATGGAGAGTAAACAGGCATACAGAATTGTGATTCTGTATTCTGAGGCCTAAGGAATTATGGAACCATGGTCCCAGTCATCTAAAATCTAAAAGTTAAAAGCTCAGTTTAATTCAGCCAACATTTATCAGGTGACTACTGTGTACTGGGAGAAATGAAAGAAGGAAAGAAAAAAAAGAAAGAGAGAAGGAAGGAAGGAAAGAAGAAAAAGAAAGAAAAGGAAGGGAAAGAAAGAAGAAAGGAAGGAAAAGGAAAGATAAAAAGAAAGAAAGAAAGAAAATTATTGCCCTGTGGAAGTTTTCTTTTTACTGGGGGGAAAATATATACAGTATACAAACACATATATATATAAAATAACTACAGTTTTGGGGGAGGGAAGTTTTAAGAAGTGGAGGGAATCAGGAATGACCTTGTATAGGAGGTAGCCTTTGAAGTGGGACCTTGAAGGGACAGAGAAGAAGTAAGAAGGAAATGTATTCCAAACAGGGGATGGGATGTCACAGTGGGAGAACAGTATACAGTATGGTTTGGAAGGATTATAGAGCATGTGAGAAGTAAAGTGATATGAATCTGGCAAGATATTCTAACATAGGCTCCTAAAGTAAGTGATACAACCCCCTGGGAGGTGCTGAACTGATGTGGGGGGCATTAGTAACCTTGGGCACCATTGGCGAGCATTGAATAAAAATAAAGGGGCAGTGGAAGCATAAGGAAAGAAGAGAAGAAAATTTTGAAGAACCATTCATACATGTTTCATCTATTGTATAACAGAGTTAAAGTCGTAGTGATTACATTGTTTTCCCCTCTCCCCCCAAAAAAACACACAAAATTCAAGTTATAACTGATCACTGGTCAATTCTGCCAACAGGCCTTGACAAGCAAGTGTTGGCAGGCTAGCATGTTGCATGTAGTTGGGAAGTCTGGCATGTATTGGCAGGAATATGTGTATGTGATGACTTGTTTACTATATGATTCTACACAGTTACATGATGCAATATTGCCTCATCAAGATTTCAATGCAGGGAAAAAAACACGAGGTTACTGTAAATTATTAAATTTAAGCTGCATTTTTTTCAAAAAATAAGATTTTGTTTTGAAATGATACATCTTTTTAAAAAAAATTAAAGAGTTAATGAAGTAGGTTTCTAGGTGGGTGCTGAGTAATTTTTTAAAAGAGGCAATAGGCCAAATAAAATTGGGAGCCTGTATTCTAGAGCCATCAAGGGACTTTAAATGCCAAACAGAGGAGTGTCTATTTTATCCTGAAGGCCATAGGGAGCCACTGAAATATGTGAAGCGTGGGAGTAATATTGTCAGACCTATAATAATGTAATCATAACCTCCAGAATGTTCACTTTGGTGCCTTTGTCATGAAACTTCAATTAGAGCCTTCCCTCCACTTTTTTTAAACTTTACTTTGAAAAATCTCTTACGCCTCTTAAAATCTCTCTTCTTCACTAATATTGGAATGTATGCTGAACAAAGATCCTAGAACATAGAATGTTAGAGCTGGAAGAAGGCTTGGAGATCATTTGTCCCCAACCTCTTGTTCTACTGGCATCTCCCAGAAGCCTTGCTGCGAAACGGAATAGAACTTCAGTGGCATTAGATTGCTTCTCAGATAGGAGAGTACTGGGCCAAGTCCTCCAGTCCTGTGGACTTTGTGGACCTGACCCCAAGGAAGAACAGGAATGTCATAAGAAAGACCAGGATCCTCTTCCAGTGTGAGTTGTGACACCTAAAACGTCAGCCTAGTGATGAGTCTCTCTGAACATCTAATATTCACTCCTGACCTCTCCTAAGTTCAAGATTACATGGAGAACATCCTCACCTTGGTTTCCCACTGGCACCTTGAAGCTACCACGTACAAAACGGAGCTCATAACTTTTTTTGGACATGCAGAAGCAATGTGCTAAAAAGACAACTGAACTTTGAAGTAAGAAAACTTTGGATTCAAACCCTGCTGTAGGTGAGAGCTATATGTGTGGAATCTAACATACTGTGAGACTCAGATGAATAAATGAGTCAATTAATGAAAAAGTATTTATTCAGCTCTTTCTAGGTACAAAGCAATATGCTAAGTTCTGGAAATGCAAATAGAAGCAGAATCCTTGGTCTCAAGGAGCTTACATTCTAATGTGGGAAGCAACACATACAGGAAGTTTCAGCGGCCAATCAGATGCAAAAGTCCCATGGTCCTTAGGGTACAGTGGCAAAGTAGATGGTAATAC
>CM053769.1:352290536-352379139 GCA_028658325.1 Potorous gilbertii
ATGAAAAAGTATTTATTCAGCTCTTTCTAGGTACAAAGCAATATGCTAAGTTCTGGAAATGCAAATAGAAGCAGAATCCTTGGTCTCAAGGAGCTTACATTCTAATGTGGGAAGCAACACATACAGGAAGTTTCAGCGGCCAATCAGATGCAAAAGTCCCATGGTCCTTAGGGTACAGTGGCAAAGTAGATGGTAATACCATCTTTATTGTAATTTTCACTAATAGAAACTCAATCTGTTCCTGGTGTTGAACCTTCTGACCATGCCAAGGACTCTAGTGGCAGGTAGTTTCACTGAATGACTTTTTTCCCTTATTCTTTGTTATAGGGAGTGATTTAATGAGGAGGGCAAGAGGAGCCACATTTTCAGAAGTGAAGGTGATATAAATAGAAAAAATATAAATAATAATGGTTTCACCTTCAAAATAAATAATACATTCCAGATCTAATGCTTACTGTACCTCCAAGCCATTTTTCCTCTCTGCACCTCAGTTTTGCCTTCTATAAATGACAATCATACTGGCAGTACCTATCTCGAAGGTTTGTTATGAAGAAAGTGCTTTATAAAACCTTGGGATGTCGTATAAGTATGAGCTATTGTTATCATTAATAGTATGGAAGGCAATCCCAACGTCTCATCAAAGCAAGGAAGTGACCCTAAGCTTCCTAAGTCTATGCCAACTGAGTGAAGGCGCTGGCAGATTCTACCATGTTGTAATGCGTGTCTGTTATTTAAGGATTATCCTAAATTCAAAGGGGTTCATTGCCAAAAGGTAATTAATTTTTTGGCCATAGCAACTCATGGAGGTTATCCTCAGAACATGGTCACCATCTAAGTCAATGAACCAACCAAATCACAGATCCTTATAGTAATAGGACATGATGCTACCCCAGTGCTGAAGCAGGGTCAGATTTTCCTTCTTTTCTTTCTTTCAATTTTTAGAAAGAGTTATTTTTTTTAAATATAGCAAGAAAAAAGGTAAAAACATCTCCCCATACCTGGGAGCACCTTTCCTCCACCTCAGTTTCTGGAGATAGAGGAGTCAAATTAAGCTCAGCTGTTTTCATGGTATGGCAGCTACTGGATAGATACTGGAGTCAGGAAGACCTGAATTCAAATCCAACCTCAGTCACTTAATAGCTATGTGATCCTTAAATTGTTGCTTGTACTTTTCTTTTTTTCCAGGCCATTTACACAACTTGGGCAAGTCACTTATCCTTATTTGCCTCAGTTTCTTCATCTGTAAAATGAGCTGGAGAAGGAAATGGCAAATCACTCCAGCATCTTTACCAAAAAGACCCCCAAACAGGGTCACAAAGGGTCAGACACGACTAAAACAACTAAATAATATCAACAGTCTTCACGGTGTTGGTCCCACCGAGTTCATGTATGAATACAAGATGACTTGTCTTTGGCCCAGCTGCTGCTGGATTAAGTCCCAAAGGTCAGCCTCAAAGATTTCTTGGTCCTAGGGGCATCAGTGCTGAACCCACTGCAACATCTAGCATGGATTCTAACTCTGAAAATTCTGGCCTCAGAATGTTATCTAATCTCCCATGATCCTAGAGCCTGGATCTCCTAAGCTTTCAAAACCCACAGAGTTAAACCCTCCAGATTAATACCCTTCACCTAAATGGAAAAAGATTAAGAAGTGAGTCAAGGACCAATGCCCATTCTCACCAGGCCACATGTGTAAAAGAAGAAAGGCCAAGGTCTCTCCTCTTATGTCATTATTTCTCAACTAAAAACATCAGCAAAGGAATCAAAACAAGAGAAAGTAACTCAAGAAACACTTTTTTATCTTTATTTAAACAAAAACAATTTATACATAGGTTTGTTTTCAATGGAGAAAAAATAGTATCCCCATGGAGATGATTCCCAGAGCTTTACCTTTGTATATACTCTCTCAGTGGAGCTCCAAATTTTATGTTGAACATCTCCACCTTGTGTCCTATGAGCACCTAGAACACGGAAGGTCCAAAACTGCACTCCTCTTCCTCATCAAACCTCCTATTTCTTATTTCTGTTCATTGTCTCATTCATCCAGACTAGAAACCTCATTCACACTTAATCCCTACATTTTCTTTGCCACCTATAGCCCCCATAGTCCGTAGCCAAGTCCTACTGATCTTAAATCTGCAATCTAATATTCCTGACATCCATTCTCTCCCTTACTTTCCCATGGCTGCCACCCTGTCTTGGTACCCCTCTTGCCTGGATTGTTACAACAGCCTCTCCACCTATAGCAGAGAGGTACCTCTCAATGCTACATTCTGTGATGCAGCCTTTCCTTTCTCCTGTTAAACCTACAGACAGCTCCCTGGTTATGTCTTCCCCAATGCACAAATCCAATGACTCTCTCACTTGTTGAATATCCTTCCAAATAACAGAACAAGACAATTGAAAGCAAATGCTGTAAAATGATAATTATCTAATTTAGTCCCAAAGAAGAGATCTGAACTAGTACCTTATCCCTTCTTTGCAACTATAGGAGATTATGGGCATGGAATGCTGTAAAGAGTCTAAGACTTTCTCATGTTCTGGTTAGTCTATCAGAACATTTTCCCCTCTTTTTTAAATTCTTTGTTATGATGGAGAGCTCTCTGAAATGTTGGAGGGAAGCATTGGGAAATGTAGATGATATAAAAACAAAAATATCAATAAAACATACTTTTCCCCCCAAAAAGAAAATCCTTCAATATGTCCTTATTGCCCATCAAATAAAATTCAAATAGCTTAGCTTAGTATTAATCTAGTTCCAATCTTCTTAACCGGTCTTATCTCATACCACTATCCTTCAAATACTCTGCACTCCAGCCAAACTTGCCATTCCCCAAGCACATCTAATTCTTTCCTGCCCCTGGGCTCACTCTGCTCCCCATCCCCAGAATGTCCTCCTTGTCCTCTCTCCCCCCACCCCACCACCACTCCCCCCCCACCCCCGATCTCTTAACAGATGACATTCTATTCATTCTTCAGAGCTGGGCCATCTCCAGGCCTGATCCATATCTAAGCCATTGGACTCATATATGGCTCTGGAGGAGAAAGTGAGGCTGGTGACTTTGCACAGTCCTCCCTCCCCTACTTAAATTCAATTCACTTGCATTACCTTCCTGATGTCATGGTCCTCTTTGAGAACTACACACACATTCTTCAGATCAAACTTCAATACTACCTCCTCCATGAAGACTTCCCTCTTCCCAACTCCAGCCAAAAGTGATTCTTTCCCTTCCTGAGATAACTCATAGAACACTCACTTTGTGGCTTCCTCACATATTTACAATGTTCTGTGAGCATTTTCATCTTCTTCCTAAATTTCCATTTCCATAAGGGAGGGGTATTCAAGTTTGTATTATTCAGGTTTAGGTTCTCCACTTCAGTGAGAGCCAGGCATAGAATACAGCAGGCACTCAAATAAGCACTGGCTGAATTGAACTTAGAGACACTGGTGTTTTATCAATATTATGGAATGTAAGTGAACTTAATGCTGGGACTTGGCAACCTCTTAATAACCAATTTCCTCCAGTTTTGTGGGACTCATAAAACAATCTGAAACTGACAAAGTAACTAAATATTTCTTTACCAATAATAATAGTAATAGTTTTTCCTTCTTCTCCTCCCCCTCCCTCTCACTCCTCTTACATGAATTTATTTTCCATCTGAAAGTCAATCTCTCTGGTTATTAGATATTCTCCCCGCTGTCACTATCAGTAAATTATTAAACAGCTGACCAGGTTTTGTTTTAAAATGATTCTCTTATGAAGCTCAGTGATATATTTGCCATGAATACTGAATGATTCAGCGGCCTCTGAGGACACATGAATGATTCCTATTTACTACCTTTAGCAAAATGTCTGTGTAATTAGCAGCAGGATTTTGACTTGAATCACAGGAACTGGGGGTATTTCCAGCTCATTTGCATAGTGTGTGCCTTGATACAGTAAACTTCTGATGGGAGCATCAATTTGAGTTGCCAGGATATGTGATTTGCTTTAAGTTGTTGCTTGTACGTTTCTTTTTGCTAGACAACTTCCACAACCTCTCTGAATGCAATTGTCTCTTATTTCATGGAAAGAAAAAAAAACACTGAATTCCAGAAGGTAGCTGTAAACAGATCTCAGTAAATGGAATCCTAGTATCCCATTCTCTTCTATTCCTTGCACAATGGAAAGAGTACTTCTTTTGGAGTCAGAGGACCTTAGTTTGGATCCCATCCCATTCCATCCTATTACTTACTACCTGTGTCACCTGAGATAAATCTCTCAACTTCTCTGCCCTTTGTAGAACAAGGTTGTTGGTCTAGGTGGCCTTTAAAGTGCTTCCAGCTCTATATCTATGTTACCACTTGTGAACAGTTTTAGTAAACTTTTTAGTAGTTTACTAAACTATCCACTGCAAATGGGCAGCAAGGTGGCTCAGTGAATAGTGTCAGGCCAAGAGTCAGCAAGACTCAGCCCCAGATACTGAGTAACGGTGTGATCCTGGGCAAGTCACTTAACCCTCTTTCCCTCAGTTTCCTCATCTGTCAAATGAGCTTAAGAAGGAAATGACAAAACACTCCAGTATCTTTGCCAAGAAAATCCCAAATGGGCTCACAAAGAGTCAAACATGATTAAAATGACTGTATAACAAAACCATTACCATAAATTACAGTAAATATATGTATTTAAAATATCATTAACTACTATATTATACTGCTAACCTGCAAAAGTTTAGCAAAATCATATGGTTTTACTAAACTAGATGAGAACACTTTTGAAAAGTATTAGTAAAGTAGGCATTAAGAACAGGTTTCCACCAAGCTGCTTTCTTGGACCTCAAGCGATGATATAAACCCTGACCTCTCCTTGTACTTGGTAGGAGATCAATGGGGTATGCAGGGAGGACTAGAACCTCTGGCATGAGAGCTATCAAGCCCTTTTTAGGGCTCTTCATCCACATTGGGTATCCACCTGCCACTCAACTTTCGCCTGTGGCTCCAAGAAACTGTAACATGCATCCCAGGAAGACCCTCTTGGCAAACGGACTAAAGCAGGTTGAGGTCAATAAATAGGTCATAACTCACAGGATAGTGAGTTAGGGGAATTCCTAACCCAAGAAGTGAAGACTTCCCCTGGTGGAATGGGCAGATGAGAACAACTGTTCCAACAGCCACAAAGGCAGCTAAACCAGACACTGCAGCGTGCTTAAAGCCTGGTCAGACGTTGAAGATGCCGAAGAAGATGCTACTGAATTCTGAGCCATGTCTAGGAATCCTGACCTTCCCCTGCCACTGGGCTTCAATGACTCTAGAAGAGAGAGTGAGACTGAGACCTTGAGCAACTCTGCCCCACTTAATCCAATTCTTATACAAGTCAAGACATCACTGGTTCTCTTCAAAAATGAAGAACAAACAACAGGAAACCAAGAAGTGAATAGAGGAGACAATATGGTGAAGCAGAAAGAATCCTGGACTTCACAACTAGAAGTCTTGTGGTCAAGTTCTTTGTCTGTCCCTGTGCCATTTGCTATGATGGAAAAAGTATTTACCTTAATTGTTTGCTCATGGACAAAATGGTGATAACACTTTCACTTCCTACCTCCCGGAGTGGTTGTAAGGAAAATATTTTGTAAATTAGAAAGCCCCACACAAGCATAAATTTTTATCATTGTTAGATGATATTTATTCAATAGATATTTGTTGAGCACCAAATGTGAAAAAGGTATGAGTTTGGCGATGGGCACTGGAAGATAAATACAATGGTAATAGCTAGCATTTATAGAGCACTTTATTGTTTTCAAAGTGCTTTGAAAATATTACAGCCCCTAACTGATAAATAGTCAAAAGATATGAACAGGTGGTTTTCAGATGAAGAAATTAAAGTTATCTACAGTCATGTGAAAAACTACTCTAAATCACTATTGATTAGAGAAATGAAAATCAAAACAACTCCGAGGTACAACATCATACCTATCAGATTGACTAACATAATAAAACAGGAAAATGATAACTATTGGAAAAAATATGGGCAATAAGGAATACAAATACATTGTTGGTGGAGTTGTAAACTGATCCAACCATTCTGGAGAACAATTTGAAACTATATCCAAAGGGCTATAAAACTGTGCATACCCTTTGACAGCAATACTGCTGTATCCCAAAAAGGTCATAAAAATGAGGAAAAGACACATATGTACAGAAGTATTTATAGCAGCTCTTTTTGTGGTGGCCAAGAATTGGAAATTGAAGAGATGCCTATCAAGTGGTGAATGGCTGAACAAGTTGTGGTATAGAAAAGTAAAGAAACACTATTGTTCCATAAGAAATGATGAGCAAGTGAATTTCAGAAAAACCTGAAAAGACTTGTATGAATCGATGCTGAGTGAAGTGAGCAGAACCAGAAGAACATTGTACACAATAACAGCAACGTTGTGCAATGACTGACTTTGATGGACTTTGCTCTTCTCAGCAATGCAAGAATCTAAGACAACTCCAAAAGACTCATGATGGAAAAATGGTGTGCACATCCAGAGGAAGAACTATGGAGTCTGAATGCAGACTGAAACAGACTGTTTTCTCTCTTTTTTTTCTCTCTTTTTTTCTTTCTCATGACTTTCCCTTTCATTTTGATTCTTCTTTCTTAACTTTGCTCTCTTTTTTATTGTAGTTTCTTCTTACTCGTGGTTCCTCTCAGTGGTTCTAATTCTTCTTTACAACATGACTGATGGGAAAATTGTTTAATATGAATACATATATAGAGCCCATATCAGATTGTGTGCCATCTTGGGGAAGGGATAAGGGAAGAAAAGGGGAGAAAATTTAAACTCAAAATCTTATAGAAGTGATTGTTGAAAACTAAAAATTAATTATGTTTGAAATTAAAAAAAGAAAAGAAAATATTATCTCATTTAATCCCTACAATAACACTGGGAGATAGGTGCTATTGTTTTCTCCCCCATTTTACAGATGGGAAAACTAAAACAAATAGAGATTAAGTGATTTAACCAGAATCAACAGCTGGTAAATAGCTAAAGCCAGATTTGAACTGAGGTCTTCCTGATTCCCAAGTCTAGGGCTCTAGCCACTGAACCACCTGGATACCTAAGAGAGTTTCTCTCTCTCCCTCTCTCTCTCTCTCTCTCTCTCTCTCTCTCTCTCTCTCTCTCTCTCTCTCTCTCTCTCTCTCTCTCCCTCTCTCCCTCTCTCCCTCCCTCCCCCTCCCTCCCTCTCCCTCCCTCTCTCAACAATTTCATTATACACAAATAATTATGATACAAGGGAAAGCGAGATCTGAAAGAGACCACTTTCACTTGTTGGGGGTGGGAGGAGGGAGAGGGACCAGGGAATGTCATTACACAAGGAACATTATTCAACCCAGGATGTGAAATCCATTACTTCCTGGCTCTGGGTCTCAGAATTGTATGAGTTAATTTGACCCGGTGATAACCTTTCCCTCCCCTCATGTTATCAGTCATGCTCACTAAACTTGATTTAGTTCAATCCCAATGCACTGACTCCTTCCACTATCCCTCACAGCTGATCTAACCCTTGGTGCCCTGTGCACATTTTGTTGTGGTTCAGTCATTTTCAGTCGTGTCCTATGATCTCATCTGAAATTGTCTTGGCCAAGACAATAGAGTGGTTTGCCATTTCATTCTCCAGTTCATTTTACAGATGAGGAAACTGAGACAAACAGGGTTAAGTGACTTGCCCAGGGTCACACAGTCAGTACATGCCCATGGCCAGATATGAACTCAGAAAGATGAGGCTTTCTGACTCCAGTCCTGACTCTCTATCCACTGCCACCACCTAAATGCCCCCCACATGTTAACATGGAATCTAACAAATGATACTAGCTGTCATTCAATTATTTCAATAACATTTTAAAATTTGTAAAGCATTTTACATACACTCTCTCATTTAAGCCTTACAAAAACTTGATGAGGTAGGTTCTAAAAATATTTGTATTTAACAGATAAAGAAATTTAAGCTCAAAAATTTTAAGTGCTTGGTCACTTGGTCACATAACTGCTTAATGTCAGAAGCAGGATCCAAAACCAAGGCTTCCTCATTGCAGGTTCAGCATTCTATCCACTAGGAAAACTGCCTCTAAATCCAAGTTAATATACTAAGTGTCATGCTGAATGCCAGGTTGTGAGAATAAGAGGGAAAAATATTATAATCATTCAAACAGCTCTAAATCCACCTAATTAAGCTATCGTCTAGCTTATCTCTCTCCATCTAGTCCACTAGCATAACATAAAAGATTTTGCCAAACTTTCTTGAGATTCTAGTATTGTCTATAGTATTCCTTCATCTACCACTCTAATTATCCTGTCAAAAAATTAAGTGAAGTTTCTCTAACATGACCTGTTCCTGATAAAGTCATGCTGGTTTTCGACGTTTCCTACTTTTCTTTCTTACATTTTTATACTATGTCCTCAATAATATTTCCTAGAATTTTACTTAGATTCTCTTCATGCTCATGAGTCTATAATTAGCAGAATCCACCACTTCCTTTTTTTAATTGAGAAAACATTTTCCCATTTCCTGGAATTTTTATTTTTTCCCTGAACACATGTAGAGATCATTTTTAATGTTCATTTTTTTAAGTTCCAAATTTTCTCTCTCTCATCTTCTTCCTCCTCCTTGAGATGGTAAACAATTTTATATAGGTTATACATGTATAATCATGCAAAAACATTTGCATATTAGTCATGTTGTAAAAGAAGACAGATCAAAAGGAAAAAAAATAAGTGAAAAATAGTATTCTTTCATTTGCATTCAGACTCCATCAGATTTTTCTTGGGTGTGGATGACATTTTTCATCTTGGATCATGTATCGTATTGCTGAGAAGAGCTAAGTCATTAACAGTTGACCATTATACAATATTGCTGTTAATATGTACTATGTTACCATATGTACAGTGTTCTGCTCACTTCACTTTGCATCAGTTCATGTAAGTCATTCCAGATTTTCTGAAATCATCTCACTCGTCATTTCTTACAGCACAATAATATTCCATCACAATCATATACCACAATTTGTTCAGCCATTCCCCAACTGATGGACATCTCCTCAATTTCCAACTTTTTGAGTCCACAAAAAGAACTGCTATAAATATTTTTGTACAAATAGATTATTTTCCCTTTTTTCCCAAGATCTTTCAAAGACCACTAAAAGAGTTCAGGAATCTTAGCTGTTAGATCTTTCACTACCCTAAGATACAGCTTGTCCAAGCCTATTGACTCATACTTTAAAAGGGCAGACATATTTCCTTATTGTATCTTTACTTGTATTAGGTCTCCATGACTTACTAGCCATTTTTCTTCTGTCCAAGTCAAAAAAAACACATTAGATTATAGATCAGAAATGGATCTCCAAAGGTCATTCTGTTTACCTTCTCTCATTTACAATTGAGAAAACTGAGGTAGGAATGGGGGTGGTGTTAAGTGACTTACTCATTATCACATGCATAATAAACATCAGAGACTGAATTTGAGTCCCAGGTGCTCTGACTCCAAAACCAGAGCTCTTTATACTGTATCACGATACCCCTTGAAAGAGAAAATAGAAGCAAATAAATTGGAGAGTTCAGTCTTCTTATAGTTGTCTGTTATCATCATCCTATTCACCATGAGCAGTGATCTCCCTTCCCTCATCTTCCTCTTGAGTTTTAGTGTCTTTAGCCTTTATTCCTAGCATTAAATCATTCTGAACTTTACTGGTCCTCACACTAATTCTCAGTTCTTAGAGGACCATGCCACCATTTTTTTCTTCATGCTCAGTTACTTGTCCTTGCTTCCACTCTCTACGCATCTTTAAAATCTGAGTTTGTCAGTGAGTTTCCTGGTATCCCCATCACTTTCTTTTAGCAACTGACCCTTTTTTCCTACTTAGGAAAATCATGTTTACTTTTATCTTTACACCTTTATTCTTGAGAATCTCTTATTCCTCTTGGGGAACCTTCCTTTTCAAAAGACTAGAACACTAGAGATCACCTAGCCTTTGTCCAAACCTTTTCAGATTTTTTCTCCCAAAATTTTGGGTGCATGAAATACTGCACAGCATTCCTCTCCATCATCATAAACTCAGTGGAGTAGTCACTTGACTCCAAACAACAGCCTGAGTGTCCAACAGTCAAATAGTCAGTCAATAAACATTTATTAAATACCTATTATGTGCCATCCATATGAGTACAAATCTGGCCTCGGACACTTAACTATCTGTGTGACCCTGGGCAAGTCACTCAACCCTGTTTGCCTCAGTTTCCTCATCTGTAAAATGAGCTGGAGAAGGAAATGACAAACCACTCTAGTATCTTTGCCAAGAAAACTCCAAATGGAGTCACAAAGAGCCAGACATGACCAAAAGAACTAAACAACAACAAAAATGGAGATGATAATGTTACCTATCTCCCAAGATTGCTGTGAGGATCAAACGATGTTATTTGTAAAAAGTGCTTAGCACAATGCCTGGCACATTGTGGATGCCATGTAAATGCTTCTCTCCACTCCCATAAAAAGACTGTGCAAATCCCTGGGGCACCGTCCTAGAGAATCTCCTACCAGTTGACATACTGTCACAAAGAGTGACTACTCTTGAGGTCTAGTCATTGAACCCATCCTAAATCCTAACTGTACTATTATCTAGCCCATCTCTCTCCATTTTAGTCTCTCATCCGACCCTTATGGACACACCAAATTAAACTATGTCTACTAGGTTTCCTTGCTGTATGGCTTTTAAGTATAAAGTGTTTTCATACAGCATAAAGAGTTAGAGAAATGGAAGGCATCCTCATCATGGTGAATGTCTATTTTCTGAGATTCCTCTTTCCAGACCACTCCTATCTAGTCCAGACAAATATTCTGGTACACGCAAGCAGTAGATGTGATTCTTAGTGCTGCAGCTGCCAAGCAGCGATACGTCAGCAGTCTCTCTGTGACAGAGAATTGATCTTCCAGGTCAGAATGAAAACCTCAATTTACAGAGGGCACACTCAGAATGTGCCCTTTTAGTAGTTACCATAGAGGCCCATGGATGACAGGGCAGCTTCAGTGATGGTTCTTGTCAATGAATTTGTTGCAGCAAAAACCAGAGATGAGCAGCTCTGAGTGACCAACGGCATTGCTGACATCTCCAAATGGATTCCATTGTACTGTATCTTTCCCGTGACCATCATCCCAACCATATGCTTTAACCCAAATTGTCAATTGTTTGACATCTTTGAGTTCTTTTCCAGTCCAAATAGCTTAAAAACAAGGCAAGAACTTACTTGGCTCCCTGGTCATCAACAACCTACTCTTTTCTTTTCAACCATGTGTTTGGATTTTTCCATTTTGTTTCTTGTCCACATAAGTGATCTCAGTATCATGGGGTTGGTGAAGTCCAAGTCTTTTAACACCCCATATTTTGTGGAGTTATAGATGACACAGAGGCTTTTTCAGCAAACTGTCTCTATGATTCATTGTGTGCTTACAAATGGAAAGTCCATTTCTTTAAAAAAAAAAATGTTTTTTAAGAACTTAAACCAAGATGGAAGGAAATAATCCTAAAATGTAAGTAGGAATTTTTTTAGAAGTTTAATATTAGATTGACTTTGTTATTAGTTCCTTTTTAGGGTAATCTTTTCACTTGCAATTGGAGATACAGAAAATGCGAGTTTGAGAAACCCAAGATCAGATCAGAGATGGGATGAGTTGCCGACGTTGGCCCAAAGAGAGATGTTTTCAAAATATAAATGTATTTTTCCTCTAGCAAGGTTTGCCATTTTTATTCATAACTTGGAGGAATTAAAAATATCCTGCTTGGTTTCTACTTACCCCTGATAGAGCTTGTCAGAAGTGTTTCAGGATCAACCAAGAGACAGAAATAGGATGGAAAATGTCACATGCAGGAAGGTCTTTGAAATTTCAAATGTTTAGGCCATAACAGGTATTCTGAGCACTGTGGAGACTCAGCCAAATAGTTCTGGTAAGGAAGTCTGGAAAAAACTAAAATATCATAGAAGCAGCAAGGTATAGTAGAAGAAGAGCTCCCCTGGGAATCAGTAGCTTGGGTTCTTATCTTAGCCTTGCTACTGACAAGTTTGTTAACCAGTCTCTCCCCCTCTCTGGGCCTCAGTTTTCTGATCTGGAAAATGGAGACAATGGACTGAAAGATGTTTGAAGTTCTTTCTTATTCTAATATTCTGTACTTCTATGAGTCCTTACTATATAAGACATCTTGAAGGAAGCAGCTTCCAGACCTTAGGTTTATTCCTACTCCCACAGATATCCTGAAAAACCCTTTACCCTCTCCCGAGAAATAATTTCCATGGAATCATAGGATTTTTTTGTTTGGAAGAGTCAGAATACTTCTAGTCATATGATTATAGATCCTACCCAGTTATGTACCTATCTCCTAGAAGGGACCTGAGAAGTAACCAAACACAATGTGTTCATTTTAAAGATGTTCCCATCTGAAATCGAGGGATATTAAATGATTTGGCAAAGGTCACCCAGCTAACAAGCAGTGGAGCCAGAAAGAACTTAGACCTTCCTTCCCACTCCAAATTGAGAGCTCTTTCGACCACACCAGATGAACTCACCTATAGTACTTTAAGGTTTACAAAGTTGCTTTCCTGTACAATATACCTTTTGATGTTCACAACAACCCCACAAATAAAGATAATGTAATAAACTTCTACTATCACTATTCCTGTCTCATATGGGGGGAAGCTGAAACTCACTTACTCAAGTTCACACAACTCATAAATGGTAGAGCCAGCATGGGCACCAAGTCTAGGGTTCTTTCTTCTATACCACATTGACATGGGACCTTAAAGCATTTCGACAATCTGGAATTCAGACTCCAAATCCAGAACTTTTTCTACTCCAACATGACTGCTAAAGTACTTTCCAACTGTAAGATCTGTTAGATCATTCTAATTCTAGCTCTGCCACTAACTCTGTTTATACTAACTATCAATAACTTCCTCTCTATGGGCCTCAGTTGTTTCCTTATAAAGAAGGAGAGTTGGACTGAGTAATCTCTCAGAATCCTTCCTGTTCTGCAAATTCAATGACTTTTTTTCTGTGCTACAAAAATTCCTCCATCTTCCAATAGTTAAGATCAGTTTGGGGTAGCTTGTCTACTGGAAATGAAAGAGATCTATATCATAGGATCTGGGGTGCCTAAACTCTTTGACCCACAATACACCCTCGGCCTTCTTTGTGCTCTCATAAATAAAACCACAGTGTCTTGAAGAGTTTGAACCATTTTCCACTAGATAACTGCATAATTTGACATCAGAGGGAACATCCCTTCTGTCAGGTCAGGGCTGGAATGGATCTTAAAGGCCAGCAAATCCAAACCTCCCATTTGTAGATGACGAGGAGACTCAGCCAGAGACAGGAAATGACTTGACTGAAGTTACATAAAGAATTAATAACAAAATTAGACTCAAACTTAGATCTTTTTCCCTAGCCAAACAAGAGGCCCTCATGTGCACTTTTCCCAGGAATAATGAGAAAGTTTAGTCCTTGTTGAATTAAAACTACAAGAATTCAATAAAAACTCTAGCTGCCCCTAACCTTGTTTACTTTGCCCACATTGACCTTTATGGGACAAAGAGGTTCAGACCATAAACTGTCAGCCTGAAGCAACCTTATGGAATATCTATTCTGGGGGGGGGGGGGTCTTGAGGTCACATATCACCTTCTAGGTCTTCAAGTGAAGCCCTTCAAGTTTTACAGATAAATCCTTTTATTAAGGGGATTTGTTCTATGCAGTTTGGATTCAGTCAAAGGGATGCACTTGAGGATCTAGAGGGTCATTTGTGGCCTCAAAGTCACAGGTTTCTCATCCCTGATCTAGTTCAATCAGGAGCCAAACTTCTGGCAGCCTTTTTTACCTCAGGAATTGGGATGGTATAAATGACTGACCCAGCCCAAGTGATGTTGTTGTTTGGTCATTTCAGTCATGTCTAACTCTTTGTGACCCCATTTGGAGTTTTCTTGGGAAAGATACTGGAATGGTTTGCCATTTCCTTCTCTAACTCGTGTTACAGATTAAATAACTTAGGTAAACAGAGTTAAGTGATTTGCCCAGGGCCACCCAGCTAGGAAGTGTCTGAGGTTGGATTTGAACTCAGGTCTTCTTGACTTCAGGCCATCACTCAATCCACCATGCCACTTAGCTGCCTAACTAACACAAGTTAAAAGGGTTAAAAAAAGTAGTTTACTTAGCTTGCAAGATTATAGCCACCAAACACAGGGAAAGGATATATGTGGGTAGGTCTGGTTACAGTTCAGCTCAGCACCAATACCTTCCTTTGTCTCTCTCATTCTCCTCAGAGAAGACAGTCAAGTGATGACAAGCGCCACCAGCATGAAGTAGAAAATCTCTCAGATCTGAGAAGGTCGAAAGCTGCCTCCGTGGAGGCTTTTTACAAAGTCACAAGGATGCCAGGGACTGGGGTAAAGCCTCCTGCTATATATGAGACAAGGAAACCTTTATGCTTTAGCTACCTATGTGCGAAAGGACCACTGTCTGTCAACATCTCCCAGTTCTCAGGGCCTCATAGTCCCATCTACTCTATAGTCTAAAAATTGCTCTCCCCCTTTGAGATTTTATGCACACCACAGCCTAGTCACTTCCACCTTGTGACCCTCCTTGCTCTCTAGGGCCTGCTCCTCACTATGTGGTATATATAAGTCATCCTATAACCCACCATCCCTTCATTTTACAAAGAAAAACAATGAATCCTGGAGAGGGGAAGGCACTTGCTCAGAATTATTCCATCAATTAATGGCAAAGTTGGAACTTCAACCAAGAGCTCCTGACTTCTTTCTACTATACTGCACTATCTATAATAAGGCCTTTGACTTCTCTGAACCTCAGACTCATTTATTTCTGAATATGAAGATGGGTATCCCTCCCTGACACATATACATACACACCCCTTGAATTCTTCATAACAGGGCCATCCATCCCCCTTCCTATAATGTGACATATCATAAGATGTAGGGGTCTGAAATATCAAGTGATTTGTCAAAGAACAAAAAGGAGTCAGAACAGTGTAGAGAAAAGGACAATAACCTTGGAGTCAAAGGGCTTGAGCTTGATTCTTGGC
The DNA here is from genome assembly GCA_028658325.1 of Potorous gilbertii. Classification (NCBI taxonomy): domain Eukaryota; kingdom Metazoa; phylum Chordata; class Mammalia; order Diprotodontia; family Potoroidae; genus Potorous; species Potorous gilbertii. Next base: position 352,305,633 of record CM053769.1, read on the forward strand.
TTTGCTACTCACTACATATCTCTGGGCCTCAGTTTCTTCCTTTGCCAAATGAGAAGATTGGACTGGTTGTTCTCCATGAGACCTTACTTCTTTAAAGATTCAGTGATTCTGCTAGGTTTGTATCTCAAAAGGACCCAAAAAGGGGGTTACAAAAATAATCATAGCAGCTCTTTTTTGTGGTGCTAAGAATTGGAAATCAAGGGGATGTCCATCATTTGGAGAATGACTGAACAAGCTGTAGTAAATGATTGTGATGTGCTATAAGAAATGACAAACATGATAATTTCAGAAAAACTTAGAGAGACTTACATGAACTGATGCAAAGTGAAGTGAGCAGAACCAGGAGAACGTTGTACACAGTAACAGTTGTATTATATGATGAACAACTATGAATGACCTAGCTATTCTCAGAAGTACAATGATCCAAGACAATCCCAAAAGATACATGGTGAAGCCTGCTGTCATCCATCAGAGAAAGAACTGATATTGTCTTAATACTTACTGAAGTATGCTATTTTTCACTTTTTTCTTTCTTCCTTTCTCTCATTCTTTTTTTTATTCAAGTATTCTTCTACAAAATGACTAATATGGAAATGTTTTAGATGATTGCCCATGTACAACTCATATCAGATCACTCAAGTAAGGGGAAGGGAGTTATAGAATTTGGAACTCAAAACATTTTTAGATATGTTTTTTAAAATTATTAACATATAATTGGGGGGAAATAAAATATTAAAAATTAAAATAAAGATTCTGTTATTCTGATTCAAAGAAACAGGTTTCCCTCACAGATAATGGCTAAAAGTAGATTGAAGTAGGTCATTACTGTGAAGTTAAAAGGGCATATAGGATAAATGACACAGGGGAGGGATGCTTGTGAATACCAAAGACAAGAATCAACCCTGATTCTTTGGATTCCAGGTTCAGGGCTCTTTCTATTACACCACCTACCTTACCATGTGCCTAGGAAATCTCTTGATGAATCAACAAAAGTCCCATAAAACTGGTGTCTGAAACTCATGGCAAGGAGAAGCCAGCATTGCCCAACCTTGGTCCTATAACTGCTAAAATTTTCCTTGTCCTTTCTCTGGCCTAGAATTGGCAAGCATCCCTTCCACACTCTCTAGGGGCGTGACTTCTCTTTCTCTCCACTCTGTGGACACAGGGTTGGGGCAGGAGGGGAAAGGGAGATTAGGCTCACCAAAATTAAAACACACATCGATCCAAAAACAATTTTAGTTCGATTGTCTCTAACCTGGTTCTGCTCTGTGTATGCCAGTTGGCACCCTACCAAAATCATTTTCTTGCTCCATAAAGTCAAAAAATATATCTATCAACAACAATTCTCCACAAGGCCACAGCACTGTCTGGCACTGGAGAGAACATTTACCTATCAACTGCAAACTTTCAACAACGGAGATTTGATGAACAGCCCTGTTGCCACGTAACAGTCTCAGATCTTAATATGTCAGTAGTAGAAGTAACCTTAAGGGTCCGCTAATCTAATGCCCCTCAATTTATAGATCAAAAGAATGAAAAGAAGCAGGGACAGGAAGAACCGTGATTGAAGTTACTAAAATATAAAATAGCAATAGAGATTGAACTGGAACTCAGGGCTCCTGGCTGTCGGTCCGAACTATTCCTTCCTGACTTCTCTGGGAGAAAGCCTGGTATTACTTTACAAAACTAGCTTAACTTTGAATTCCAGACCCTGGCCATCAACTCTGATTATCCAGTGGGGATTACAAAAGTTCACTAAAAGACTAAATTATTCATTTGTTATTTAGTCAATTAGTGTTGTCTGATTCTTTGTGACCCAGTTGGGGGTCTTCTTGGCACATGCTGGAGCAGTTGCCATTTCTGTTTCCAACGTATTTTACAGATGAGGAAATTGAGGCAAGCAGAAGCAAGTAACTTGTTCAGGGTCACACAAATAGTAAGGATCTGAGGTCAGCTTCGAACCCAGGTCTTCCCCACTCCGGAGTGGGTGCTCTATCACTGCACCCCCTAGCTGTCCCCAGTATATTGTTTAACTTCTCCTAACTTCATTTTCGTCATCTGCAAAGTGGGGACATTAATGGTACCTACCCTCAGAGTTCTTGCGAGTACCACGTGAGACATTTGTAAAACCTTTTTAAAGCTTTAAAGTGCTATATAAATGCTAGCCATTATTGTTACTGCTGTTGTTACCTTGTACAGATAAAGCTAGAGATTAGACTTATGTTATCGCTGGTACAGGGAACTCCTTGGGGAGGAATTTCCCTCTACAAGTTCAGATTAGCAACTTCTCTGTTACTTTGAGCCTTCCCAAGCTGCCTGGAGCACCAAGAGGCTTCCCAGACTCATGCAGTCAGTGTCAAAAACAAAACTGACCCTGAGGTCAGCTTTCTACCCATTATATCATTCTCTCTTCTTTTATCTTATATGTATTCAATAAAATAAATATATATATATATATATATAAAATAATGAATATATTATACATATAAACATATACTAAAACTAGAACAGATGAAGGTGATCTAAAATCTCCTAGGCAGAGGTGGTATGTTTATCTAATTTTTAGGTGACACCAGTCTAGGAGGGGAAGCTAACAGGTGGAATAACAGAGTCAGGACCCAAGATCTTAACGGGCTAGAATTCTGGGTCAATGAGAAAAATGAATTTTAATAGGAATGTGTGTAATGTCCTATACTTGGGCTAAAAAAATCAACTTCACAAATACAAGTTCAGAAAGGGGTGGCTAAAAAGCAAGGACTATTGAAAAAGAGAGAGAGAGAGAGAGAGAGAGAGAGAGAAACAGAGAGAGACAGAAAGAGAGAGATTTGGAAATGGTCAACAGTGTGTGTGGAAACCCAGAATGTGTGAGCTCTCTTAAAAGAGGCATCATGTCTAGAATAATTCTCCACTAACATCCTTTCTGAATGCTATCAAGTAAGACAACAGTCCTGCTGTATTCCTCTTGGGGACAGCCAGATGGTGCAGTGGATAGAACACTGGGTCTAGAATCAGGAAGACCTGAATTCAAATCCAGCCTTAGACATGTCTTAGCTGTGTGACCCTGGGCAAGTCACTTAACCTTGTTTGCCTCAGTTTCCTCATCTGTCAAATGACTTAGAGAAGGAAAATGGCAAACCACTCCACTATCTTGGTAAGAAAACCCCAAATGAGGTCATAACAAGGCAGATGTGACTGAAACAAATGAACAACTTCTCCACAGTCAGTTCACATCCAGAGCATTTTGTTCAGTGCTTGTGCCCCTTTTCAAGAATAAAATGGACAAACTGATAAGTGTCCAAAAAAAATAAGTGAGAGAGGGACAATGAGAGGCCTTGAGATCATGGCATTAGTTGAAGGACCTGGGGATGTTCATATTTGAAAAGAAAAGATTTAGAGAGTATGTGATAGTCATCTTCAAGTATGGAAGAAGAATTAGCCTGTCCTGTTTGACCTTAAAGGTCAGAACTAGGAAAAATGTGTGGAAATTATGAAGAGGCAGATTTAGATTTCCTGGGAAGAAAAAACTTTCTAATAATTAAAACAACCCAGAAGTGTGATGGGAGGCCCTTGGAGGTGCATGGTGGTTCTTATTTAAGGTGTTTTGTGTGAAAGATGAATTACCACTGGTGGAGGATGTTGTAGGAGACTTTCTGGTTTATTTTTGGGTTGAACTTAATGCCCTGTGAAGCCCCTTCTAAGTCTGAGACTCTCTGATTCAAATTTCATATGTGTGTGCGTGTGTATGTATGAATATGTGAATATTTATATGTGTGTGCATACATATTCAAATATATACGTACGTGTGTGCTTATAAATTCTCCCCCAACATTCTTCCTGAGTGCTTTATCTTAGCATGAAGGAACTGAGCACAAGGTCTGGTGGAGCCTCTTTATTAAGCTGGAAAGGCTTTGAGTGAAGTCCCAGGGTAGACTGGGTGTATCTGTATGTCTCTCCAGCCTAATTTCAGGGGACCACTGGTCAACAGCAGAAGAAAAGTTAAGCCACAGCTATTTATGAAACTGACTTCTGAGAGCAAAGAACTGGAAACCTTCAGTTGGACAATGGATAAATATATTGCAGTACCTGAATATAATGAAATATAACCATGTCATAAGAAAAAATGAATAGGAAGACTGCAGAGAAGGACAGGAAGCATATGAACTGATGCAAAGTGAAGGAAGCAGAATCAAAAAAACAATTTATGGAAATGTAATTTTAAAAATATACAAAACTTCACTCTGTGTATTTTCAGTGACAAACATTAGCCCTGGAGAAGAAATCCGAAAATGCATTTCCTTCCCTTCTTTGCAGTACTGGGAACTATGGCTGTGGAATGTTACATGCACTGTCAGAGTAGGTTGATGTGTTAACTAATTTTGCTAAACTACTTTTTTTCTCCTATTCCTTGTTACAAAAAGTGGCTCATTGCACAAGGAAGGGAGAAGGGATATATTTAAAAATGAAAGCAATGTGAAAACAAATATCAATCTTCTTTTTTGATTAAAAAAAATGATATTGCTAATGAAGGCATGGAAAGACCATCATGTATATCAGTAGGAAGGAATTCCCATGCCAAGAAAAACCTGGATATTTTGCAACAAAATATAGTTTGGTTTTTTTTTTTTAAAGTGCTACTATGAGCATATCTAGCCCTCCAAGATGAGTTTTCCTTCTAAAAGTTTCAGAGTCCTGCATTAAAATAAGCTAATTTGGGGGGTGGGGAAAGGGGAGAGGGCCTGAGAACATGACTTTATAGAATAAAAGAGAGAAATCCTAGAATGCAACCCCAGAGAATAAAACGAAGATGAGATTGAGGGTAGGGCTGATTCCCCAGAGTAAAAACAGAGCTGAGTGGGCAGAAAAGAGCTAAGAAAGATCTGGCCTAGGTCCATCCACATTTCAAGGAAAAATAAGGCTGACATGAACAGGTTTTCTAAGACTTCTTGTAACTTCATACCTTCCTCCTTGTACCCCAGTTCTTTCTGTTCCCCAGTTTCTGGCAGTAAAAGCCTTAATAAACATAAGAAGCAAAGAAAAGAAAAGGTATTTGCCAGATGTGGAGACAAGAGACCTGGGTTGTAAAATGAGAGAGTGGGACTGGGAGCACAGGAATAAAAAACAGTAGTGCTGGGATGGACTCGAGGACTTTGTTGTTTTTGGTTATCTCTGGAGAGGGGAAACAGAGTGAGCAGGGAGATTTCTGTGGTGAATTACACTGAGTGGGCAAATCTGTATTTCTGCCAGTACCAAGCAACCGGTGCCTGTGCCTTTCAAAGAAACAAACTTAAGTTAGAAGAGAAGAAAACTCCTAACCATGTCGCTTCCTAATCAAAGGACAACTGTCTGTGCTTTTCCAAGAGAGAAACTTCAATTGGGTATAACCCAAAATTTCTTTACAGAAGTGGAATGGTATTCTTCAAGAGGTAAGAGAAATATTTAAGCAAAATAACCACTTGCCAGGGAGGCTACTGAGGTGTGGGTAGAGGGAATAATAGATGGCTTATGAGGTTCCTTCCAACTGCAAGACTGTAATTCTGTCAATTGCCCGACATCACTAGTTTATCTTATCTCTAAGGTCCCTTTCAGTTCTACCCTTCTGTGCTCTCCCGTTTCTCTATCTTTATCTGTGTGTATGTGTCAGTCTATCACTTCCTCTCCTCTCTCTTGCTTCTCTCTTCTCTTTCTCTCTCTCCCCTTCTTCCTCTCCCTCTCTCCTTTTCTCTCTTCTTTGTCTCTTTCTCCCTTTCTCCTCTCTCTCCCTTTCTCTCTCTCTCACTTTCTCTCTTTCCTTTTCTCTATCTCTTTGTCTGCCTCTTCCTCCCATCTCCCTGTCTTTGTTTCTGTCTCTGTCTCTGTCTCTCTTTGTGTCTCTGCCTCTGTCTCTCTCTGTGTGTCTCATTGCTTCTGTCTCTCCTGTGTCTCTGTGTCTGCATCTGTCTGTCTTTCTCCCTCCCTCTATCCCTCAGATTAGACCCCCTTTAGGGCTTCTTGAGAAGCCATATAGATTCTTCCTAAAACAGTAACATCCCATCCCATATCTGAGGAAACAGTTGTCTTATTTCTTCCCACAACCCCACCCAAGATCCCTGTGTATCAGTCCCAGAATATTCAAACCTGCCAACCGCCCCACACATTCCACATGGAATATTTTTGAACCTGCAGGCACGCTTTGGTTGAAGCCAAAAATAAACTCCTTGTTTCGACAGTAGGAAAATGAACAGGGTGAGAAGAAGGAGCCACTTACAAAGTATGAGCAGGGATTTCCCACCTGGGAACATCTCCCCTCTGTCGGGGGAGCACAAAAGCTGCTTCAAGCCGAGGAAAGCTCCCCTTTTGACTAGAGCATCAAGGAAGTCTTCTCAGAATGGCCACCTCCTAAGGGCTGACAACTGCCCATGACCCCCAGGTTCTCAGAGGCACCCAGCTATTCTGCCCTTGCTGACAAGTCAAGGGTTAACAGCCAGCCTACCATGGATAAGCCATGGAACACTGTGTGAGTTGTTAGGAGACCCAAAGACTGGTATTAGCAGATGCAGAGGAATGTCAAAAACATGGGAGGCTTCAAGAAGGGAAGAAGTCTTCACATCATAGACTTAGAAGCAGAGGGACTGTTAAAAGTCAGCTAGTTGAACCCCTTCCTTTTACAGATATGGAAACTGAGGACCAAAGAGGTGGAGTGATTTGTCCAGGGTCACATGGGGAGTAACAGAACACAGGTTTATATTCAAGGTCATTGAACTCCAATGCAGCACTATCTGCATTGTATGATGGCCTAACTTTCCTTTTGGTAAAAGTAGGGTAATAATCCTGGCACTAACAATCTCACAGGGTGGTTGTGAAAGGATTGCTTTGAAAACTTCAAAGTGCTTGAGAAACCCAAGAATTTAGATCTGGAAAACTTCTTACAATCCACCAAGCCAGTATGGTGAAAAGAGATCTGTGTTTAAAGTCAGGAAATAGAATGAGAAGTTCATTTCTATCACTTACTATTTATGTGACTGACTTTGGGCTAATGAGTTACTTTTCTGTAAAACAAAAGGTGAGACTAGATAACCTTGAAAGTCCCTTGAAGTTCTAAATCTATGATCTTATGATCCTTCAGAAACTGAGGCTTAGAGAGGAGAAATGACTTGTCCCACAAAGCTAAGAAGTAACAGTGCTGAGATTTGAACCCCGAAGTTCTTTACCTCCCAAACCAAGAACTTTTTCTAACTACAGTCTGGTCAAGGGAATTGCACAAGTTCACCAAGTGTTGGAAAAAAAAACAACCTCAAACATGCATCTTTAGACACCAAATTGGCAACTCTTTTTAATACACTCATCTGAACCCAAATTCTAGATAATGCCACTAATGCCTTTGGGCATTATGTGTACCTGTAGTTTTTACTCCAGTAGCAGATTTCACTTGTGTAAGTACATCTTCCTTGAAGGTAGGAGAGGAAGAGGTGGTGCAGGCTTGCTAGGTGACAGAGAAGACATTCAGGCATTAAAGCTGAGCACATGTCTGAGATCCAGCTGCATTTGCCTTCTGATGGCTTACAGTGCACAGTCACTGCCTGCAATGTGTGCTGTTATTAGAGATGATTCTGGATAAGTCACTAAAAAGCTTTCATTACAAAAAAAAAGAAAAGTAAAGAAAATCATTCCCCTGAAGTGGATCTTTTATTTACTATCCCAGTGGACTCCAGAGCCCCAGCCTAGAAAATGTTCAGAACTCAGGAGAGAACATCATTTACCTCAGCAGTATCAAGGCATTCAATAGAGTGCAGCCTCCTTTCACTGACAAGCATGATTGACATATCCCAGCAAAACCCTGGCAAAACCCTGCAACTCCTTCTGAACTGGGACCAAACCGAGCCCCATCGACCCCCAAAAGAACTTTGGAAATGGAAGAGAAATTACCGTGGCTTTATTCATGGGCCTTTCCCATTACATGCAAAATATCCCCATTCTCTTCCCAGAGTGTATATAAACATTTCAAAACAGGATTATTTGAAAGGAACCTTGGGACATAATATGTGTGTTTGAAAGCGGCCGAATGAGCTGGGGAGAGCTGACTGTGGTATTGTGGGCATTGTTGGAATAAGGCTGCATTCCAGGCTTAAAATCTCAGCTTGTGCTTTGCTATATTATTTAAGGCAAAGTAGAGAAATTTCTCCAAGAGTATCTGTCTGTTCAGCACCTGGGAAGTACTACACAGTTGGGCTGCTGCTGGCCCAAGACAGGAGATTAAAAGGTCTCAGAAAAAGCCCTATAATCAGTCGCTTGAGTCAGCATCCAAAATGATCTCAACAGACTGAAATATGGACTGAAACCAACAAGACAAGATTTAACGGAGACAAATATAAAGTCCTACACTCAGGTTCAAAAAATTACCTACTGAAGGACAGAATGGAAAGACCTGGCTTATCAGCAGTTCCTATGAAAAATCCCTTGGAGTTTTAATGGATAAAATAGGTTCAATATAGGGCAACATTGATCTAGCTAAGAAAAAAAGCTACCACTATAATCTAAGGCATTTTTAATAGAAATAGAGTGTTTTGATCACAGAAAGTAAACACCTCACTATCCTCTACAATGATCAAACAATAGTTAATACATTGTTCAGTCCTACTAGAGTTATAACTAGGGTAGGGTAAGCACAGCTTTATCCTGGGGGCAGTAAGATAGAGAGCAGCTATGTAGGTGTATAAGAGAAGAAAGAGATTCAAGGAAGGAAGGTGAATTAGGGGGTTATTCCAATAGTCCAGGAGAGGTATGAGAACTTGAATGGGGTAACCTATGTCTTGCCACTGGACTCCATTGACTTTGGAGGAAAGACTGAGACTGATGACTTTGCACGGCTCTACCTCACTGAAATCCAATTCACTTGCAAGTCAAGACATCACCCTCCTGACATCACTGGTCCTCTTCCCGAATGAAGGACGAACAATGACAGTTTAACAGTGATGATCATTTACCTTCCACATCCAAAGAGTTCCAAATCTAAATTTGGATGTGGAACTCTTTGGATGTGGAAGGTAAAGGAGAAGGAAGAGTAAAATGATTATCTAATTGGGGTTTTGCCCCTGGGAGAATAAGAAGAATAGTGGTCTCCTTTCCATAAACAACTGAATTTGGGAGGAGAGACATGTCAGTTCAGACGGAAGAGGGTAAGTTCAGTTTTGGATCTGTTGAGATTGAGGTTCTGGGGAACATCTATGTGTTGATGTCCTATAGGCAGTTAGAGATAGGGAGACTGAAGTTCAAGGAAGAGATTTAGGGTTACTTAGATCTGACAGGTATAGAAGTGATTAATTGAACCTCTAGGATCTGGTGAGATCAGCAAGCTAGAGAGTATAAAGAAGAGACGAGGAAACAGGACAGAGCCTTGGAGTTCATCCACACTTCCACAGTAAGAGGAGGATGATGAAGAGTGGTCACACAGGTAGGAGAAAAACTGGGATTTACAGCAGTAATCCAAGTGCCAAGAAGGAAAGTGTCCAGATAGATAGGGTTCCAACAAGGTCAGTTGATGAAGAAATCACTCTATTGGATGGAGTGATTGAGATGTTCTAAATGACCTTGAGACAGCAATTACATTAGAGGGGTTTGATATTTTGTTTTGTTTTTGAGGTAATCAGGGTTAAGTGACTTGCCCAGGGTCACATAGGTAGTAAGTGTCTGAAGCTGAATTTGAACTCAGGAAGATGAGCCTTCCTGATTCCAGACCTTGCACTCTATCCACTGTGCTACCTAGCTGCCCCTAGATATTGAAATATGGAGGAGCCATAGAGTAAATGGTTGGTAAGGCCATAGAAACAGAGAAGAGATGACTTTTTCAAAGGAATTTGGCAGTAAAAAAGGAGGAAAACTATAGGATAATAGCTTGAGGGGCTAGCAGAGTCAAGGGAAGATCTTTTTATTTTATAATTTAGGATTAACCAAGTAGATTTGGTTTTAGCGATGTCAATTGACAAAGTAACTATGATGTCAATTCATTGTCTAGTAGTGACTTTGAAACAGAAATTTACCATCAAAAAGCCCAAAACAATTGTTGCAAAGAACCAGAAATAAACATGTTCAAGGCAACTTCAAGGCCTGGCTCCTCTCCCACCCTCCCACCCCAACTAAGTTCCTTCACTCACAATCAAAGTGCTCACTCCTCTAAAGGACTCTGGGTCCTTTGAGGGAAGCTATGAAACACTGAGATGTCTGGAAAACCAACACCCCCCCCCCACAATGAGGAACAGAATTGCTTAGAAATGTTCTCTGACATATTTATGAGTAAGTACATTTGAACTTTTTAAGGCAATTTGACTTGGTGAGAACACCATGGAAGATGAGTTAAATAAATCATTTAAAACTCTTCAGAATGTCACAAGCACATTTTTAACGGAAGACTGAGATCCAAAGTGAGAAAGGTGATAGTCCCACTGTCCCCTGCCCTGCCCAGACCCCATCTGGAGTATCATATTCAGTTCCGGACACCACATTTTAACAAGGGAGGTTTACAAAAATAGACATACAGAGCTGACATTTCAATAGTGTTTTAAAGTGCTCCACTCTTGAGTACTTTTAAATTTTTTCTTTTGAATTTAGTTATCAACTAAGATGAATGTTTCAATATATAAAGAACAAAAGAGTAGAGGGGGAAGCAAAGTCCAGTGGCTGGAAGTTACAAAACAGCAGAGAAAGAATTTTCTATTAAAACTGTCCAACCATGAAGCAGTTTGCTTAGAAAGTAGTGAACTCCCTGTCACTAGAGGTGATGCTCACACCTGTAGGACTTTATAGTTTGCAAAGAATTTTTCTCACAGCAGCTCTGTGAGGAAAATGTGAGGTAGATAAGGAGAAATGACTATCCTCATTTTACAGATAAAGAAATTGAAGAGGTTAAGGGACTTGCCCACAGTCACATAGCTAGAAAGGATCCAAAATGAGATTCAAATTCAGGGATTTTTTTTCTCAAGTCCAGTGTTTTGGGGTTTTCCCCATCAAATTACCCAGTATTTAAGCAGAGGTTGAATAATTGCCCATATTGGAGATATTCTGGGAGACGTTCATCCTTTGGGCAAGAGTAAAACTAGGTGACCTTTCCGGTTGTTTCTAAAGCCACGATTCAACAAAACTGTTAGCTGTAGACCCCAGTGAAACAATACCTTTCCCAGAAATACGATGAATAATTCTGTCTAGGGGGGCACCGATTGCCAAGAGAAGACTCGGAGTTTAATTACAATATTTCAGGAGAAAGTATCTTTGACCAAGTTAATAAACAAATTCTGGGTTGTTTTTTTTAGACTAGGTCTCCCTATATCACCCGAGCTAGAATGGCAGTGACCATCGACAAGGTGCTCCCACTGCTGATCAGCACAGAAGCTTTGATCTGTTACAAACCTGACCTTGGTCAATTTGCCCCTCCTTAGAGAGTCCTCATTCCCAGAGGATCACCCTATCAGTACCAGACTTTGACTTCCAGGTTCCCTTTAGCCCTACAGCCACAGAGACGACTAATTGATGGTGCAATGGATTGAGAGCTGGACCTGAAAGTCTTGAGTTCAAATGTGGCCTCAGACACTTAATAGATGCATAACTTAGGGCAAGTCACTTAACCTCTGTTTCCCTCAGTTTCCTCAACTATAAAATGACTATAATCATAGCATCTACCTTGCAAGGTTACTGTAAGGGTCAAATGAGATAATATTTGAGGATTTTTAAGTGCTCAGCATATTGTGTTATATATAAATGTTTATTCTCTCTATCACACCTTGCCCACTACAGCTCAGAATTCCTGAGTTCAAGTGATCCACCAAACTCATTCTCCCTAGCATCAGGCATACACTGTAGCTTTCTTAATTAATCTCTTCATTGAAATGGATTAAATTTAAATGTTTCCCTTGGTGATGTTGGCAATCACTTCAAGATTTGCCTTTACAAGGCCAGCCCTATAGTGGATGATTGTAAGTTGATGCTGACAATAGCCCTGGGAAGTAGGGAGTGAAATTATCATTTTTCCTTTTTTTTAATTCACAACTTTGATTTTATCAGTATAGGGAACTTCTCAAGTGGAAACTCCCTGCACCAGTAGAGACCTGTAACTTAAAAGGTTCCATTTAAGACTAATCAGTTTACCCAATTTTATTAGATTGGGAAATTGAATTTTGAAAAAGTATTTTTCGTAATACCAAGTGGTGGTTTTTTGTTGTTACAACTTTTCAGTTGTGTCTGACTCTCTGTGACCTCATTTAGGGTTTTCTTGCCAATGATCCTGGAATGGTTGACCCTTTACAAATGAGGAAACTGAGGCAAATCTGGTTAAGTTACTCGACGTAGGGTCACACAGCTAATAAGTGTCTGAGGTCAGATTTGAACTCAGGTTTTCCTGACTCTGCCCTGGTACTCTATGCAGGGTACCACCTACCTGCCTCCAGATGCTGTTAGAAGGATCTGAATTCAGGTACTCTGTCCCCAAATCCAGTGCTACATTCTACCTCACTGACTCCATAACTAGGACACTTTAACTAACACTGAACAAATTGAAGGTATATCATATATAAGGTATATATAAGATACAGTAATGAAAAACATATGTGTATGTAGATATACATATACATGAATATGTGGGTGTGAGGCAAAGCTTATTTTAGATTTTCCCCCTTTTCAGATCTTAAATAATCATTCTGAGCAATCTAGTCACTGATTTTAAAAGGTGCAAAATTGGAGTGACCATTCATGGGTTAAAAAGACATGAAACCTTGAGTGGCCCATACCCTGAGTGACCTAACTGCAGATTGTACAGGGCATGCCCAATTTTGATTGCCAGTGTAACGAAGGGTGGAGGGATATGAAGAGTCCCTTCATTGGCTTGAGCGGAGTATAGGGTTTTGTCCATTGAATGAAGGCAACTAATTGCACATGGGCAAAGTCTAATGATTAGCTGAGATGCTCAAGTCCTTTGGGACAATATAAAAAAGCAAGCTAGGCAGTTCTGGAGTCAGTCAGGAGACGAGCCCTGGTGGATGAGAAGAAGGACAAGCCTGCAGAAAAGTTGTTCTTGAGGACACATTTTTTCACCCTTTCCATTATATCTCTGAAAGAATGGAGGAAGGGAGAGTTTATCTTCATTTTCCTAGGACATGGAATCTTGTAACAGAAGCTCATAGCCATAGGCAAGACCTTGCCTTCCAGAAGGCAGACCCAGTGAGGTTAATGACATAACGGAACAGAACCAGGTAGCTCAATGAGTGATTTTCCCAGCAGAGATGCCACATCCAAGGAAAGAGACATGCAAACAATATGAGAAGACAAAAGGCATCAGGGTCTTGTAATACCAGAGGAACAATTTACCTCTGTTATGTGAGTTCCCTTTGTATGTGTCTCTTTACTAATGTTCTCTCTACATATGCCCACCTCTCCTACTAATTCTGGATTTGTCTGTGGGGTTATGTACCTCAGAATTCTGGGGATGGGGAGCATATTTTGTTTTTACTATTTGTGATATGTCCTTTCAATAAATACCCTTCCTTTGAGCTAATTGTGTCAACTGATTGACTATTCAAGGTGAATATGCCAATTGGGAGGACCCTTGGATTATAATTTTAGGAGCATAGATCTACAGAATGCCTTGAATCTGAAGTAGTCATTTCCTGGGGACCCAACCATATGTATAGTTATATAGTATTATATTATGTTATGATTATATTATATTATGGGATTTGTATGGCATGAGCATCATGGGATCACAGGATCATAGATTTAGAACTGGAAAGGACTTTAAAAGACCATCACGTCTAGCCTCCTGCTTTTCAAGTTGAGAAAACTAAGCAATTCACGCAGGACTACACAGCTAGTAAGTTGTCTGAGGCAGAATTTGAATCTAGGTTTTTGTGAGCTCAAATCCTGTGCCCAGTCACTGTGCCATGCTGACTACAAAATTAAGATGGGGTGGGAAATAGATTTCAATTAATCCAACATTATAACTAATAGCTGACACATACGTTTTTTAAAATTTTACACATATTTTCTCAGCTCCATGAAGCAGCTAACCCAGAGAGAGAGAAAGAGAGAGAGAGAGAGAGGGAGGAACAGAGAGAGAGAGCACCAATAAATATACATAGAGTACCAGTTTTCTAAGACCTTAAAGCACAATGTCACACCAAGACTGGAGTGGGAAATTGTTTTTGGAGAAATGGACCTGTGGTTACATCCAGGTAGGAAATTCCTGCCACCAAAGCAAATGTGCAATTTATTGGCACTTAGAGGTTTAAAGATGTGCCTGAGGAACCTGAGAGGATAGTGACTACCCCATGGTCATACAGCCTGGAAGCATTGGAGGTAGGAGATAGGAATACTCATGTCATCCCCTCTTTGATGGAGAGAAAGGGGGCAGCATGTGCCAGGCAAATTGAACTACAACTACCACTCTGATCACTATCTCCACTCAGATTCCTCTCAAGATGGCATCTTGAATATAAGAGCCTTGGGACTAGTCAGGTCCCAACCAGACCTACTTCCAAAGCAGCCCCACCCTCTCCAGCCATCACGGAGGGAAGAAATCATATGGAGAATGGGACCACTTTTCTCATTACCACTTTACAAGTGATAATCAATTGCCACCCACAGGTAGAAGGGCATAAGAGCTTCAGAAATGGCAGCAGCCTCCTTCTCTCCCCATCTACTTTTCTTGCTTCCAGCCTAGCCCTCATTGTCATCATCTGGGGAAACAGCTCAACAAGTGCCACCCACAGCCTAGCTGTAGCAGCAAGGAACCCAGAGGGAGAGACAAGAGGCAGCATATACCCAGCAGTTAAAACTACCACCTCATCATACCACCCTTGTGTGGGTCAGAGATCACTGACTCAAATAAAAATCAGAGACTTCTCAAGGTAGAAGCAAAGCAGCAAGATTTTATTACAATCTCAGAAGAAAGGGCATCCCCTCTCTGATAAGTAATCAGGAGAGTGAGGCAATTATAGCAGGCAAAAATAGAGATTATATAGCCCTAACGCAGATCCCACCTCTCTGCAGGCCTTTTACTTCCTTTGGTTGGGAGTCAGGCTCACAATCTAAAATCGACAGTGTACCCTGTGAATAGGAGATAAGGAAGCAATGGAATAATCAATAAGCATTATGTTGCTGTGGATATTGATGTGGCAACCCAAGGGGAGGCATTGTGTTATGCTAATATGGCAACCTAAGGTGGGGAGTTTAAGTTTCATATTCCCAAAAGTCGCATGATTTCTGGGAAACTGAAACCTAGGCCTAACCATCTACTAAAAGCCTTTTGTTAAGCACTAAGAAGTCTTCACTAACTTTATTCCATTCACCCTGAAATCCAGTGAAGACAGTCTAGGACCCTGAACTCTGCTTGGGAAGAGGAGAGTTTCCACTCACTCCCCAAAGTCATTCTGGAATGCAGTCTGACAATTGTTCCTGCAGGTACTACAATGAAACAGCAACTACTGAATCCAGAAAGGAAAAAAAAAAGTGCCACCAGTCTTTAGTACTATCCAGTGGGTCAACATAACAAACTGATATGATTTTATCAGTGAAAATGATATTAATGAGGAGGCATCATCCTTTGCCACTGGATCCTAAGAACATTTCCATCTGACATGCAACTGAATGTTGTCCTCCTCCCCTATATTAGACTGTAAGCTGCTCTCCAGCAGGGATTGACTTCCTTTTCTATTTGTATCCCCTTTGCTTAGCATGGTGCTTTAAACACAGTAAGCACTTAATTAAGTGATTTTTTTTTTATTCATTCATTCTGATCCCCAGAGTCAATACTCTATCCATCATTGTACACAGCCTTTCATTTTGGGGTATGGTTTCCAATTCATGAAATATTAATTAAGCATCTAATTGACACAAGGCCTTGTGCCTGAGTTTGGGGGATGTAAATTCAATGAGCAACAGGGTCACTGCCTTCAGGGAGTTTCCCTTCTCTACTGGAAAAGATAAAGAATATACACAGCTAAATATATTTCAAGGCCCAGTGTGATGGGGGCAAAAATAGAGAGCCCTGGTCAAACTTGAGGAGGATAAGAACACTTCCAGTCTCCTTGCTGCTCTAAGATCTGATGTTTGCTCTTCATTCACTTGCAACTAGGGGTGATCAAAGAAGACTTCATGGAGAAAGTGAACTGAGCTCTGAAGGAAGAAGAAAGCTTCTACAAGGCTGAAAGGAAGGCATTCTTGGCATAAAGAAGAGGGCTTAGGAAAGGGGGGGAGAGAAGATAGGTGTGAGAGAAAAGATCTGAAGACCACCCCCCAAAGAAAGCACAACCTCCAAAGTAACAAATTATAATAGCTTTTTTTGTTGTGCCAAAGAACTGGAAACAAAGTGGGTACCCATCAGTAGGGAAATGGTTGAGCAAAATATGACACATAAAAGTAATGAAATGTTGTTGTACTAGAAGAGGCTAGTTACATTAGCCAGTCCCAGATACCTTGCCCAGGGCTGCAACTCCTACCAATATCCCCTTTTAGCTGGACCTCCAGGTTCTACCATTTGTCTCTGGTGTTTTGCGAGAGCTCTCTATATCTATCCAGCCTTAGCATATTAAAGTCTCCATCTTCCTATCATACCTTCATGTGGGTACCACCTTCCCACCCCCATTACCAACACTCTTCCATTTCCTTCTCTGAGAACAATCAAATCAATCCATTGCCTGTGGAAGGGGAAGTCACCCTTCCCTAGCCACCGCCAGCTCTGTGCTGACTCCTCCAATGAGAATTTAAAATGCCTTGAGAGCAGAGACTGTCATTCTTTTGTATTTATAGTCCTGATGCTGACCAAACACCTGGCACAGAGTGAGAACTTTATAAATGCTTTTCTTTAAATATCAATCATTCAAGACAGATTCAGAGAAATCTGGGTAGACTGGCATGAAATGAAGCTAAGTGACGTGAGCAAAACCAAGAGAACAGTCTGTATGATGACTGTATGACCGCAAGACCATAAACAACTTGCAGTGACTGAGGGTGAAGCACGCTCCCCACCTCTGGTAGAGAAGTGATGACCCAGAGAAGCAGAATGAGACATTTTCTTAACAGGACCAGGGTTTTTATGTTTGACTTCGCTGTTCTTGTTAAGGGGAAGGCTTATATAGGGGTGGGGGGAGTTGGTGGGTAGTGTTAGTTAAGAGAATGAAAGGGAAGAAGGAAAGAGAAAGGGAGAGAGAGAGAAGGAAGGAAGGAAAAAGAAAGAAGGAAAGACAGAAAGAGAAAGAAAGAAGGAAGGAAAGAAAAAGAAAGAGAGAGAAAGAAAGAAAAAAGAAAGAAGGAAAGAAAGGAAGGAAGAAAAAGGAAGGAAGCAAGAAAGAAAGAAAAAGGGAAGGAAAAAGAGAAAGAAGAAAGAAAGGCATTAAAAAGCATTTTTAAAATTCATAATACAGAAGGAAGCTAAGAAGGGACAAGGACAAGCAGGGCAGCTTTGTCACTGTCAAATTAAATGTAATATACACTTTAAAATATTCGCCATTTCATATACAATCCTCTCTTATCTTTTTATATTGAAATATTCATGTTTATTAGGTTTATAATAGAAAGAACATTTAAATTTAAAAACAAGTCACTTATCTTCCTGGGCTTACCTGAACTGTAAACACCAATCCCCACTGTCCTAGGGCCATTAGACTCTGGGTGCGCCTTGTCCATGTTTGAGAAAGATTTTTGCTCACTCATTCAGATATTGCTAATTGTGATTATCCTTGGAGAATCTCTTTCCATCATCGCATACCCATATAAATGTCTATTTATAACTGAACTTGAGGCCATTAGATTTCCAGAGATGTTTGCAGGAAGGAGTTCAGTGTTAATTTTTGCTGTGTCTGACATAGAGAGTTGCTGAGGAGAATAACCCTGCAGGATCAAAATAAGACTGTATTAGTCAAGGTATGAACAATTAGCATTCTTAATGAAAATAGCTTAAAGATAAGGTAGATTTGAATGAAAAAAAAACCCTTTTAAAACAATCTAATTTTGATATGCCTCAAATTCTAGGCAAAGCAAAACTCCCAGCTAGCTTCAAAGCTTCACTGAACATCAGAAAGAGGGGAAAAGCCTGGCATGGCTCTTTGTGGATCGTGAATTTGTTACTGGAAGAGAACTGTACAGGTTGGCTGGCAGTCACATAACCAGGTATCCATCAACTCTCCCTCTTCCTGGCTGTGTAACCTTTTGTAAGTCATTTAATCTCTTAGAGCCTCAGTTTTTCTATCTACGAAATGGCTGTAATACTGTTTACACTTCCATCCCCCACAAGATTAGTGTGAGGATATGTACGATCCAAAGATCTGAGACTAATAAGGAGGAATTTGGCTCCAAACTGATGGAAGTCCTCAAAAATGAGTCTTAAAATACAAATTGTGAATAATCCTAATAAGGAAGAAAAAGGGGAGGTAAGTAGAAAGCTAGGCAGCTAGGTGGCGCAGTGGATAGAGCACCAGAGCTGGAGTCAGGAAGACTCATCTTCCTTAGTTTAAATCAGACCTCAGAAGCTTACTAGCTGTGTGATTGTCGACAAGTCATTTAACCCTGTTTGCCTCAGTTTCCTAATCTGTAAAATGAGCTGGAGAAGGAAAAGGCAGATTACTCCAGTGTCTTTGCCAAGAAAACCCTAAATGAAGTCAAAGAGGGCAAGATATGATAGGGGAAAAAAAGAATGAAATCTAAAAACCTATGTGTCTACATGGAGAGGCCTCTATAAACTCAGAGAATTCTTGGGGTGTCTTGGGAGGGGGTGATAATAGTTTACTTCAGTTATCTGAAGGATGACCACGGGCAAGGGCCTTTTCACTTGTAGTACCCTCTTCCACAAGCTACTGTGTATATAATTATTTTGTATTTATTCTCTTGATAATCATGTCTATGTATTTATATACATCTTTTTCTCCCCTGTTAGAATGTGAGCTCTTTGCTAGTAGGGATGATTACCTATTCTTTGTACTTATACCCCCAGTGCCTGGCACTGAGTAGACATTTAAAAAATGTTTGCTTACCTGCTTGATTGACTAATTGTTTCCACTGGGCAGATAGAAGCATGACTGGTAGGTGGAAGTAATTTGGATTTAATGTAAAGAAAACCCATCTAACAATGAAAGCTCTCTGGCACAAAAATGGTCAGTCTTTGGAAGTAATGACTTCTCCATCACTGAAGAACTTCAAGTACAGACTGGACCATTATCAGGGATGTTGGAGAGCAGATTCTTAATTCAGGGCTTGAAGTAGGTGATAAATATATTATTATTTTCAAGAATAATTCTAATGACATAGTTAGTGTTTATCTAGCACTTCGAAGTTTCCAAAGCATCTTATGTATATATGTTATCCCATTGGATCCTGAAAACAGACCTCTCAGGACTGTTATTATTCCCATTTTACAGATGAGGAAACTGAGGATCAGAGGACTAAATGACTGTCCAGGATTGTACAGCTATGTCTGAGATAGAATCTGGAGACAGGTCTTCCTGTCTGCAAGTCCGGTGTTCTCCCATTTAGCTGCCTAGGTCCCTACCAGACTGTAATTTCCTGGAGGGCAGGGACTATGTCTTATCTCCAATTTGTGTCTCACCTAGTCCCTAACACAGTGCTCATTATGCAGCAAATACTGAACAGATGTATTTCAGGGGACTTTATGGATGAAGTGAAGGTTAAAATGAATTCATAACTATTACATGGATGTTAATGCCAGTTCTTATATTATGATTTATTCCTGCCAGTTCAGTCATAAATGTCAGGGCTCTTTTAAAACATTGCTATCCCTTGCAGAGCTGATCATGGGCTCCAGCCTGACCCTGAATCCAGTTTCGAGACTTCATTCCTATTGTGACCTGATTGGATATCATCCTATGCTCAAGTGATGCAACAGGGAAAATCCATCTTGGAAGTAAGAAAACTTTTGTTTCTGAGGGCAGACAGTGGGAAAGATTTCTTCTTTTCTGTGATTCAGAAGCTTAAATGGTCCTTGTAGCTCTCTCCCTGTGATTGCCATTCCCACCTGGCATATGTGAGTCATAGCAGGGTGAATATGGGCGTGAGGGAACAAAAGCATCGTTTGCTTTATATGTAATTGCCAATGTTTACAATCCTGGTATCCAAGAGAAGAAGAACATGTTGCGTGTTCAGAGCCACAGGATTCAGGCAATTTAGCAGAATGGTTAGAGAGAACTGGTAGAATACCAGACATGAGGGACAGCCAAGGAAAATGCAGTGTTAGGAGATGGACTTTCCTGTTTGAGGAGAAGCAAGGAGACCAGGGTCACAGAAACACAGAATGCTGGGTGGGAGGAGGGGGTGAATAATAAAAGGATAGAATGTTGGGGGCAGGGAAAGGGTTATGAAGGGTTTTAAATCACAATAGAGGATTTTAGACTTGATCATGGAGGTGACAGGGAGCCATGGGAGTTTATTGATTTGGGGGTGAGGGTGACAAAATCAGACCTGTGCTCTAGGAGGATTGCTTTATCAGCTGAGTGGAGGATGGACTAGCATGGGGAGAGAGTTGAAGTGGAGAAAATAAGGCTCTTGCAAAAAGTTGTTGACCACTTGTCCGGTAGATTATAACTAATGATTGTTTTATTGTTTTGTTTGGACTATGTGACTGGACAAGATGGAAGTTCCTTCCAACTCTCATACTTTCTCACTGCATTTTGCTGAACTGACAGTCTTCACTCAGAATAGCATGCTATTACAACCCCTTCCTCTCTCTGTCTCTGTCTGTCTGTCTGTCTGTGTGTCTCTCTCTCTTTCTCTCTCTCTCTCTCTCTCTCTCTCTCTCTCTCTCTCTCTCACACACACACACACACACACACACACACACGCACACACACACACACACACCTGTACATTATTTCCCCTTGCACATTCCACAATCCAGCCAAAATGGAACCTTCTTGACTTCTCATACATAACATTTCATCTCTTCCATGCCTTCATTTCCTATTTCCATGCCTTTATATGGATTGTCCCCTATGCCTGGACTGCACTATCTCATTGGCTGAGCCTCCAGGATTCCATCTCTTCATTCCAGACAAAATGCAAGTACCACCTTCTACATAAAGGTAGATGTCCCAGCTGTTAGTGCCTTCTATTGCCAAGCACCATGCATTTATTCTCTTTACATTTATTCTATACAGACTTGTCTCCCCATTAGAAGTAAGCTCCTTAAGAGTATGGCATCCCTAGTGTCTTGCACATAGTAGGTGCTTAATACATGCTTGTTTATTGATAAATGCATATACTGTACACACACATATACACCCTTCATAGCCATACCTATTATTCAACAGAAGAATGAGTGATGGCAATTTTATCTGGCTCTACAAAGGACAAATGATGACTCTGATTCAACTGTCATCATTACATTGCACCTGTAACAGGTGTAGTGACAAACTAAGCTTTAAATGTTTAATGATGCCCACGCTCAGTGAGTGCCAAGCCTCTCCCCAGGAAGATGGGGACTGAATTTCATTTTTTTCTCACTTTGAACCTGTCACCCAAACCAGAAGGAAGGGGTGGTTCTTGGCACCATCAAAACCCAAATGAATGGTAGTACTGTAGAACGCTTGAGCAAGAAGAAACATTTAGAACATTGAAGTGTTAGAAGGGACTGTGGAGAGACAGTTTGGCATAGTGGAGAGTGTGCTGGATTTGGCACCAGGAAGACTTAGTTCTATCTCTGCTTCAGACACATGCTGGTTATGTGACCCTGGGTAAGTCAAAACCTCTCTGTGCCATTGATTCCTCATCTACAAAATGAGAGAGTTAGATTTAATTGCCTCTAAGATATCTTCCAGCTTATACTTTAAATCCCATGAAACCAACTAGTATAACTTGTCATTTTTCACCCAGGAGGAACTGAAGCCCAGAGAAAGAGAATTGACTTGTCTAAGGTCACAGTAAACCAGTAGCAGAAACAGAACTAGAACCTAGACATCTAAACTCATAGCACATGTTTCTATTCACTGCACAAGACTGTCTCTTGAAAGAAAGATTCAGTTTCCCAATTATCTCAAAATGCATTCTCTAGACTGAGTGATTTCCCAGAATTTCCAATTCTCCCTCTGTTTCCCTTGATGTGATGTATAAGAGGCACCATGGCAGCCTGCAGAGACAATGTCCTCTTCTCAGAGGGAGACTAGCCAACCTGAGGCTCTTCTGCTGATGGATTGATGCTGCGTGGACTTCTGCTCACTTGTCAGTGACTCAGTGCCCTGCTCTATATGAAAAGACCTGTGGATTTCCATGCTCATGGGGAAACATTCTGCTCTAAAATATATTTGTTGGTTGCTGTGTTTTTCCATAATGTCTCTGGAAATAACATTTTCAGCTACAAGTGTCACTAAAGGGAGAAATGAGAAAAGAACAGAAATTGTAAGCTTACTGCTGGTGATCAGAGGCCAGCCAGGAGGACCCCATATAATGAGCAGAGTGGAGTCTCTCTCGGTACATGGACCTTGGAGGCTCTCATAGGGTCCCTGGACCCTCAAGACCTCCTGTAGCTCCAATTGCCCAATCCTATTGCACCCTGATCTCATGGCAGAGTTACAGCTCTTCACGCCTCTCTTGGAATTTCCTCCCGACCATGTTACTTGGACTGCTCATCTCCCATTCCTTCTGTGACCCTAAGAAAGCTAGATGACAGGATGCTACATTTACCTAGTTGCAATCTGTCATCTGGTTATCAGCCCCTCCATTCCAGGATGGCCTTAGGGGAAGCATATTGTTAGGAAAAAAAATTGTTAGGGTCACCATAATAGTTCACAACTGTATAGTGCTTCAGGGTGTACAAAACATTGTGCATATGTTATCTCATTTGGTCCTCACAGGAACCCTGTGAGACAGGTGCTATGATTATCCCCAACTCACAGGTAGGGAAACTGAGACTAAGGGAGGTTAAATGACTAGGATCACACAGCTAGTGAGTGTCAAAGTCAGAATTTGAACTCAGATTTTCCTATTTCCTTCCACTATACCACCTGGTTACCTAATAGATTTAGAAGGAAAAGGGATATTACAGAACATTTGAATCAGAAGATGTGAAGCTGTGTCACCTCCCTCTCCCCTCAACTCTATGAAGTATGGCCTGAACCAGATTAAAATGTAATTGGAAAACATTTAATAAAATAAATTTTAGAAGTACAACAGAAAATAGATGATATTAATACATGGTTTTCTAAGTCAATAGGTAGCTAACAGGGATCTGTATTTAAGGGTTAGTGGCCCATGTTTCTTTTGAGTTTGACATCACTGATTTAGACCATTTTCATTTACAGTTAAAATTAAATCACCTGTCCTAGGTCACCAGTAAAAAAGAGAGTTGCGTTTCAAATTCAGGTGAACATTAAGCATGACTCTATAATTCCCCTTGTTAACACTTCTTCAGTTCTGATCTGCTGACCATGGTTGACGGCACCTATCCCTCCCTGGTTAGTTTCCTGGGCCCTTAATATCTCAGACACTGGAACCTCAAGTTCCAGAAAGAATTTAAACAGTTATGTTTATTTTTAGGTTGGTTTTCTTTCACAATGTTTAAATAAAAGAATAAGAATGTTTGACCTATAAATAGAAAATGCCTTCAGATAAGTCTTATTTTTCTTGCCAAAAACTATCATGCATACTCTTAACTGATTTTCCTTTCACTTACTTACAATCCTCCCTTCATAGCCAGGGGGATCTTCCTAAACCATTGCGCTGATCAGTACCCTCAATGGAACTCTTCTGCTCAAAAGTCTTCATTGGCTCCCAATTATCAACCAAATAAATGAGTTACATACATTGCTTCCTGGTATCCAATTGTCCTCCACAAATTTGCTTTAATTCACTTCATAATACTCCCCTTCACATGTTATACTTTCCAGCCAAATTAAAGGATTCTCCAACATTCATTCTTGCCCCACCTGCTATCATCTCCATGCGTTTGCCAGGAGATGGACTTTCCTGTTTGAAGAGCAACAGGGACACCAGGGTCACAGAAACACAGAGTCCTGGGGGCGGGGAGTATAAAAGTGTAGAACGTTTGGGGGGTGGGGAAAGGTTATGAAGGGCTTTAGATGCCAATAGAGGATTTTATACTTTATCCTGGAGATGATAGGGAGCCATGGGAGTTTATTGAACATAGATGATGTTAATATGTGGTTTATGTCTACCATGGATTCTCTTCTTCCCCTTCTCATCTTTAGTTATTGAAGACCTTCCTTTCCTTCCAGGTCCAAAATAGGTGCCGCTACCTCTGTGAAGTCTACCCTGGTTTCTCTTACACACACACACACACACACACACACACACACACACACACACATTATATGTCTCCTCAGATTTCTCCTAACACTTTGCCTTTTGCCTGTTCATCTCCTTAGCACTTATCTCACTGAAGTTATTGTTGTACATGTCTTTCCTCTCCAAGAAAATGTAAGCTCCTTGACGCCAGGAACTATTTCATTTGGGGCTCATATCCCTGAGTCTAGCACAGTACTTTACTGTATAAGTGTTTGATTAATCTTTGTCGAATGAACAGTTGTACCCAACAGGAGAGGGAGAAGGGTGTAGACAGGTAAGATAGGGGCAGTGTTCTTATTGAGTGATATGAAATATCAATCAATCAGTAAAAAAATTATTAAGCCTCTACTGGGTGCCAGGTGCTGTACTAAGAGGTGGTGATACAATAAGAGGTGGAAGACAGCCCTTGCCCTCAAAGAGTCTACAATCTAAGAGGAGAGAAAACACTAAAGGGAAGGTGATGATGATAAGGGTAACACGACAGTAGTAACATTAATAAATGGCAGCATTTATATAGCACTTAAAAGTTTGCAAAGAACTTTACAGTTGTTATCTTCACAACCACCCTAGGAGGCAGGTGCTATTGCTATCCCCATTTCACCTATAAGGAAAATGAGGCACAGAGAGGTTAAGTGCTCTAACTGCTAGGCTCCTTTGAGGTTGGTTTGTGCCCCTCTCAGGCTCAGCGGAGTACTTTACTGTATAGTAAATGATTGACATACTTTTGCTAAATGAATAGTTACTCTACACCCAACGGAAGAGGAAGAAGGACATACAGGCAGGTAAGATAGTGGCAGCGTATTGGCCAGCACAAAGGATGTCACTAGAGGCAAGGCAATAATAATTAATAATAGTAACTTACAGGTTCGCAGAAAACTTTGCAATTACCATCCCCTTTTATTCTGAAAACCCTGGGGGCAAGGTGCAATTATTTCCACTCATTTCATATATAAAGAAACGGAGGTAGAAAAAGTTTAAATGACTTTCCCAGGGTCCCATAGCTAATCTGAGGCTGGACTTGAATTCAGGTTTTCCTAACTCTAGCTCCAGAGCCCTATTTCCACTTATGCTACCCAGCGACCACCGTAAGCCATTCAGTCGGCTCCTTTTCCAGTCATAGATATTAATTCCAGCTCTACCATGGTCTGTTATCTTTAATTCCTTCTTTGTGCCAATGAAGATCCTAGGGTCTATGTGTGCAGCGTATCTGGTCGTGCTCCGCTCTGCTGTTGGCTGCTTCATTGGCACCTCCTTCACTTTTTCCATCAGTGTAATCAAGTAGGGGACCACAGACTGTAAGGAGGAAGGAAGTACTACCAAGGAGAGAAGAGATGCCCCTAATGAGATGCCCTTAATCACCCTGATGAGTCTGCTGATAGCCCTAGACCCAGTCCTGGGTGCCTACAAAAATTAGTATGACAGACCCCCCCTGACATATGGCCCTCCCAGGGTCACTTGCCTCCAATTGAAGCAATGCCTACCATGTCCTTTACCACTGTGGACCTCAGCATCACCCATAACTATTCTGCTTCCATAACTTCAAACTCTGAAATTCCCCTCTCTGTTAACCATTTCCCATATTTCCATTTCCCTCTTCCATTCTCATTTTAAACCTATTTTTCATCATCTGCATTGGTAGGATAGCTTTGCACTTATGTGTTATAGGCACTTAATAAATATGGTTGATTAATTTTATTTTTCTCTTAATTGATTCTATGGTATTCCCTCAACAACTGTTCCAACCTTTCTCTCCTTAAGCTCCAGTTCAACCCCCAAACTCCAGCTCATTCAGCTGATGGTGTTTTTGTTGTGGAGGCATTTCAATCATGTTGGACTCTTCATGATCCCATTTGGGATTTTCATTACAAAGATACTGGAGTGATTTGCCATTTCATTCTCCAGTTCATGTTAACTGAGGCAAACAGGGTGAAGTGACTTACCCAGGGTCATACTTCTAGTAAATGTCTGAAGTCAGATTTGAACTCGAAAAGATGAGTCTTCCTGACTCTAGGTCCAGTGCACTATCCACCATGCAACCCAGCTGGCCCTAGCTGATGATGTTAGCTGGGGAAAAATCAAGAACATCTGTCATCAGCTCCCTTAATCACAAACTTTCTGTATCTTCCTCTGTGCTCTTTCTTTACTATAGCCTCTGAGAATCAAGTGGCCTTTCTCCTTATCCTTCCATATGTACCTTTAATCTCATTCTCTTCCTATCTCTTCTAGGAGTGTATCCAAATTTTTTATTCATCCTCAGTCTCTCCCCATTTACCTTCCCCTATTCTGCTGCCTATAAAAATGTTTAAATCTTTACCTTCTTAAATTTTCACTTTACCTTGTAACACTCTCAAGCTATCACCAAGTATGTCTTTTCCCTTATACTATCAATTCCTACGAGGAGTCTATCATTCGGTTATTCCATTACCTTACCATTTTACCACCCATTCACTTTTTAGCCCCTTGCAACCTCACTACTCAACTGAAACCAATCTCTCTAAGGCTACAAAAGAACTCTTAACTGCTAAATCCAATGCCTTTTTCTGTAATTTCTGATATTATTTCTACTCCCTTCCTCCTGGATAGTCTCTCTTTCCTTGACCATCCATGACACTACTCTCTCCTCGCTCTCCTGCTTGACTGCCTGCTCCTTCTCAGTCTCCTTCAGTGATCATCCACCATCTTGTTAAGTATGGTTGTCTGCAAAGGTTCAACAATGGACTCATTTCTCTCTGGTCTAAGTGATCTCATCAGCTCCCATGGGTTCAATTTCCACTTGCATTGAGAAAGTAACAATTGTATTTGTGCTACAGCCAAATTCAGAAAGTGCCAGCTGGTCTCCATTTCAGAGGAAGGGGCAAAGGGCCTTGAGGGGTGCCTCTCCACAGTGAAGTGTCCCATTAAAAAAACTGAAAATATTCCATATAAAAACCAGGAAGAAAATGTATCCAAAGGACAAGAGAGGGATTCATACCTGCGTTAGGAAATTGGAGGGTGGAAGAATTGTTGTAGTTTCTCTTTGTCCTTCATTTTCCAAAAAGACCAATGACATCTTGGGGTGATGGCTTGACTTGTTTGTGACTTGGATTTAAGTGAGGCAGGGTTGCCCAAAGGCATCAGCCTCACTTTCTCTTCTGGAGTCATCAAAGTACAGTAGAAAGACAAAAGTCAAGCCCTCTAGTGGTGGTCTAGGATGCAGTGGATTATTTTGGTCATCAAGAGAAAGAATGTAAAAAGACATTACTATATATGTCAAGCTAAGAAAAAATATGAGGCTATTTGTGAAAGGGGAGGGAGAAAGGCTAAATCGCTTGGGGGAAACACTGATGCTTGTCCTCCATGGAGTAGACAATGTAGCTTCATAGATGCCACTATATAACAGATCATCCATTAAGGGTCAGAAATGAGAGAAGAGTTACTGACTCCTTGCTAAGGGAAACTGAGATAGCTACCCACCAATCTGCTAGCAACAGGTCATTCATCTGAGACAGACCAGAACCTCCAAAGACTTGTCTAAATGGATGGCTATCCATGCACCACTTGCTTCTGGTGAGTTATGTAGGCATAAATGACTGCCAGGAGAAGCTAGCTAAGCATACCAAAGATTAAAAAGTCCTCGACAAGAAACTAAAGCCCATGGGGCACAGGTGGTGTTTTTGTTATTGCCCGTTATAGGTAAGGGATTACAAAAAGAAAAGCTGATTTTAGAGGCAAACAGCTGACTAACAAGATGGTATCTGAGAATGGTATTTGGATTTCTGGAACAGTTAAAATCATAGGAATGATAGGCTCCTGGCCAGGGCTGGAATGTACCTAACAAAAAATGGCCCTTCTTTTTCTCTCTTCTTATTCCTCCCCTTTAAAAGAAAGGGAGAGATGAGAAGACAGGGAAGATAAGGAGAGGGTGCATGGAAAAAGAAATTTATCAAGATTGATACCTTAGAAAGAAGCTGCAATGTAGGAAGAATTGCTGTTGACTGCAATACTCAGAAACTCCCTGAAGACCAAATAAGAAAACTCATGACCTCAGAAGTCTATGCACACTTTAGGCAGTCAGCTAGAAGAATTAAAAGTTCTAAGGCAAAGGGGCATCACTGAAAATTTGTAGAATGAGACCCATACCTGTAATATAGTTTTTTGGAATATGACTTACTCAAATTAAAAAGAATAAAAGTGAGGGGAATAATATTTATATTAAGAAAGTACATATAATCATAGAATGAAATCCAAAAATCAGAGGGAACAAGCATGGTAGCATGAGTTTGAGTGAAGATCATAGAAAAAGAGAGGCAGTGTGGGTAGAGGCCAAGAAGACTTTGGCAGGGAAATCAACCACCAGACTATTACAATAATCCAGGTGTGAGATCATGAGAGCCTTCACAAAGGTAGTGTCAATGTCAAAGGTGAGAATGGGATAAGGAGATATTATGAAGGTCAAATCAACAGACCTTAGCAACAAAATGGATATGGGAAGAGGAAGAGAGAGTAAAAAAGTAGAGAATGGCACCTAGGTTGCAAACCTGGGTGACTAAGAGGGTAGTAGTGCCCTTGACAATGATAAAGAAGTATGGAAGGGGATGGGGAGAAAGATAATGAGTTCAGTTTTGGATATATTGAATCTAAGATATCTCTGGGATGTCCAGTTTATAAACTCCAGTAGGCAGTTGGAGATGCAAGACTGAAGATCAGCTGAGAAATTAGAGTAGGATTGAGAACCAGCTACATAGAGGTGAAGATTGAATTCAAAGGAGCTGATGAAATCACCAAGCGAGATAGTGAGAAGAAAAGGGGGTTCAGGACAGAACCCTGTGAGATACCAACTATCAATTTAACTACAAAGGAATATGAAAGAAGACACTATCTGCATCCACAGAAAGAAATGATAAATAGAAGCATTTGTAGAATGATTTTAAAATATATATATATATATATATATATACACACATACATATTTGTGTCTGATGACAACTATCTCTAGGGCAGAGGGGAAGGGAAGAAAAAAGGGAAAAAAGAAATTTACATGATAACTTTACTATATATTTAAAAGGAATAGCAACTTGTACATAATAGATTTGCAGTTTTATGTACAATCATTTTTTTATTATACTATGTTGTGGAAATGTATGTTTTATTCCATAAATTAAAAATAGACGCTAAAAATTTTAAAGGAATGATCTGAATAACTATCCAGCAAAGGTAACTGAGAAGAAGTAGTTAGATAGGAAAAGATTCAAGAGAGAATAGGGTCATGAAAACCTAAAGAGAAAAGAGTATCAAAGAGCAGAAGGTGACCAGTTGTGTCAAAGGCTGCAGAGAAGCCAGAAAGGCTAAGGACTGAGAAAAGGCTATTAGATCTAACAAATAAGAGATTGATGATAACTTTGGAGAAAGTAGTTTCACTGAATGACGAAATCAGAAGTTAAATTGTAGGGAGTTAAAGAAGAATGTAAAGGAAATGGCATACTGATTGTAGGTCAGACTTCTTAAGGAGTTTAATCACAAAGAGAAGCAGAGGATGGTGGCTAGTGGAGATGAATTGGATCAAGGGGGTTTTTTGAAAGTGAGGGAGAAAGGGACAGGTTTTTAAGAAATAGAGAATGACCAGTATACAGGAAGAGATCAAAGATAAATGAGAGAGGGTAATGATAGAGGGGACAATTGGCTGTAGAAGGCAGGATGGAATGGAATTATGTACATTTCAATGAGTTTGCCTTGGCATGAAGAAGATGTGCCTCTTCCCATAAGACAAGTGTGAAAGAGGAGAGGGTGGCAGAAGACATCTGAGTGACATGAAATGAGAAGGAAGGGTGAAGGGGGAGCTTTTCAGTAAATTTTCAGTTAGATTTAAAGAAAGGTTCTCAGCTGGGATTCTGAGAGAAGAGGAAGAACTATGGGAGAGTTGAGGAGAGAAAGGTTCGGAAAAGTTGTTTTGGTGAGTAGAATGGTGAGTCTATCAGGGAAATGGAAAAGGATAGCCTTTCCATAGTTGAGGGCCCAGTTGAGATGATATGACATAAATTTATAGTGGACCTGTTGGTATGATTTCATTATTTTCCCAACTTCATTCAGCAACAAGTGAATAGATGTGAAGGCAGTGGATAGTAAGAGAAATCCAAGATTAAAGTTTGACAGGGTAAGACAAATGATAGGTTAAGGGGGCAAGGGATTCAACAGAAAGGACAGTATTGAGTTGGTTCACCAAGATGGCAAAGGGAGGCAAGGGTGTAGCTAGTGCAAGGGTAATGTTCTGGGAAGGAACTGAGCAGTAGACGGGTCATAGAGACAATGAAAGCGGGGCTTGGGATTCACGCATTCCCGAGAGCATAGTGGAAGGGGTGGGTAGCTTTAGAGTGACATATTTGTGGGGGATGGGGGGTGTAAAGAAAATAATACAAACAACGACAACAACAACTAGCATTTATACGGGCTTTAAGGTTTGCAAAGTATTTTACAAATATTATATTATTTGATCCTCAAAGCAACCCTGAGAGGTAGAAGTGGATAAGAGAGCAGACTACTGGGAGCTGGAGAACAGGAATTTGAAAATGACAGCCAGAGTTTGAAAATCACTGGGTTGGGTAAGATATGATTGGGGGAACTTGTTAATCACTGACAAATGAGTATAGGAGAGTTAGGGACAGCTAGGTGATGCAGTGGATAGAGCACCAGTGCAGGAGTCAGGAGGACCTGAGTTCAAATCTCACCTCAGACACTTGACACTCACTGGCTGTGTGACCTTGGGCAAGTCACTTAACCCCAATCACCTCATCCTGGGTCATCTCCAGTCATCCTGATAAATATCTGGCCACTGGATTCAGATGGCTCTGGAGGAGAAGTGAGGCTGGTAACCTGCACAGCCATCCCTCACTCAAAACAAAGTCAAGTGCAAGTCATGTCATTATTTTCTTGATGGCAGGGTCTTCTTTGGCAATGAAGGATGAACACACACAAGAGAATGATCCATATCCCTAGAATTTTGACTTTAGGGTAGAGTCCTTTCAGGGTGTTAGCAGAAGAGTTAACTTCTTTGACTTGATTTAATAAAAATTTCATCACTAAAAAAAAATGGAGGAACCAGTAAGAGGAAATTCTATTCTAAATTTGATTCTTACCAACAGAAGAAACTGGCTTATAGGTTAGAAAAGAAGTGAGCTTTGAGGAAGAAAGTGACTGCTCCCTTCTATAGTTTGTAATAGGAGAGAAAAGTCATGTATATTTGGTATATTTTAGGAAAGCGAATTTCCAAAGGTTCAGAAGAAAAATAGATAGGATTCCATAAACTAAAATTTTGTAGTCAAAATCAGCTGTGGAAGGATGAGAAATTCTCAAAAATGAAATTCTGAAGACAGAAAAAGGAACAGGAACTGTCAAAAGAGACCAGTGTTGATAAACTGAGAACTCACCAATCATTTCAACATTTAATATGTGTACAGAAAACAGAAAAAAGAGAAAGTAATGGGACAGCAAAAATAGATGGCATTTACATAGCACTTAGAGGTTTGCAAAATGCCTTAGATGTGTTATATATAGATATGTTATGTAGCTATATATCGCTATGTAATATACATTATCTCATTTGGTCCTCATAACAACCCTGGGAGGTAAGGGCTATCATTATCCCAATTCCACAGATGAGGAAACTGAGGCTTAGAGAGTTCAAGTGACTTGCCCATGATTTCAGTCAGCAAGTGTCTGAGACAGTATTTTATCTCCGGTTTTCCTGGTTCCAAATCCAGCACTCCATCCACTCCACCATCTAGCTACCTAGAACAACAAAGTGTGCCACAATCCTA
Source organism: Potorous gilbertii (assembly GCA_028658325.1). NCBI lineage: Eukaryota > Metazoa > Chordata > Mammalia > Diprotodontia > Potoroidae > Potorous > Potorous gilbertii. The sequence continues at coordinate 352,337,684 of CM053769.1, forward strand.
TAAGAATAGTGCCAGGCATGCTAAAATTCAGAATGAGCTGAGATTGGCAAGGGAAGTTAAAGACAACAAAAACTTCTGGTTGGTTTTTAAAACTATACTGAGGAGTGTGGAGCAGAAAAGGCCACATAAGTTTTGGCAAGTTATATTTGTATGAATATATGTCCATGTTTTTCCTCCCCTTCTACGCCATGAGTACCTTGAGAGTAGGGACGGTGTGTCAGTCATCATTGCATGTCCCTCAGCACCAAGAGGATAGAGGGCACTGGGAGAATATTTGTTGAATGAATGGATGAATGAATCTTTCAGCTCTGTTGCCTTTACATGCTTACTAGAGTGTCAGATGGACCCCCTGTGGAATTTGATCAAATGACACCAACGACTATTTTAACCTGTGTGGAATGGGGTTGCTGAATCATCCACCCTTCCACAAAGCCATTAAATCTTCCCTCCCTGGGAGTAGGGCTCAGGCTGTCCCTTCACCAAGGAGCCTTCATAGAATAGTATTTGGGCCCCTTTCTTTGTCTCTGATTTCAGGCTGAAGTCATTCATCTATATTTAGACCATCACAAGGTGTTGCTGCAAAAATGATTTGAGGTTATAAATTCACATGCAAATTCCCCCATAAATACAAGCAAAGGCAAATAATGGGAAGGAGGAGAGAAAGCCCTTGATTTCAAACAGAAACAACTCTGATTGAAGATAGCCTGAGAAACAAAGCTGTAACTGGGAGTTTTTTGTTTCTGGGGCAAGGAGTCAGGGGTTGGGGAGATCTCACCTGGGGTATAATCACCAGAGGAAAAAAAGCATACTCTGGAACAACTAAAAGTTTCTGGGATGTCGAAGGAGTGGTCACTACTTTGGCAGAATATCCTGGGATATTACTGGCAGCACCCTTGAAATTTCACGTCCTGGGATAAACTAAAGGCAGCTGCCTTAGTTATGGTTTTGCTCAATGGGAAAAATACCAGATTGGATTTCTCTGCTAATGCCTAATGCTCAGGGCTTCTACCAGCACCAAAACTCTACTTAAATGAATTTGCCTTTTTTTTCCTCTCTGAAGTTTTGGTCTTCTCTACAGATCACTACATCCTTGCCTCCTCTGCCCTTTATCATGGGCTACCATGAAGAGATAACCTAGCCCCAGTTTTCAAATATTCATGGGAGTTCTGTCCCAGCCCTCGGGATTCTGACTGCTGGACAGTTCCCCAGGTTCTTCAATTCCACCAGCCAGGGCTCTTCTCCCTTCCTCTTTCTTGTACACTTTCTGTCTACTCCCCCTCCCTGTGCTATGGCTACCATGACTGTTATTCTCTTTTCCTTGGTCACTTGTCATGCAATAGTGAAGAACCCTACTTCTAAGACAACTGATGGCTGGCCAACTCCCAAAGAGAAGAAACCAGCCTTAGAGCTCACTGCAAAGCTCTCCTGCATGCGTTCACCTGCTTCTGGCTGCCTGAGAAAGGAACTCAAACACCTGTAGTCCCCCTCTCTCCTGCCTCAGGGACACTCAGCCCAGGTGACTGTATTCTAATTGCTTCACTCTAGCTGGGAACAGAACATGTCGGGGGAGGGGGGACGTGCCTAGGCAACATAATTTCTCTAAGGGAGAAATCATGCTTGGCTAATTTATTCATTCTTCCACAGAAGCTTGACTATGGATAAGGGAAAAAAAATAGCAGATTGTAATCTTTCTGGGCATTCAAAAAGTCTTTGATGAGCACTACACCAAAAAAGGTTGCAGAACTTAAGGGTCAGTAGAATTTACTGATGATTTTAAGCCTTGAGAAGATAAGACTTGGGGGTGGGGACATGATAGCTGTCTTCAAATATCTGGAGGATTGTGTCATGTGGGAAAAGGATTATACTTGTCTTGTTTGGTCCCAGAGGGCAAAACTGGAAACTATGGATAGAATTGGAAGATTTAGAATTGATGTTAGAGGAAAACTTCCTAATAATTAGAACTGACTGAAAGAAGAATGGGTGACCTCAGAAGGTAGTGAGTTCTCTGTCACAGAAGGCCTTCACAGGGAGACTAGGTAACCAATTGCTGGGAATGCTGTAGAGGGGATTTTTGATCATGGAGGGGTTATTTAAGATGATTTCTGAGTTGTCTGAGATCCGTTCCAACTCTGGGATTCTGTGACATGGTGTTTTAACAAAGTGAGTCATCACAAGATTAGAGATTCTGGACTTTATCCAATAGTAAAGATAATGATGATGATGATGATGACAATGGTCCAGGTTTATGTAGTAGTTTACATACACTATTCCACTGACAGCTCACACCAACCTCAAGAAATGGACAGTGCTTAATATTGTCATTGTACAGAGGAAGACAGATGGTACGATGCTACAAGTCAAGTCAACAAACATTTATCAAGTGCTTAGTATGAGCCAAGAACTGATACAAATACATGCAAAAAGAAAGAGCTCACATTCTAAGGTGGGGTGAACACTCATAAAAAGGGGCTGTAGGTAGGGGAGCAGAGAAGGTACCTACTCAGTGTACTCTGAAAAAGGGTGCCAGGTAAGGAGCCAGAGAACTATGGTTCAAGTCCTCTCTGTTTTGTAAGGTCACTCCTGTAACTTAAGTGCAATTTGCTTAACCTCTCTGGCCTCAGTTACTCTATCTGTAAAATAAAGGAGTTTAAACACAGATGTTCCCCTCTATCTCCAATCTTAAGATCTTATGACTCCATGAGTCAATGTCTGTCCTATGGCTCTTCATCACACTCCCCACAGCAGCTGTTTCAAACCTGCTCTGCTCTCCTCAAGCCTCCTACACAACTCCCTTCCTCCTCCCTTGCCTCCTACTTTACTGAAGGAAAAAGAAGAACCCATCTCTGAGTTCTTTCTATACCTTGAACCCCCTTTATATTGCTCTCTTCTTCTTAGCTATGGTCTGTGACAAAAATGATGGTTTTTCTCTTTGTCAAGGTCAACCTCTCTGTTTGTACCTTGATCCCATTCCCTCCCGACTCCCCCAGCAAGTTGCACTCTTTTTCTGTCTGTCTCTTGTTAATATTTCTGTCCTCCTTCTATATTTCCCCTTCTCTCTTTGCTGTTCAATATATCGCTAGCTATGAGCTCCTCCTCTATGGCTTACAAACAGGTCCAGGTCTTCCTATATTAAAAATAATCATTACTTGATCTTCTACCTTTTCCAATAATCCTCTTATATTTTGTGTTGCAGTAGCTGTAGTGGCCTTGGTTGGAGTCCAGAAGAATTGAATTCCAATTTCTCTAACAAAAACTACTAAGTGTGTGGCCATGGGAAAGTCCAGTTGAAAGGTGGAATAACTGTGTATGTATTTCCTGGGTCACAGGGTTGTTGGGAAGCAAAAACTTAAATAATGAACATAAAGTGCTATGTACAAAATGTATAAAATGCAAAGAGCTATAAATAAATGCCAGTTATTATGGTTGTTGTTTTATAACCAAACTTAGAAAAAGTCATTTATACTCCTGCTACTCTTACTTCTCACATCCTTCTCAATTCCTTGGAATAAGGCTACTGACTTCATCACTCAATGGAAACTATTTTCTTCAAGGTTATTCAGAGACTTCTTACGTGCTAAATCCAATGGTCTTTTCTCAGTTGTCATCCTTGATTTCTCTTTAGCCTCTGACATTGTTGAACAGCTCTTTTTCCTGAATATTATTCCATTTCTTCTATGAAATGTTCCTTGTACTCCTTTTACCTACCTCACTGCTCCTCAGGCTTTTGCTGGATCATCTTCTGTCTCTCACCTCTTAATTATGGGGGTCCCTCAAGGTTCTATCCTAGACCCTCTTCTCATCTCTCTCTATATTGTCTCTCAATAATCTCATCAGTTTCTATGAGTTCATCTCTATGAAGGTAAGTCATAAGCTACATATCTAACCTTCATCTCTCTTACTTGAGCTTGTATTGCCAACTGCTGGTTGGACGGACATCTTCAACTGGATTACCAGAAGGCAAATCAAACCCAGTATGTCTAAAATGGAACTCATAATTGTCCTCCATAAACTCCTCTTTCAACCTTTCCTGTTTCTCCTAAGGCCGTTGCCATCCTTCCAGGAATGCACATCCACAATCTGAGTCATCCTTGACTTTTCTCTCTCTTTGTCCTCCCACCCCAATCAGTCCTTGTCAACTCTGTCTTCACTATGTTTCTCATGAATCTGCTTCTCTTTACTCATACAACCTCCTTCACCTTAGTTCAGACCTTCATCACCTCTGGCTTCCTAATCTCCAAGCCATTCTCCACACAATTACCAAAAGCATTCCTATAGCAATTATCTGACTATGTCCCTCCTCTCAAGAATCTTCAGAAGCTCCCTATTATTTCTAAGATAAAAAATAATCACCATGATATTTAAAGTCTGGGACGAGTCTGGGACATGGTCTACCTATCCTGATCGGATTATACCTTGCTCCTCCTCTGATACTCTACTTTCCAACTAAACTGGCCTATTTTCTGTTTTTCAAATTCAGTTTTTCATCTTTCACCTCCTCACAGGCTATCTCTGTGCCTAGAATACACTCCTTCCTCATTTCTACCTCTAAGATTCCTTCTGTCAAGGCTCATTTCAGGCAACATCTGTTAAGAGAAGACTTTCGTGATGCCCCAATTATATTGTAATTGCATATCCAGGTAAATAATTAAGCAACCCTTAAACTCCAAGAAGTCAAGGATTGGTTGTTTTGGTTCTTGTCTTTGTATGGTCACTACCTGGCACAATACCTTGCATGTAGCAGGCATTTCATAAATCACACTATGCTGCATGCTTGCCCCCCAGGGGCCATAAAGAATGCACCAAATGCCTCTTTCCACCAGATAGACTTTGGCTCAAGTGTTGGAAGACAGCCCTCAATTCAGGAATAGGATTGTTGAATGATAGGTGGGATGGTGCTTTATGCTTGAATACTTTATGCTTTAATCCCTTATGCTTTAATACTAATGGCCAATATTCACATAGCTCTTACCGTGTGCCAAGCACTCTGCTGAGTGCTTTACAGTTATTACCTTATTTGAATTCACAACCCTGGAAGATAATTATCCCCATTTTATAGATGAGGAAACTGAAGCAAACAGAGGCTTAAGTGACTTGCCCAAGATCACATAACTAGTTAAGTATCTGAGGTCAGATTTAATCTCAAGATTTCCTGACTCCAGATCCAGTGCTCTATGCACTGGTATCACCTAGCTTTAGGTAACCACCACTCAAACATGGCTTCTGACCATGACCAGGTAGGTACTATAGTGGATAGAATGCTGGGCTTGCAGCAACAAAGACCTGGGTTCAAGTCCCACTTCTGACACATACTAGATGTATAACCATTCTGTGCCTTAATTCCCTCCTCTATAAAATAAAGGTTAAAAATATCACCTCATGATTTTTGTGATAATCCAGTGAGCTCATGTACATAAATAACATGTACATAAATTACAAACCTTAGATTTCTATATAGGTATTAAGGATGTGATTTCAGGCAATGAAATTTCCTCCACTATAGCAGGTTGGCACCTTCTCTTCAACTCTTAGTTTCTTTGAGAACTAAGGGGTTCAGTGACTTGCCCAAGGTCACACAGCTGGTATATGTCAGGGCAGATCTTCCCAACTCTAAGGCCAATCCTTTTCAATGTGATTTGACCACCTCTACTTTATAGATACTTACTGTTAGTAATTATTATAGCTCTTGTTAGCAGGAAAAGTCTGAGCTGCCCTGAGCTTAGAATTTCCCTGAGCAGTAGGGAGAAGAAAGTCTCTCTGATAACTTAAGTCAGGTTTCCTTCTCATTTGTTTCTTTGTCAGCAGAACTAAGGGTTAACAGGATGTGCTGCCTCCCTCCCTGGGCAGAGGCTGATGGAGCAGTTCCAGGGGAGTACAGAAATGCACGGTCCTCATCACCATCATCGCTGTTTTTAAATGGAAAGAGTTTCTCCAACACTTTCAGAGGGAGCCAGAAATAACTCAAGAAGTGACTGTGGAGAACAATATGTACGTGACAGGGTGGAGGAAACATCCTTCTGGCGGCCAAAACAGATGTTCCTGAGGGGCTGAGACAGAAACTGAAAAAGACAGAGGATCCAAAGATGATCATGGAGGATGATCCTTCTCAAGCAGGACTGGGCTTAGGGTACCTGTGCCTTGCTATAGGTCTCCAGGTCATTCTCTTCAAGTACTGTTGGGATAATTATAGCTCTTTATTAAGCACTTATGTGGCATAGGCACTAGAGAAGATACTGAGTCAAGATAAGACATAGGCCTGGCCTTAGTGGAGCTCATAAACTCAAGATGGGAGGAATCCATTCCAGACCTACTATTTTATGAAGTTAAGACCCAGAATGGATAATGAAAGAGATAGCATTTGAATCCATATCCTCTCCCTTCAAATCCAGGGCATTCTCCTCTGCACCATACTGCCTTCCTCAGTCTTATAATCTAATAAAAGAGAAGACACCATGGTTGAAAGTTGGACATCATCCTAAATCTGTCTGCTTCTGACCTGAACTGATTCTTATCTTATGATATGTAAAAAGAAAGTGCCCTTATACTTTCCTCTGTATCATCATTTCCTGTTCATTTGAGAGATAATACAGTGAAGAGAGAGTTACTATTCATTTCACTCATCTGTGGGACTCCAGTTTTTGTTCATTGAGTTCCACAGGGCTATTAGAGCGGTCTGGTGACTTGGGGCACAGTTTGAAAAATATACATCGAAGCTCCCTATCACTTTAGGGAAACAGGAGACCCCACAGAGAATTCACCCCAACTATTGGATTTGCCATTCAAGAAGGCCCCTCAGGATGAATTAACAGGAACCTAAGGACCAGAACAAGAAACATTAATGTTCTGACCTGGTATTGGGGACCATGACCAGGATTTAATGATTCTTTTTTCAGAAGAAACCATTCAATTAGGAAGACTTCTGAGGGTGGAACTGTTTAGTCTTTCTCTTTATATTCCTGGGATTTATAGATTATCTAACACATAGAAAGAAAATATTTACTAAATAAATATTGATCAATTGTTTGAAGGATCAGATGAACCAATCAGTACTGGAAATAATAAGACATTTTATTTGGTACATTTACAGGAAAACCACTGTGGCTTAACTAGATATTCCCAAGACAGTACAGAGGAGAAGGTAGGAATCTATCTAGCACCTAAACTGAGGCATCAGATAACATATCCAAAGTAGGGAAGCAAACACTGGAGCTAGGACTATCACTTCCAAAGCTAAACAGAGGAAGGGATATATAACCAAGAAGACTGGAGATCACAGGACTATAAGTTTCGAACTAGAAGGGATCTCAGATGTCATCACTGCAACCTCACCAATTTTGTAGTTGTTTCGTTATTTTCAGTCTTGTCTGACTCTTCATGAGATCATTTGGAGTTTTCTTGGCAAAGATATTGGAGCAGCTTTCCATTTACTTCTCAAGCACATTTTACAAATGAGGCAACTGAGGCAAATAGAGTTAAGTGACTTGCTCAGGGTCACATAGCTAGTAAGTGTCTGGGGTCAGATTTGAACTCAAGTCTTCCTGACTCCAGGGCCAGCATTCTATCCGCTGCGCTACCTAACTGCCCCTTTTCAAGCACAGAGTTCAGATATTGGGGGTTCTAGAAAGGCAGGAGGAAGAAAAACCAGGCAAGAAGAGAGGGTATGATTGGGGCAGAGACAGCTTGTCCAATGAAGAAAGATTAGGCATCCAAAATCAGAGGGTTTTGGTGGGGAGACTATGACACTTGGACCTACCTGGAGTTTTGTGTCCCATCCTAGGAGTCATGTTTTAGGAAAACATTGACAAGCTGGAGTAGGTCCAAAGCAGGGTGGACATAACAGTGAGGGAACCCAAAACCCCCAGTAGAGGACAAGTTTAAGAAATAGGAAAAGCAATTACAGCTTTCTTCAAACAAGCTGTCATAGAGCAGAGGGATAATACTTGTACTAGGAGCAATGGGTGGAAACCTCAGAGAAGCAGATTTTGACTCACTATGATGCATGCCGTCCTAACTATCTGAGCTGTCAATAAACGGAATGTGCTGCCTTCTCCCTGCCACAGGAGGTTTCAAACCGAAGCTGGATGGCCCCACATTTGTCAATCAGGCAACAAGCCTTTATCAGGCATTTTCTTTGTGTCTGGCACTGTACTAAGCGCTAGAATACAAAGAAAGGCCGAAGCATTGATCCCTGCCCTCAAGGAGCTTTCTTTGGAGGAACTTGCTAATGGAGGAACATATTAAAAATGTTTCCAAAAGGATCAGAGATACATTCTAAGCTCCTTCTTGGCTCAGACTGTTTCTTCTTTGGTTTGTATCTCCAGAACCTAGTGTAGTGCCTGGCACATAGTAGGCACTTAATAAATGTTTGTTGATGATAAATGTTAGTTGATTCACATTCACATTCAGGCAGTGGTTGGGTTAGATGGCCTCTGGGGTAGCTAGAGCTAAGGGATTCTCAGTTGCCAGGTAGAGAACACTTACCTGAGTCAGAAGATAACAGGGTCTAGTCAGTCAGTAGGTGTTAAGAAACTGCTCCTTTCTTAGCCTTACTCCCTCCCATTCTACTTTGGATCCAGTCAAGTCAACAAGTATTTATCAATATGCCAGGCACTCTGATAAATACTGAGGATACAAATAGACAAAAAGAAAACCCATCTTTGCCCTCAAAAAGCTTAAATTCTAATGGGGGAAGATAATGTAAAAGGCAGCTAAAAACCAAGGTGGCAGTGGTGGAGAGGGGTACTCTCCTAGACAGTCAGAGCAGAGAGGAAAGAATGACTGGCCTGGGTCCTTCCTCAGAATTGGACTTCTGAGTGGAACTTGCTGATAGAAAAAGGATACTCAGGGGAGCAGAGAAATATTTCTAGGTAAAAAGACCATAGAGAAAAAAGGAACTTTCAAGGTGAGAAGGCTGCTGAAATAAGGTAGTAACATGGAAAATGATGATGATGATGATGATGATGAAGACAGCAATGATAACTATAATGCATTTATATAGCACTTTAAGACTTATACCACAAATATATCACTTCATTTGATATTCACAATAATCCTATGAGTTCAGTACAAGGGGTACTGATATTCCCATTTTACAGATAAGAAAATTGAGACTGAGAGATGAGGAGACTTTCACAGGATCCCACTACTAGTAAGTTTTAGAGATGGAATTACCTTTAATAGGGAAATACTATACACATAGTCTAGGACAAAAAAGACACATATAAAATTCTTTTCACAATATCTTTGTAAATAATACAGTTAAATGTAGCCTAGATAGTAGGACTATTAAGATGGATTTGGAACTGGCTGAAAGATCATACTCTAAAAATAGCCATTAGTGACTTGATGACAACTTGAAGACAAGCATCAGGTAAAAGGTACAAGAGATTTGTCCTTGGCCAGGCATGTGCTGGTTAGTAATTGGAGAATAGGAGGGGCCAGACTTGTGATTTCATTGGCATTGGGGAATTCTAGTTACAGAGATTCCCTCCACCACAGCATATTACTGCCTATTGTGCTGCTTACAATATTAGAAAGATTTTGGGGACGCAGAGAGTTTAAGTGACTTGTCCAGCAGATAGAGTGCCAGGCCTAGAGTCAGGAAGATCTGAGTTCAAATTCAGCCTAGACATTTACTAACTGTGTGACCCTGGATAAGTCACTTAACTGTTTGCCTCAGTTTTCTCATCTGTAAAATGAGGTGAAGAAGTAAATGGCAAACCACTCCAGTATCTTTGCCAAGAAAACCTCAAATGGGGTCATGGAGAGTCAGACACAACTGAAATAATCGAACAACAACCAGCATCATATAGTCAGTATGTCTAAGAGACAGGTCTTGAACCCAAGTCTAGTCTAACTTTGAAGCCAGCTTGCTAACCACTCTTCCACACTGCCTCTTCTATTTAACATTTTAGTAGGGCACTTTCTGTGGAAGCAGAGACTGTATGTTTATCAACTTTGTAATTGTCACAAAGCAGGGGGAAATAGTTAGCATAAGGTGTACTTGGACAAGTCTCTCTCCCCCTCTGAACCTCAGCTTTTCCATTTGTAAAACAAAGGGTTAGACCACTAGTCTTTTGGGACTTTCTTGCTTTAAAAAAAAAATCTATTGATCTTGACAATGAACTCAGCCCCAAATTCCAGATTATGGAAAAGGCAACTCAAGATTCTTGCTCTGATGCAGTTTATAGTCTGAGCAGGCAAGGTTCTGACATGGGAAAGTGCTAAACAGAAAGAACTTCAGAGACCCTAATATTCTCCTACTCCAAGTGCCTCATTTTACAGATTAGGAAACTGAATTCCCCAAAATGGAAATGTGTTGCCCAAGATTATACACACCAATAGCAGAACTGGAACTGAAAGCCAGGTGTCCTGACTCCATCTCCATCTCCAGGATGCTATTCGATGAAAACTGGCAAATTCTACAAGTGATTCTAAAAGGAATCATAGATTGGGCTAGATTTCAACTATAACAGACAAGACTAAATGATTGCTTTGTATTGCCTTGGTCTGTGCTGGGTCCAAATCATTTTTGTGTTTGTGTTAGTAATAAATGTTTAGTAAACCCTGCTACTTACTGTTCTTAGCCTTTCTATCCCTTTCAAGGTCTCAACATCACCACAAAAAGCAAGATTAAACAGAGAGATTTTGATAAATCTGAGCCAGAAGGTCCTTGTTCAGAACAAGACCACCCACTCACTGCAAGAGCTCAACAAATATTGATTAAGCATCTATGGTAAGCAGAGTTCTGTACTGGGTGAGATGTAATGTTTAGAAAAGACATGATCCCTGCCCTCATGGAGTTTATAGTCAAATGGGGGAAGGGGAAGGGAAGGGGAAGAGAACCCAAATAATTGTAATACATGATCTTATCCAATAAATGCATTAGAGAGGTACAGAGGGCTACCTAATGTCCTAGAAGAAGGGCATTGTTAACAGGGACATCAGTAAGAGCTTCCCAAAAGAGATGATATTTGAGCTAGACTTTAAAAGCTGGGTTTCAATAGAGGCAAGAGGACAGAGAGGAATCAATCAATCAACAAGTATTCATTAAGCATTTACTACATGCCAAAGACTTTGTGAAAGCCTGGCAATACAAAGATAAACAGTCCCTGTCTTCAGGGAGCTTACATTCTATGTGTGTGTATAGACACACACATAAGGAATTACATGTATTTAAAATTAATAAAAAGAAGCATGGAGTACATTAGCAGCTGGAGAATCAGGAGAGGTGGTTCTTGAGTCCATCAGACTGTAAACACTTATTCAGCACTTTCTATTGCCAGGTTTTGGCACTAGGGGTGCATGGGAAGGCAAATTCAGTCCCTATTCTCAAGGAGCTGATAGTCTATTGAGGCGATAACACACAAACAACTATCTACAAGTGACTTGTTAGGACAAATTGGAGGTAATACAATTTTCACAGAGTTATCAAGAGAACCAGGGATTTCAAGAGGTAGAGAGAGGAAGGGAACACATTCCAGGTATGAAGGGGAAATAGTACAAAGGTCAGAAGATGGGAAATTGAGCACCAAATGTTCAATGTTCAGAACATCAGGTAAAACAGTATAGTTGGATCCCAGATAGTATCAGAATAATGGATGAAAAGACTGGAAAGACAAAAATGTGAATAGCTTTAAATGCCAAAGAGAAAAATGTATATTTGATCCTAGAGATAACAGGGAGTCATTGAAGTTTACTGAGTGGGAGAGCAGCCTGATCAGACCTGTGTTTTAGGAAAATCATTTTGGTGACAATGTGGAGCATGGAGTGAAGTGGAATCTGTTGCAATGGTCCAGACAAAAGATAGTGAGGGACTTTATGAGGTGGGGAGAGATAAGGAGATATATTGGAGGGATGCTGTGGAAGTAGAAAAGACAAGACTGGTCATCAGATTCAATATACGTAGTGGATGAAAGTGAGGAGCCAAGGATGACAAGGAGTTTGTGAATCTAGGTGACCAGGAGGATTGTGGTGAGCTCAACAATGACAGGGAACTTGGGAAAAGGGACAGATTTGGGGAAAAGAAAATGAGCTCTGTTTTAGCTATTCTAGTCATAAATAAGAATGTTGCAAGGGCACTGAGGCAGGAAAGCATGGCACATATAGAGCACTCCAAGTAATCCAGTTAGACTGGAAGGCAGAAAACAAAGAAGGAAAGTCATAAGCCAGGAACAGCACCCTGATAGAGGGCCTGAAACAGCCACTCCCTTCATTTCAACCTGTCTTGAAAGGTTCCAGCAGCCAACCCACACACCCCCAATTCAGAAGACCCTTGTTTGAATCCCAAAGTCATGTGACAGATGACCTTGGACAGGTCACTTCCCTATTGGAGCTGCAGCTCCACCTGTGAACTGGGAGTCATACCTGCACCATTTCCCTCACAGGGTTGTTGTGAAGATCAAATGGAAAAAGACATGAGAAAGGGAAGGGGATGCAAGCTTCATAACAACGTGAAACATTACCATTTATCATCATTATTTTAATCCCTACAATGTTTGCATTTCTACTTTTGCAGTTCCTAATAATGTTTTCAGGTATATCCAGCTTTGAGATATGGTTTTTCTTCCACAAGAATAATTATTCAAACTTGTAAGGTTGCCTGTAAAGCAAGGGACTTTGGCAGAAAGGGCAAGGCATCAGAAGCCCTGATGAAGGGCTGGGCCTATCACACCTGCTGCCACTGGGGATGTATCCCCCCGTCTTCCAAGCCCCTGCCTAATCTTACTCACAAACCCAGGAGCCAAGATGTCAGGGATGCTACGAAGATGTACAGGAGATGCTACAAAGGAAACTCTCTGGATCTCTTGGTCTGGAAGCATGAGGGTCCTTTGTAATAAAGGCATCCAAGTCACCTGTAATCAACACTGCAGTTTTAAAGATCGTATACAGATATTCTGCTTATGCCAACCCTGTCATGTACCCTATTACTAGAGACCACCCCAAATATATTCACCCACACCCTTACCTCTTGCCCTGCACAATCATCCCACAGCCCTACCCTGAACTCCCATAGCTACCATATACTCACCCTACTCCACCAGCAACTCCCACACACTCAGCCTGCACCCACTTTTACCAATGCACTCGCTTTCACTGGAATAGCTCAGCAATAACTCAATTATCCCACGCAATCAACTTACATATCCACAGTCACCTTGAGCCCTCAGCCTGTACCCTACCCCAGTCACCTCTATCATCCAGTCAGTCTGCACTCTGACAGTCACCCCTAACCCCCACATTTGTCCAACATACACTGAAGCCAATATACTCACTCTATGGGGAAAAGCTTATCAATGAGTAGTCCTCTTGCATAATCACTCCACAATGTCACTTTGCACCTTCAGAGCCACCTCAAAAGCCCCACATACTCATCTTGTACTCTTAGAGCTACCCATCCATACAGGAACCTTACACTGTCACTACTACCTTGCACACTCACATATACATTTTCTCAGAAAGAACTAAGACGTAGGAAATCTAGTTCTGATTGCAAAATTGCCTCAAAATATGCCTTAGGCTAAGTCAGCCCTGGAGGCATAACTACTAGGAGTTTCCAGCTAGTTCTAACTCCCAGAACTGGATCCTCAACCCTGTCCCAAGGGATGGAGAAACAAGGGAGATGGGTTCCAGATTTCAACCTTCCTCTATGAAGGGATCAGGAAAGCAAATTACTAAACTGAAGGGTAGTCTGTATTTCCTGCTTCCAGGTATGGGAGCTCCAGACATTAGCCCAATAATTCTTATCTCATGAGAAATTCTTAAGGTAAATAGAAAGATAAGGAATCTACATCTCTGACTGGTTCCTGAAAGGACCTATCTGCCCCTACCCCCAACTTTAACCCTAATTCTGGTGGACTTGTGTCAGGGGTAGGCACTGAAGACATCTTCTCCTCAGACATCATTAGTCACTGTCAGAAGTCAGAGACTCAAAGAATTGCCAAGCTGGAAGGGACCTCAGAATCAGTTAGTCCAAAACATAAAGTCAACCAGCCTCCACTTGGACACCGTATGGCAAATATGACAATGAATAGGATAATGTACTTAGAGTAAGAAAGTCTTGGATTCAAATCCAGCCTCGGACAACTACTAACTGTGTGAACCTGGGAAAGTGAGTTCATCTCTCTGGACCTTCTGTTAAATGACATTATTGCTAAGCTTATGCATTTATCACCTCCATTGATGGGGAACTCACTATCTCAGAGCACACCATTCTACTTTTGAATAACTCTAGTTATTAGGAAGATTTTCTAGATGTAAAATCTAAGTCTATTTCCACCACATTTGTACCCACTATTCCTGGTTCCATCCTGTGGGTCCAAACAAAAGAAATCTAATCAATGGTTCACATGAAGTACTTAAAGGGAGTATTCATAGCCCACCCCTCCCCCATACCCCTATCCCAAGTCCTCTCTCTTCTCCAGGCCTTAATTCCTCCAACAATTCCTCAGTCCAATGTTACCATCCCAGTCACCTTTCCCTGAACATATTCCAGTTTATCTGCACTAAACAGTGATGCTGGGAATGAAACTGGTACTCCAGATGTGATCTGACCAGTTGTCTTCCCTCATCCTACCCCCAGCTGATATTATAGAAGAGCTGTCACTTTCTAGTAGCTCCCAGGAAGTCACTGCCTCAGCCACTGCCACCTAAGTGTCTCTGCTTCATCTCTTTTTGAAAACCAACCATCATTCGTCTAATCCCTGGCCCGAGTGCACCTACGCAACTTTCATCCTCTGCCAGTCGGTCTGCAAGGGTCTGACTAATGAAACCCCTGCCTCTCCCTTCCTTCTCCCAGCTATCCTGAACCCTCTAGCTCTCCAGGCTAATCTCAGTCTTGGTTAAGTTGGGACTCCCTCCCATTTGGAATCACCCTCACTGGTAGGAGTCTGGCAGCATGGTATAAATGTGTGCTTTAAAGTGAAACTGGTTCAGCAGCTTTGACAAAGCTTTCTCAGAAATTAAGTCAGGAATGTTAGTTTGGCTGGCATAGATCATTTGAAATGTACAGAATGGAAAGACTATGAAGTCCTTTGGAGCAGGGAGCCTTGATAAATCCGTCCATGGCATTACTTTGCAAGAGGAAAGGGAGCCCTGGGTGGTAGGGAAATGCTGCCCTCTGGCAGCCTGTCCTATGTATGAGAGACAAGGACCCAGGCTACACTGCCTCTTCCCTATCCCAAATTCTCTAAGAAATGTGGGCACAGAAACAGGTTTACAGGCCCCAGCAGGAAGCTAGGCAGCTAGTTCTGTGAGTACTCAAAAAGGTAAAAAACCCCAGGCAGTTCCAAAGACTAAATAAACACTTATTTAAAATAAACATTTACAGAAATGTAAATTTATAGAAATAAGCATGTATACGTATGCAAGGTAATGAGGGCACAGAGACAAAAATAAAAGTCTCTGTCCTCAAGTAATTTATTGTGCCATCTAAGAAAGAAAAATGTACATATAGAATTATACACAATATGGATG
Organism: Potorous gilbertii; assembly: GCA_028658325.1. Taxonomy (NCBI): domain Eukaryota; kingdom Metazoa; phylum Chordata; class Mammalia; order Diprotodontia; family Potoroidae; genus Potorous; species Potorous gilbertii. The sequence continues at coordinate 352,353,155 of CM053769.1, forward strand.
GGGGAGAGCTGTTTATATCTCTATGTATATGTTCGTGTGCTTTTCCATGTCTGCATATGAGTCTCTCTCTGTGTCTGCTCATCTGTCTTTAAATGCTTCAGAACAGAGATGATTTTGTATTTTCTTTTTCTCCCCAGAGCCTCGCACAGTATGGCACACAGTAACTATCTGATAAATGTTTGCTGATTGATCAGTTGTCTATCTGTCTGTGGATATGTCTGCCTATCTTTGTATGTTTATTTGTGCATATATATATATATTTTTTTCTCCTTGTCTCCTAGATATATCTGTCTACTTATTCGTTTGTGTGTGTGTGTGTGTGTGTCTAAGAAAATCTGCTTATTTCTAGGATGAGAGAGCTGTCTTGAAGGAGTAAGGGCTGATCTGAAGCTTTGACATACAAGCTGACCTGAAACCCATTTGCAGTTGGAAATTGTATTAATTTTCCTCCTTTCATTTTTCAGGCTTCAGTTCTATATTCCCCATGAAAAATCTGTGCCCTGGAGATTCTAAACTTGCTAACAGAATTGAAGTGTTTACATTAGCACTGGTGCATAGAGGGCAAGGATGCCTGAATCAGTCCTCAGTAGGCCTGGGTTCTGGTTTGGAATCTATAGGACCCACATTGTCTGACCTGGGGTAGCACAGAATGCCATAAGATTGCTAGCAAAAATGCCGGAATGAAGAAAGGAAAGGAAAGAAAAAGAGTCATTGAGGCATCTTTTCAAAAATACAAAGAGAAATGAACAAAGATCAGAAAAAAAACAAGAACAGATCAGCAGGGCAGCTCTGAAAGCTACAGGGTGAATTTATTTTATACTTAAAAAGAAAAGCAAGCTGGATCAGAGGTGATAATCTTGAGGTCCAAAGACTATAAGTGGCTCAAAAATTTATGAGAAAAGCAGATTCAAATGTAATTGGGAAATATTTAACAAATAATTCAAACTGTAATACAACAAGAATAATGTTAATTTGTGATTTTCTGAGTCAGTATGAGGTCCACAATGACCTATTTTTAGTATGTGTATGGAGATGCCTGTTTTATGTGGTGTTTGTTACATTTAGAATAAAATTGTTTTGAAAAAAAAGAATGCTGGATTTAGAGGCAGAGGATCCATGTTCAAATCCCAACCCTTCAACTTCCTAGCCATGCGACCTTGAACAAGTCATCTACCTTTTTTAGATAAAATGGCACCAAGGTGCCTTCCCGTTCTAGCTGCATTGTCCTATATCTAGGACAATATCTATGTCTAAGGCTCCTTCCAGTTTTAAGTCTATGAGACTATAGAAGTCACTTCTTTCTGTACCTCAGCTTCTTTATCAATAAAATGAAAATAATATCTACCCCGTTTACTTACCATTGTTGTCGTAAAAACTGATAAGATGGCAGATATGCAAAAATTTGGAACTTCTAGAGACATATACAACTGTGAAGTATTCTTATTTCTATGATTATACCCTCACAGATCTGAGAGGTACTGAACCTCACTGCCGTCCCCCCTCTAAAGACTTTATCAAGCTGTGATGGTGACTCTGGACTCTGGAAGCCATTCCAGCATGATCTAAGCAAATTCCTTATCCCTTTCTTAAAGGAAATGAAGAGCTATGCCAAAGCCTGAAATTAAGTGTGTCTTAAATAACTACAACCAATCCCTCCTGCCCTCATCTGTGCCCTCGCCTGTCCAATAAGACAAGTAAGAACAATTGCCTAGGAAGCTCCTCAATGCCTGGCTCTCCCACAGAGTGTTCACATTTATGTCCTTAACAAAATTTCTCCTTGGACTTGGGAACTGTGCCAGGTTAATGGGCACTTTCCTGAAGCGGGGAACAATCCTTTTGCTGGAGGGCGGAAAGAGGGAGCTGTGAAGGGAAGGAGGACTTAGACTCATTGAAATACCATTATTATTCCAACTGGTGAATTAAGATCTCCCCAAATGTTTCACTACTGTCAACACTCAATTCAGCACCTTGAACAGTTCACACCACCAGCAGTCGGCTACACAGCTCCTCCTCCCATTGTTTCTCGGGACTATAGCCAGCTCCAGGGAAATCTTTGTGGCTGCTTTAGAAAAACTATCTCATCACCAGGAAGTCTATTCATTGTTCACAACTATTGGTGAGATCTTGTCAGGAACCATCATAACACTGGAAATCCCATCCATACTGCTCACTTCACTCCAACTCCAGCTACCTTGCCCCACCCCCATGCTGTATTCTCCCCCTTTATGTAATGTCTTCCCCCGTAATCCCCTCGAGAGTAGGAAACTTCTTGTTTCCTTGTTTTTATATTCCCAGTACTTGGGATAGTGTCTGGCAAATGGAAAGTGTTAAATAAATGCTTTGTCTATCTTATCTGTCATTTATCTTTACTAATAAAAAATTTTGATTTTAAAGCATGTAGATATTTGAAAGTTAACGATGTACAAATGTTTTCTCCCATTGATATAATATTAGCCCATGTTTATATAGTACTTTATAGCCATTATCTCATTGAATCTTCCCAATAATCCCATGAGGTAGGGAATGGAATGTCTTATTACTCCCATCTTATAGATTAAGAAACTGAGATTCAAGGAAGTGACTTGCCCAAGGTCACAGACCTAGGACTTGGACCTAAATCTTCTGGTTACACATTAAAGGCTCTTTCCATTTCACAGTGTACCTTTCAGAGTAGTTCTGGACAAGTGAATTGTACCCCAGGAGCAACTGTATCCTCTTGGACACAGAGGAGGAGTTTCAGGATAAGTTGATAAGTTCCCACACTAAGCAGATGGGAGCTGAGAGGCAGCAAGGAATGGAGTCATGATATGGAGGAGCAAACGCAGATTTTGCAATTGACTGAGACAATAGTTACATGGATTGTATAAGGCTGGGACAAAGGGATCAGTCCTCTACTGACCCCATTCTCCTCTGGAGAATGGGGCATGGTGCTCAGCAAGGGTGGCGTTGCTAGTAATGGATGGATAAATATATCCTTTTACCTATAAAGAAGAAATAATAACCCTGTCCTTGCCAGCCTCATGGGGTTGTAAATGAGGGAGAATATATTAATACTCTTCTCAGGAGTGTGGGGAGGCTAAGATGAACTTTCTGTGGTAACAGGTACATATACAATTTTGACATCTTAAAGCATTGAGGTCATATTTTAATTCATGGCCAGAAGCAGGTGAATAGTCAGTGCCAGTTCTGTATATTGGTAAGAGATCATATTCAACTTTATCCTTTGACTTAAGAGAAGACATTCCTTCTCCAATCTGTCCTTCACACACTAACAGATTCAGCTTCCTCATACATAGAGCTGGTAGTGTCACTCCTTGGCTCCAAAATCTTTAGTGGCTCCCTATTGAGAAAAACTCATACTTCTTTGTCTGACATTCAAGGCTTTCAATAAACCAGCATTTCCCCTCTTTTCCAGTATTTTCTCACGTCATTTCTCTCCTCACATCCTCTCTGTTGCAGCCAACATGGATAAGTCTCTGTGCCCTGAACATAGAGCCCTCTCCCATATCTATGCTGTGAATATCCTCCCTTTCTCTCATCTTCTGTTCAATATCTACCTATCCTTTGGACACCAATGAAACTTTCTCTGATTTTCCTTGTCTATAATTACCTTTTTCTGCAAAATTTCCTATAGCCTTTTGTTTTATACCTTTTTAAACTTAGTTAACTATGTATGTGTATTATGGCCCTACTAGACTGGAAGTTCTTTCAGAGTTGGGACCATAGTTTATCTAAATCCCAGATCTCATCCAGAGTCAGCTCAGTAAAAAGTAGGTATGTAATAAATATTTGTAAAATATGATTGCTGGTAAGAATTTAGAGATCATCTAGTCTAAGCCCTTCATTTTACAAATAAGGAAACTGAAACCCAGAGAGAGGAAGTAACTTGTCCAAGACCTCACACTGAGTTAGTAGAAGAATTGAAGCCTGTATATTTCCTGATTCCCTGCCTAACATTTTCAATCTGTTTTGTTATTCAGTCATTTTAGTCATGTTTCACTCCTCATGAACCCATTTGGAGTTTTCTTAGCAAAGATACAGAAGTGGTTTGCCATTTCCTTCTCCAGCTCATTTGACAGATGAAGAAACTGAGACAGACAGGGTTAAGAGACTTTCTTAGGGTCACACAGCTAGTAAGTGTCTGAGGTCAAATTTAAGCTCAGGAAGATGAGCATTCCTGACTCTAAGCCTGACTCAATCCACTGTTGCACCTCGCTACCCACTCTTCAGTCTAAACTAGGACTCTAATAAAGACAAAGCTACAAGTTCAAAAGGTTCCTAGGTCTAAAGTTAGAGGTGATGTCAGAGGTCATCTAATCCAAACCCCTTACTTTACAGATGACAATATTTCAGAAGTTAAATGACTTACCCAAGATCACACAGGTAGTACATGGCAGAAATGGAATAGGAACTCCATTCTTCTGATTCTAGAGTCAGTCTCTTTTCCTTGGACTAAACTGCTTTCATTTCTCAGCTAAGTTGATTGGCTGCTTGGCTTTATTCCTCAGTCCTAGATGCTTCCCCTAGACCACTGATCATTTACAAAAGGGCTGGGTGATAGAGTATGAATGGCTCAACATAACCCATTTCTCTGCTGGAGAAATAACTCCAGTGATGCCATTTTTGTCAGAAGTATCCCAAACATTCAACCAATACTTCACATCTGAAGGACATTCCAGGTTTATCATGCTCTCTCTTTGCACACTTTCCCTGGGTGTCATCATACTGGGATTTTTTCCAGGGCCCTTATGGTAACATGGTTCTCATGCAATTTCCTTTGGGGACTGAGCTTGATTTAATTAAATAGATCAAGACACAAAAATCGGTCGAGAAATAGCCCCGAAAGTTTCTGGTTCAGTCACCTGTGGCATTTGTGTTGGGCAGCAATTCAAAAACTACCCCCTCTATGAATCTCTGCCTGATCCCTAAGCACTTATCCATGAGGATAGCCACTATCTCGTAAAAGCCCACTACCCACACACATCATCGTAAGCATACACATAAAGCTGTAAGGTTTACAAACCACTTTACAAATATTAACTCACTTTATCCTCAAAACAAGTCTGAAAGGTAGATGCTCTTATGATCTCCACTTCACAGATAAGGAAATTGAGACAGAGATTAAGTGACTTACTCAGGGTCACACAGTTGTTAAGTGTCTGAGGAAAGATTTAAACTTGATTCTTCCTGACTCAAGGTACAATATGCTACCCAATCTAATATTTAGCAAGGGACTATACAGAGGAGCCATTTGACAAGTAAGTTTTGAATGAATGAATGAATTTTTCCATAGCAAAAATCTCCCGACAATTCTGGCCTCTCTTTTTCTCTTTCTTTTCGATATAACATTTCCGACAAATGGTTATCTATATACTTGAAAACCTCCAGTAATGTGGGGCTCACTATCTTTTCAAAGCATCCTGGTCCACTTTTGGACATCTCTAATGGTTGGAATGGGTGGGTGGCATAGTGGATAGAGTGCCAGCCGTGAAGTCAGAAAGACGCATCTTCTTGAGTTCAGATCTGACCTTCCTAGCTGTGTGATCGTGGGCAAGTCACTTAACTCTATTTACCTCAGTTTCCTTATCTGTAAAATGAGCTAGAGAAGGAAATGGCAAACTCTCCAATATCATTGTCAAGGAAACCTCAAATGGAATCACAAAGAGTTAGCTACAATGGGGTCATGATACATTGGACACGACTGAAAAATAACTGGACAAGAATAACAGCAATGATTGTTGGGAAGGTAGATTTTCTTTCCCTTTATTTCAAGCTAAAATCTACCTCTTCACAACTTCCACTTATTGTTCCTAGTTCTGTCTTGTGAAGTCAAGCAAAACAAACCCAAAGCCTCTTTCCCATGTCTGCCCTCCTGAGACCTAAAGACAGAGATCATATGCCCCTAAATCTTTTCTTCAGACTAATCATGCCTAGTTTCTTCAATGGAGTCTCACAAACCTTGTTTTCCAGTCCTCCCACCATGCTGCTCATCACCCTCTTCATATTTCCTCCAACTTATTAATATCCTTCCTAATATGTCCCCCCCCAAACTTGGGGGTCATTTCTGCAGAGGGAGGAGTAATGTAAGGTTGGGAAAGAATAACCTCACCTGGGGTGGTGGTGCAGGGAAGACAGTCTACCCTAATGGAAAGGGAGGGATCCTTTACAAAAAAGAGAGTCATTAATTCACACAATCAGGATTGATTGATGTCGGGCCAGAAGGGAACTTAGAGATCATCCAACCGCATTTTCTCATTCTACAGAGGAAAAAACTTAAATCCAGAGAGGGGAAGGGATTTGATCAAGGTTCTGTGACTAAGGTTGCAAACAGAAGAGCTGAGGTTTGAACCCAGTTCCTTTGACTCCAGACTGAGGGCTGTTTCTACTGCAGGGAAAGTACTATTCTGGAAAAAAATGAAAGCAGATTCTGATCATTCTCTGCAGGGGTAAAGTTCTGCATTGGAATGAAAAGGCAAACTCAAGAGGGTTGGGAAAATCTCAAAAATGAAACTAAGTAAACAGTGTTTGATGAAGAAGGGACATTATGATACAGGTGACTGATGAAGAGAGTGTTGTCTAAAAGAACCAATGTGGATTCACTAAGAACTCACTGACCAACTTAGAACTTTATTTTATAAGATATGCAGAGAAGATAGAAACAGAGGTAGGATGGAAGTAGAAGTTTGAAATAGTCAAGTAAGAAATAAATACTGAAGCTCAAGATGAGCTAAGATTGGCAATAAGTACTGAGGACCACAAAATTGCTCTTTTTCTGAGTGAACAAATGAATGAGTGAATGATCAATCTTTGTGCATTTTTTAATCACTTACTAGGTACAAAGCAATGGGGAAACAAAGACAAAAGACAGTCTCTCATCTCAAGGGGCTCACATTCCAATGGAGAAGACAACACACATGGAAGATTTTAGCTACAAGTCAGTGGGAAAGGCCCATGATTCATAGGGGGCAGCAGCAATGCAGGTGATAATGCCTCTCCTTTCATGTCATTTCCACTAATAAAATCATATCAACTTAAGATGTTGAGCCATCAGACAGTGCCAAGGACTTTGATGGCAAGATCTTTCTTTTCTTGGTCTCCAGTCACTGTGACTACAGCCCCTGCAGGGGCAGTTGCCAGGCTGCCTCATCATAGTGTTTCCTTCCCAGAAGGATGGCTGAGGGTCCTGGGTTAGAAGCGTTGCTATTCCAAAAACTCTTAAGTGGAGGATTCTGGGCTGTCTCTATCAGAATCCAAAGGGACATTGTGATCCAGGTGGCTGGTACATTTTATAAAACTTTGTTGGGGGCAAGAAGCTTAAAAAAGGGATGATATATCTATTCAATGTGGATGAGATGAAGATAAGGGGTACTGGTCGAAAGGTAGACCTGCCAAACTCCCTTTTTGTTTCTATTTTCTTTATCGAGAAGAATGACATTTGAATTGAGACGTATAGAATAGAAATAGCTAATAGTTGAAACCCCAGATAAATGAAAAAATGGTAAAAGAGCACCTTAACTGCTCTCAATGAATTAATTTCATGAGCCCTGTACAAACTACATCCTAGAGCACCGGAAGAATTGGTGGACATGACTCATGAGTTTCTCCCAGTACCCCTTGAAAAACCACAGAGAATGGGAGAAATGCTGCAGGTCTGGAAGATATTCTATTTGATTTTCATGAGCCTTTAGTCCGCAGATGGGACTGGTGAGTTTAACTATGATTCATGGTAAAATTCTAGAACAAAGCATTTCAAGGATAGTTTAAGACCATTTACAATAGAAGGGACACTAGTGAACACTAAGAGTCAGCTTTGTTATATTAAAAAAACAAGTCATGCCAGACTAACCTCATGTCTTTTTGATAGGACAATATAGGAAAATAATACTTGCACTATCTACCTCCTTGGAGCGTCGTATAGAAAGCACACTGTAAAGTGCTATGGTCATAGGAATCATTATATATATATATAATAAATGTAATCCAAGGAGTCACTCCCTAGTGTTGGGCTGGGGCTCCCAGGCAGACCTGGTTCCTTCAGGTGGGGAGACCCTTCTGCTAATGGAGATTTAAAATGAGAGCTTTCTGATTGTCCTCTGCGGGGACTACACGATCCTAGAAGAGAGTGAGTGGGGCACAGAAATGGCAATCAACCTAGTAAACTTCCGAAGGAGTAATTCTGGTCTTGAAATCTTTATCAGTTTATCGAATGTACGGGAATCTCCCTCAGATTTCCAGCCAGGGGCTAAGAGAGGGGATTGCTCCTTCATCTGATTCCAGTTCCTATGGTAGCTACCATAAATAAGCTTATTGTTGGCCTAGATGAACCTCCAAGTGTATCATATCCACAAGTAGAAAGGGCTAGAATACCCTCTTCCACTAAAGAGTCCCAGATCTGGCCTCACACAGACAGCTTTGAAATTTAGTAGATCCTAGCTTCTAAAGAGAATGGTCACACTTTTTCTAATGATCTCTGTCTCATTTATGTCCCCCACCCCAGAGTACAACTCTTGCAACAAAGACTTAAGCTTAGGATTGTCTCATGACTATGGGCCATCCAAAAGGGATTAACAGAATCTCTTCCATTGTTGTTGCTGAGTCGTATCCAACTCTTCATGGCCCCATTTGAGGTTTTCTTGGCAAAGATACTGGAGTGGTTTGCCATTTTCTTCTCCACATCATTTTACACATGAGGAAACTGAAGTAAACAGGGTTAAATGACTTGCTCAGGGTCACACAGCTAAATGAGTCTTCCTGACTTCAGACCTGGCTCTTCATCCACTGTGCCACCTAGCTGCCCCAGTTTCTCTTCTAAAAAGGTATACATTATATCAGGTGTAGGATAACTACTTATTTCTTCCACCACAAAAGAAATGCTTAAAATACAAATGCCACATAATCTTGCACTATCATATACTTAGAAACATACCATCACAAAGGACTTACAATAGCACATAAATTGATCTAGAAATGCATGCGGTATTCAGATCCAAAGAGAAGAATCACTTTTATTAAGCTCTGTGCTGTTTGTACAACTCAGAAGTCCCAATCCTGACAAGTCATGACTTGACTTGAATCAAGATACTCATCTGGAGTATCTTGGTGGTGGTCATATTTTCCCCAGAGAAAGTTCTTTAGAGGTCATCTCCTGGTACCAACTTAAAACTGGAGAATTACTAAATTTCTCAGTTAGCCAAAAAAAAAAAAGCCTGTCTCTCAGGATTCTGATTTGGTCACTTTAGCTCAGAGAAAGAAACACAAAGTAGAAAAGGCTGTCCAAAACTTGGGGTTCAGTCTCAAGCTCACCTAGACACGTCTTCAATATCATGTTCAAGTATTCATCTTAGGTAGTAGGGGTTAAGTAGAAGAAGAAATCTCATTCTCCACCACTTTTCTGGGAATCTGAAGGAGAGTCCCATACTCTTGACAGATGAGTAGAGACTTTGAGAGGGTAGAGGCCCTCCTTTTAAAATCTGCTAATGAACTGTTCTTCTAGGATCAGTGGACAACCCAATTTAACACCAGTGGGGGAAGAAGCAGCATTTAGGGACCAGAAGCCTGTATATTCTTTAGCAAGAGTCCTATCCACCAGAAGGAGCCAGGATACATACTCAACTCCAGGGGTCGTGTCAACTCCATCCAGAAGATGGGAGTGGGAGGCAGGGAAGGAGGATCCCCTTCCATTCCATCTCCATTATTGATGAGAAAACTAAGACTCAGAGGAGTTATTGACACATAATGAAACAGATATAAATAACAGAGTTTGGACTTGGTACTAAGGGGGAAAATTTGGACCTGGATTTATAACTTGGCTCTGCTACTGACTACCTAGGTCAAATGAGCATGGGCCTGGGCAACCCTTCCCTTCTCTGGTCTCAGTTCATCTTCCATAAAATTAAATGGATGGGCTAGAACATCTCTAAAGACTCTAAATTCTAAAATGTGGAGTCCAATGCTCTTTCTAATGAGTTACACTATCTGTCCCAAAGATTAACTAAGTTTTAACTGGAAAAGTGCATATAACCATGTTATAGGGAAAGGAGGAAAGAAAATCACTTTTTATTTCTTTCTTTTATTTCTTTCTCAGTCTCTTCATGGAAGATATGACAGTTTCTTGCAATTTTCCAAAGCTCTGACACTCGATAGAGCAGCAATGGACAAGATAATGAGAAATACAATTGTAGCTGTTAGGATTAAAGAGGTGATCTCCGTGAAACTTATAGAAATTATCGCTGTTATCTGCGGTTTGTCAGTTTAAATGCATTAACTTAATGTTGGGGAAACAGAAATGGTCTTTGAACCTAATGAATAATGGAAGTGCTGCTTCTCTAGTTATTTTTATAACTTATTATTACATCACAGGTTCAAGCATGTGCCCACATCCTCTGAATATGTGCAGAAAACAACTCTTTTGCTTAGTAGTAACACCCTCCTCTTTCAGCCCCTTCATCTTCTCACATTTATACAACTCTATAAACCTAAATTTCTGCTCCATTATTATTTTTCATGACCAATTAATCCAGTGAGACATTGGTATTACTAGATAACCCCCAGTTCACAAATAAGACCACTGAAGACAGCAAAGAGGCGCAATTTGCCCAAGATCACATACAGAATCTGGGGTAGAGCCAGAGTGGAAGTTCAATCCCTGATTAACTTGATAGTGTGTTAAGAGTTGAGGGGGCCTTGGAGACCAACTAATACAATTCCATCATTTTACCAAAAGGGAAACTGAGACAAGAGTGGAGAAAGGGACTTGTCCCAGCTTATATATTCAATTAGTTTCAAGACTGGGACTAGAAACCAGCTAGGATTTCTGCCTCCCAGTCCAATGCTCTATTCAGATTTCATTATGCAATCCTATGAATACCCTTACTCACCGAGGAGGATCTACAGAGAGCCAGTGATGCTCCTGGTGTGAATAGGTTCTTAGGCACTGACATCCAAAACCTAAGAGCTTTCAATAACCCTGCTTCTATCAGTACAGTTAGTGGGAGTTTATGGATGTAAATCAATCCCAGGGTATTTATTAAGCACCAACCAAGAATCTGTCAAATGGAAGAGATAGACAAGGAAGCAGAACACGGCTCCAAGCATCTCTCCAGGTTCTGACAACAGCCAGCCTCTACTTGTTGTTATTTATGTGGTATCATGAATGTAAAGAAGACTTTGTGCCAATTAAGGCACACATCAAACAGATGTTCATGGGCAAGTGCAGAATAAAGGCATAAGGCAGAGATAAAGCTAAATGAATAAGTAGCTAGGTTTGTGGGCAAACTGGAGATGGGTGAGAAAAGCTGTCTAGCAAATTAAGCTAACATAAAGAGAAGTAAGAGGCAATGTGGCATTGACATAAAGGGTTGAGGTAGGTGTCTAAAGGAGATAAGCCCAGGCCAGCCAGATGCCTGCTGGCTGTGTGACCTTGGACAACTCATTTAGTCTCTCAATGCCCCAGGCAACTCTCCAGTTCTACAAGTTACAGAGACTGTGACCGTCTGCAGTAGCAGAGGGAGTTTCCTCATTGGCAATGAGGAAGGAAACCACAGGTCTGGACACAGGCACCTAGAAAATGTAATGAGCTAGGACTGAGAGAAGCGGGGATACTGCCTGATTGAGATACTGAGAGAAATGGTTGTTTTCTATTATATTAGCAAACCATTATTAATTAGGATCCAGGTCTTTTATTTAGGGGCCAAGCCCTGTAGTTCAGTCAGTCAATTTGTGAAGGACATGGTTTATGGATGGAATTATCCTAATCCTCAGGGAATATGCTCCTTGATCTTGGGCAGGACCCCACCCAACCCCCACTGCCACTCAATAGACCTTACTTCTATTTAGACTATAAACAGAATTTAAGCTAGATAAATTCTTAAGGAATAAACCCAAATCCTTATGCCCCTCCATTTGAGTTTAGGGTGACCTAGCTCACAAAGGAGAAGATTAATCTGGGTGGAGATGGATTGACTCCTCTTTCTCAATTGCTGGAGGCAGCTGAATCTCATCCTCATGTTCTCAGCAGGAGAAGCTGAAGACTTTTAGCCCACCTCCTCATTTAAATGTCCACCAATCAAGGTTGATTTCTTCTTTCATTAGCATCCTCTTTCAAAAAACTACTTAAGACATTCAGTGTCTCCATTAGATGTCTTTGGTTTACTAAGAAAAATCATCGACCATCAATTGATTATTAGTTAGACTAATTGATAAATTGATTATTAATTACCTAGAAACTCTGTCTCTTAGGTTTTTCATTCATCACAACACCAAGCTGATATTGCACTAAAACAGTGCAATGAAAACTAAAAGTTTTCATTGATATGTTCAGTCAGGCATTTATTCATCAAAGATTTGTTATTCACTAAGTGCTTTACCTTGGGACAGGTACACAGCCCTTGCATTTAGAAATGCTCAAAGAGCAGGTGAGACATGTCCTCTGTTTGGTCCAGACCTGTAATGTCATCTGTGTAGGGAGCTGCTTGTGAGAGGCTCCCTCCATCAATGCAGACCTACAGCTTAGAGTCTTAGTCTCTTGGAGCACAAAGCATTTAAGTGACCAGGATTGCACAACCAGTATATGTCAGAAGCAAGACTTGAACCCAAAGATTCCTGAGTCTGAGGCCAGCACTCTCTCCATTAAGTGGTCCAGATGTAAGAGACATGAGATGTGAACACAGAGAAACATAATTTGAATGAGAATATATTTAGTGAATAATGAGTAAACAAAGCTGTGAATTCAGATGATGATAGGTCTTTACCAGTACTGAATACAAGGAAGGCTTATGGGTAGAAATGCGATTGAACCTGACCAATTTTCCTGCTCTATGCTTTCAAAGGAATAGCGTGAGGCAGTAAGGGATGTCTTTCTAATGCTATTGCTCAAGAGCCCCCACTGATTTGCTTCCCCATTATCAGTTGATATCAGTTTGCCACCTAGACCAGAGGAAGGTTTTCTTCAAAAGGCAGGAAGATCTGGGTCTTTCCATTAAAGTCCTAGCAGGATACCAGGAGGAGTAATAGATGATAGCAACTAAAGCATTGGGGGCTGAAGATAAACTAGGCATGCTGAGAAAAGGAGGCTTCAGGATCTTATAAGAAGTAGAAAAGAAAGCTTACTATTCTATCTAAGCCCCATAAGGTGAGTCTAAAACACTTCAGTTGATCCTAACATTCTGATTCTGTATTCATCCAGTAACTTTCACTCTTTCCAAATTAAAAACCATTTGCATCTAGTTCAATGCTTTGATTGATTAAAAAAAAAAAACTTTTCACCTAACAGGTTTTCAGGCATATAACATCCTTGGGTACTTTAAGTGGCATGGAGTAATTACTTGATCCAATTCAATTGACTCCCTCTCTTACACTTGTAATTTGTATATAATAAATATTTGCTAGATTGAATGGAATGGAATGGAATTGCCCAGTGACTTATAGATAGTAAGCAGGTGAGCCTGAACTCAACCCAAATCCTGAGCATCCAAATCCAAGTAAATTCAAGCCTGGAATCTGACTCAGGGCAAAGATGTGATCCTGGGCAAGTCATTTCACTTTCTAGTGTTCCAGGCAAGTCTTTAAGATTATACAACATAATTTACTTGCTAATCTGCATTGGTAGAGGAAATTTCCATACCAGTGGTTCCCTGACATAGGAGTCAAAAATGACAGACCTAAGCTTACCCCAGCAATACTCTGCCTGGCTCTTGTTAGCTGGGTAAGATGGTTATCACTAAAGACATCACTAAACACTGTCACCATCTCAGTAACTTGTAGAACTGGAAGTTGCCTGGGGCACTGAGAGACTAAGTGAGTTATCCAAGGTCACACAACCAGTGATTAGTCTTTAGTGATATTAGGGCAGGTTTTGACCAACATACCCTAATAGGATGAAGGCCTATAAAGGCAGAAACCACACATCCAAGGAGGAACTGCTCCATTAGAGAAGACATTGCACCTGGAAAAAACAGCCCAGCAGGCCTAGGGGAGCAACATACCCAGGAGAGATACCTCTCTTATTGAGGAGTAGGCCTCCTGAGGCCTACTGTTACCAGAAGATATTATCCTATAGTGGTGATGATGTGAGTTGCCTTTCATGTTCCTGGTATGTGAGACAGGGTTAATGGAATATGAGATCTTCCCCATCCATTAATAGGCCTCACATAGAGGCCTGACCCAGAGCCAATCAGGCCATGGGGATTTCCATGTCTTTCCAATTAAGTAGATTTCCAAGGGTCCTGGCACTAAGCCAATCAAGTTCCTTGTTTGGGAACCCTATATATTGTATTGCTTGGAGGGAGAGGCACAGACAGAGACTGAGGAAGGAATTTACTTAGGGAACTTGCTTTCAGAGGAGCTTGATGGAAAGAACTCTTGAAATGTCAGATGCTCCCTGGATTGGTGATGAGTACCTTGCTAAATCTTGCCTTTTGGTATCCCTATGGCAATGTTTTGAATAGATATTTTGGTTTGGTCTTGGATGAAGAGAAATTATTATATTTCGTGAACTACCCCTGGAAATACACACACACACACACACACACACACACACACACACACACACATATATTCATAGCAGTTGCTATGGATATCACATTGGCATTACAGGGACCCTCAAGTTCCTTCATGCATGATCCTTAATCGTGCTCACTCTCCCCACTGATGCTGTAAATGTCTCTAGGAGAACGTGCCCTATGTTTGTTGGAGAATGTTTTATTGCAAATCTGCTTATTACGTTATATTATAAAATGCCTTTGCTTTGAACTAATTATGTCCTCTAGATGACTGCAAAAAGTAGACATTCCAGTAGGGGCTTGAAAGTTATAATTTTGAGATAATGTAGACTCACAAAGAACCTTGAACCTGAGTTGCTTGTGTTAGAGACCCCACAGAGGAAAGGGAGTGCTATAGGTGTTATATATACTCTGTTTCAAAACACTTTCCCATTCAACTTATCTGTTCTTTACATCAGTGGTATGCAGTGGGAAAGGAAAGGGAATGTTATCATTTTGTAAAGCAATATCCTGTAGTACGACTTGAAGAACTAGGATTTGAGTACAAATCTCCTGATTCCTGATACCATCCTTAGTCTCTCATACCATCCAGTCTCTCATCTCATTCTCACTTTGGTCCCTGGCAACCTGCTACTGAGGACCAGTTTAATTGTCCAGCAAATGTATACTGCAAGATACTGGAGAGACTTGCGGATGAAAGGATCACTGGAGTTAGAAATGAAAAACTCATGATTATCTGACCCAATTCCCTCATTTTACAAGAGAGAAAACTGAGACCCAAAGAGGTAAGTGGCTTGTCCAATATCACAGAAGTAGTAAGTAGTAGAGCCAATAACTCAAGATCTCTGAATCCAAATCTGGAACTGTAATTTTACTACCTGACCTTGATTTTGATAGATGATTGAGCACCAGAGCTAGAATGACCCTTAGGAATTATCTAGTTCAACCCTCTCATTTGATAGAAGAGGAAACTAGGGTACAGAAAGATGAAGGAATTGAAACAAAAGCATTGAGAAAACTTAAGTCCTTAGGCTCCATTCCTATTATCACAGTCTCAGTTCAAGTACTCAAGCTACCACCCCTGGATCAAAACAAAAACTTCATATATTTTCGATATACTAGTGTCTCTGCTTCCAGCCTCCCCCATTTCTAATCCTTCCAAAATAGATTTCCAAACTCATTTTCCTAAAATATTGCTTTCTAAAATATTATTCCCACTCAGAAACCTTCAGCAGCTCCCCTATTAACTACATAATATGTTTAGTGTGTGTTCAGCCATTTTTCAGTCATGTCTGACTCTTCGTCAGGGTTTTGGGGTTTTTTGGCAAAGGTACTGGAGTGGTTTGCATTTCCTTCTCCAGATCATTTTACAGATGAGGAAACAGAGGCAAACAGGTGAAGTGACTTGCCCAGAGTTACACAGCTAGTAAGTGTCTGAGGTCAGATTTGAACTCTCAGGCCTGGCACTCTTAGCTGCCCCTAACTGCATAATCATGTGTAAAAATGTGCTAACAATGACCAAAAGCTCATATGAAATTCATTCTCATTTAGAGCAAACTCTAGGGTAGCCATCTAGATCCTATTTCATGACCAGGAAAGAGCTTCTGAGTTGGAAAGGTCCTCAGACAGCATACAGTTCAACTCCTATCTGAATAGGAATCCTCTCCCCTATCGCTAAGCCTCTGCTTGAATACCTCCAATCATAGGGAGCTCATGGCTCTAATTGTTGTAAATTTCATATATTGATTTGAAATGTGCCTTCCCTGAAATGTCCCCATAATGCCACTACCAATTCTACCCTACAGACCCAACAATGATGATGACAAGCAGGAGGAAATGATGATGATGATGATGATGGTTTCAAAAGAGGAACTGCTGTGTAAAAAAAACATAGAATGCTCCAAATCACTAATAATAAAAGAAATGCAAATCAAAACAACCCTGAGGTTTCACTTTACACTGTACAAATTGTCAAAGATGACGAACGATGGCATTTGTAAACGTTGAAAAGGTTAGGAAGAAAGGAACAGTGGTACCTTATTGGTGAAGCTGTGAATTGGTACAACCGCTTTGAAAGGCAATTTGAAATTATGCAGATAAAGTGATGAAAATGCCTGTTTCTTCTGACCCAAAGATAACACACCCCAAAAAGGTCATTGCTAAGAAGTTCTCATATGTTTATAATAACAAAATATTGAGAACAAAATTATGCCCATCTTTCAGGAAATGACTAAACAAATTGTTTAATATTAATATAATGGGATTGTTTTATACAATTGAACATTGGTATAATGGAATATTACTGGGCTATTAAAAAAATGAATGTGATAAATTTAGAGAAGCATGGAAAAATCTGCATGAACTGATGCAGAGTGAAGAAAGCAGAACCAGGAAAACAATATACACAGTAACTATAAGACAAATGGAAAGAACAGCTACACACCAAACAATCAAAAGTGAATAATAAAATTATAAGGACTAAGTATAACTCAAAGTAAACTATATAAGAGGGTGTTTCCAACTCTTCAAAGAGGGGCAGGGAGGGGGTCCTCAGAGTTTGCACCTTGCATTTGCTTTCAGACTTTTCCAATGTATTCACTGATTGTGCTTATTTTTTCCTCTTGTTTTTCTTCTGTCTTTAAACATTCTTTTCTGTTATATTGGATAACTTTTTGGGAAGAAAAGATGGGAGAAAAGAATACTAGAGAAAATTATGGTGATATAAAAAACAAAAGATATCAATCAAAACATTAAAATATTAATTAATTAATAATTATATTACATTAATATTAATATAATTAATAAAATTGATTGATTAAATATCAATAAGTTCACCATGAGAGGTCCACTCAAAATACTGGAGGGAAAAACAATAGATAGCATTTATATATAGTGCTTTAAGATTTGTCAAGTGCTTTCTATGTGTTACATTTGAGCTCCACAACAATCCTGTAAAGCAGGTATTATTGCTATTCTCATTTCCCAGTGCATTCTCCTTCACTTACAGAGTCACCCTTTATAACGAAGAATAGGTGAAAGTTTAGACCTATACTTTCAATGTAATAAGTAACTTGAGGATGAGTTCCAATGGTGAATATCAATGCAGGTCAGCATTTTCTCTAAAACTCTTAGTCTTAAAAAGTTGCTTAGAGCACTGAGAGGTTATCCAGGGCCACACAGTATTTGTCAGTGGTCAGATGTGAACCCAGGTGTCCCTGGCTTCAACATCAGCTTATCTTTATGTACCACATGACCTCTCAAAAACATAAAAAAAAGAGGAAAAGATATTCAGCAAAACTAAGTAGCCTGTCAAAAACAGTCTGACTTTATATTTAGTATTCCATCCCTGCTCTCCCGCTTTTCCTACCTCTCCTTTGAGGCCAACATGCTCTGGTTTATCAATAACCCTTCTGGAATAAGATGCCCAGAACTGATCACAAGAATTCAGCTGCTGTTTGACCAGTTGGGTGACCAGAGACCAGCAGGATCATCACCATCCTAAGTCATCCTCTGACACTTTTCCCCCTTCCTACAAGAAACATTTACATCCTGACAGATCCTTTCAAACTTGGGCAGGTAGGACTTGGGGCAGGGACAATTAGCACAGCAACTCTTCAAGTTCTGGAAACTACATGCCAATTACCCTGGCTCCCTCACCTGGCACCAGTGGCAAGTTCAACATTGTCTTCTTCCTCTAATATATCTGCTACTGACCTGGCTCTTTGACTCTGGAATTTGGCATGATAAGTGTGCTTGAAAAACAGCCCAAAAGTGCCTATCTTCATTCTTTGACCAAGGACATTTTGTATGGTTGAGATGTTGGTTTTCTGAGCTTCTAAGCATTAGTTTCCCAGTCCACAAGTGGGCTGATCCTACCATCATTTCAGTCCAAGATTGTCTCAGGGAGTGTCTATTCTAAGGCATACCTGTCCTAGGCTACATTTGTACCAGACTCACCGTGCTGTCAACTACTCCCCAACATACCCATCTGAGTCATAAGTAACCTTGTGTTGTTATTGTTTTCAGTCATGTCGAAGTCTTCATGACCCCATTTGGGGTTTTTTGACTTGGTACTCTATTCACTGTGCCACTAGTGCACTTGAAACTAATTGATGATTAGTATCCCTTGATTTACCTAAATACAGTACAGCCTTTCCCCAAGAGGGCATATTTAACTCAGAGCCCTAATGATACTTCATCAATTGTATCAACTCCCTCCAAGAAAGATCATTGAATTTCCTCAAGGTCCCTTCTAGGGGAGTTGCTAAGTGAAGGTGGGCTTTATACAGAGCCCAGAGCCCACTTAGGGGGTCATTCAAACCAAAACCTCTGGTTTTAGGGGAATGGCCTTGTGACTATTCTTCTTAAACCATTTGAAAAAAAGGCTGGGTTATTAGTCATGCAAATATCAAGATCTCTCAGCAGCTGATCAGCAGAGCTGAGCAAGAAACACATTAGAAAGTACTGGGAGGAATCTAAGGCTTTGAAGTCTTTGCTTTGATGACTTTGAAAGGCAAGAAAAGGCAAGCAGAATTAGGACCAGTAAGATCCATATTCCTTTATTTTGAGTGAGTTAAAAATAATCACCCTGAACGGACAGGGTTGGAAAGCAAGCCACTTGACTTTCCAAGCAAAGAAGTCCAAGTTGCCTGAGCTCTGGAAATATGGGAGCTAAGGTTCCTTATCCTTACTATCAGTTAGGAATGCTATATTTAGGAGTACCCTATCCCAACACCCTTGATTCAATCTAATCTCATTTGTTTCCTGGGACTTTTATAACCCCTCCTCTCAGTATCTGCAATTGACTCTCCACTGTACCTAAGAGGGCTCTCCTCATTTTGCAGAATGAATTTGTCACATGTTTCTCCTATTACTCCAACATTACTATATTACTTTACTAGTCTCCTCAAGAATCCTTCCCATACAACTTCACATTGAAGACTCTGAGCAGTTCTAAAGGCTAGGTTAAATTTTCTAGCAATCTAATCAACTTCTTTTTTCAACCTCAGATGCCTGCCCACAGTACTCAAGTTTCTGACCAATACATTCCACATCTCTTCTCCATGAGGTCTGAGAAAAGTCTTACAGCTGGGATTCCAGTGTGGTTCTACACAGCACAGTGGATAGTAGAGACCTAACTGCATTTGCAGCTCCACTGCTGGAGCTTCAGATGGTACTTCAGAAGGCTTTGTCAAGGGGTTATAATGTCTCTAGATGATTTTGTCATAATACAGTGTCCAAGTATATTCTAAGATTTCTATTCTCCCAGAAATTTTAGAACCCACATCCTCATACAATATACAAACAACATTTTATCTTCTTCCTGATATCATGTAGTGATCACTTGACACTTCCCAGAAGTTTCAGAAGCATCTCTCAAAATGTTTTTGATGACTCTGTCTTTTAAATCCTGTGTCATAACTTTAACCAGAATTTTTGTTTGGTCTTACTCTAGATCCATGGTGTCAAACATATATACCACAGGCCACTTAACTGTACATAAAGATCTCTGAAGGCCATATCTTGATTTAGAAAACCACATATTAACAATGTCTATGCTCTATTGTATTTTTATATATTTTATAAAATATTTCTCAATTACAATTTAATTTACTTTTCAGTAGTGAGAGAGTGTGTTATATGTAACCATAGTGCTATTTTTTGATACCTCTGCTCTAGCTGGCTTTCTAGGCACTGATGTTCTAGGACTTCATATCCAAATCACTTCTATCTGCCTTCATGTAATACACAGAGTAACACAACACTTTTCAGTACTTAAATATTCAACTATGTAAAAGTTATCTCAAAGGAACTGGTCTGACCCATAAAGGAAACATACCAGAAAATAGACTGGTCATTTATAGTCTAGAACAAAAGATATAAATACTATGTAAGCATACACACACACACACACACACACACACACACACACACACACACACACACACATATTTATATGGAAGAAAATACTTTACTGAAACCCTACAAAACTAGGGCATCAAAAAAGGAGAGTCTCAGGTGAAGAATCTTTCCAGTGGGTCCCAGAAAATACAAAGAACACTCCCAAATATCCCAGATGAGCCCTAACAGACCTTCTAGGCCTACTCCACCAATTACAAGCATGCTGAACGGTTAAGTTCTCCAAACAGTAACTACTACTACCTCCAGTATTCTAGTGATAGCCCTAGGGGTGGTCATCTTCCTAATACTAGCTCATGAGCCCCTTAACTACAAGCCAGTGGATTCAACTGATTCTTTGTAAAAGGTATTTATTCAAATGGAATAAGAAGAATAGTCACAAGGCAATTTCCCTAAAACCAGAGGTGTTGTCCTCTCACAAATGCTGACACAGATTTTATGAGGGGAAACATGAAAGTATAGTCAGGCAATGAACAACTCCAAAACTGCAGTAGTTAATGTGCTTTCTTTCTCTGGAGGGTCTTCATGAAGTTTGCCAAATGGCATCATACTAGTGACAAATGAGTTCCTCTGATGTTCAGATGGGTTTATTTTTCAAAAGATATGGCATCTCCATTAAATGGAGAGAGGTCAAATGGGTCTCTTGGCTTAGCAGGACTGGCTTTAGCTAGTGTGGACTAGGTGGATTGCTCACTTGCTGTACAAGGATGGTTCTAGGTGAGGACTATTCACTCAGTTGCTGGCCTGCTGCAAGACTGGTCTGATCAGATCATTTAGCTACTGGGCTCATCTTAGAGCTTAGTATCTCTTCTAGATGGGCTCATACATTAAACTCCCTAGGTTTATTCCCCAATGGGTTGCTGCAGTCTGCTTCTACATTCAGCCATTGACTATGGCTAAGTGGTACTTGGCTCTCTTTACCTAAAACACTATGTTACCCTTCCAGCTAGGGCAATAAACCTCTCTCTTTTTACTCCTTCAGAGCTCTAAGGTATGTTACTTCCACAAAAGTTGTGGCTTAGGTCTAGCATCTCTTCTTCAACAGTCTTTCCTGATTCAAAAGTCTTTTCTTCAGAGTAAGGCATTCCAAATTACCTCAGAGTGATCCAAAGTAGTCAGTTGTTGTTCAGTCATTCAATCATGTCAGACTCTTTGTGACCTCATGGACGGTAACATGCCAGGCCCTTCTATCCTCTACTGTCTCTCAAAGTCCATCCAAGTCCATGTTCATTGCTTCCATGACACCATCTCTCCATCTCATCCTCTGCCATCCTCTTTTCCATTTGCCTTCAATCTTTGCCAACATCAGGGTCTTTTCCAATGAGTTCCATCTTCTTATCATCTGGCCGAAATATTTAAGCTTTAACTTCAACATTTGACCTTCCAGTGAATAGCCTGAATTAATTTCTTTAAGTATGAACTGATTTGATCTCCTTGCTATCCAACAGATTCTCAAAAGTCTTCTCTAGCACTACAATTATAAAGTATCAATTCTATAGTGTTGAACTTTTCTTTTAGTCCAACTCTCATAGCCGTATATTGCTACTGGATAAACCATAGGTTTGACTATAAGGAGCTTTGTTGGCAGGGTGATGTCTCTGCTTTTTAGTATGCTGTCCAGATTAACCTCAGCTTTACTTTTAAAGAGCAAGCATCTTTTAATTTCATTGCTGCAGTCACTGTCCTGCAGTGATCTTTGAGCCCAAGAATATAAAATCTGACACTGCTTTCATTTCTTCTCACTCCGTTTGTTAGAAAATGATGAGACCAGTTGCCAAGATCTTGAGAGTTTTTTCTGTAAGCTTCAAGCATCAAGCCAGCTTTCACACTCCCCTCATCAACAAGCTTCTAAATTCCTCTTCACTTTCTGCCATCACAGCGTTATCATCTGCATATCTGAGATTGTTGATATTTCTCCCAGCAACCTTAATTCTGGCTTTTGATTCATCCAGCCTGGCATTTCTCATGATGTACTTTGCATAGAAGTTAAATATGGTGACAAAATACAGCCTTGTTGTGCTCCTTTTCCAATCTTTAACCAATCAGTTGTTCCATGTTCAGCTTTAACTGTTGTTTCTTGGCCCACATACAGGTTCCTCAGGAGACAAGTAAGATGATCTGGTACTTCTATCTCTTTGAGGACTTGCCACATTTTGTTGTGATCTACACAGTCAAAGGATTTAGTATAGTCAATGAAACAGAAGTAGATGGGTGTTTTTTGGAACTCCTTTGTTTTCTCCATAATCCAGCGAATATTGGCAATTTGGTCTTTAGTTCCTCTACCTCTTCAGAAATCAGCCTGCTCTTCTAATAATTCTTGGTTCACGTACTGTTGAAGTCTAGCCTGAAAAATCCTAAGCATAACCTTGCTGGCATGTGAAAGAGTGCATACTCCTTTTGGGATTTTATGCAGATGAGTTGCTAGGGCCAGAGGTTATGAATGTAGTCTGTGCTCTATGGGCAATTTCGTTGTCTAAATGGCCTGTTCACCCACAATTGATCTATTCAAGTTTTAGACTCATTCTAAGATGAGGAATATCTATTTTATAACTGAAAGTCATCCTCTTTACAATTCAATTATTCTGTCTTTTAGGCCCTCTAGACCATCAGCTTTGGCTGAAATCTCGCTGAGGCAATTATCTTTTACACAAATAAGGAAACAGAGGCTTAACAAAATTAAAATACTTGTCCATGGTTCCACAGCTAATAAGTTCTGGAGATAGTATTCTAAACCAAGTCTTCCTGACTCCAAGACCAGTATTATTTCCATTACACCAAATTGTTATAGCAAGACACTATTAGACCTTGACAATGACAAAAAAAAAGTCCCTACCCCCAAGGAATTTACGTAAGGAGATGCATCACACAAAGAAGAATGGTGACTATTAGAGGGCCTCTCTGGTCCAGAAGGGGCAGCTAGCTCTCTTGTGCAGAGAGTGCCTGGCCTGGAGTCAGGAAGACTCACCTTCTTGAGTTCAAATCTGACCTCAGATACCTACTAACTGTGTGACCCTGGGCAAGTCACTTGACCCTGTTTGCCTCAGTTTCTTCATCTGTAGAATGAGCTGGAGAAGGCAATGACAAACCATTCTAGGATCTCTGGCAAGAAAACACCAAATGGGGCCACCAACACCAGGATGTGACTGAAAAGGACTGAACTGCAGCAAAACTGATCCAGAAAGTTATAAGGTTAGTGAGTAGGGCCATGGAAGGATAGATACACTGACATGCCCATTCAAGGAGCAATGGCAGAGATGATTTGATTATGACTCCTGAATGGATGAGGGAACACTGGGGGCAATATTCAATATTCAAACAAGGTGACTGTAGAGAAAATGAGAAAGGAATAAAATGATGCATGGCTATGGATCAGGTAAAATGTTCACCAATCAAGATAAGGGGATGGGCAGAGGTTAGGCAGGCACAGCCCAGGTGAGAGTTCCAGAGATTTAAAGGTGAAGACCTCCAGGGCACAATCTTTTGTCCATCTGGCAAGAAAGTTGGCAAGAAGATGGCTGGAGAGTAGGGATTTAAGTAAGAAATAAAAAGAGACACTGTAAAAATGATTAAGTCAAACCAGACAACATCCCAGGTTCACAAACCCTACAGTGGCTAAAATGATCTGAAAAACTGCCTCAGTTAGCCAAGAAGGAAAGGTTCTTTAGAAACCTTATTTCAAGGTGATACCATTTCTTTTGACCACTTAGCTAACACCAGAAATAGTTCTATTATAGCACACCAATATACCCAGCCCAGATGCAGTCATAACACTTGCCAGGGTTATTCACTAAGCAAAGCCAGCACATTGATACATGACATCAATACACAGAGAACTCTTGCAAGCAAAAATCTTACCAGAGAGGGCTTTGCTTGCTCTGTTGAATTACAGGTCATCGGTGCCCAGACTTGCATTTGTTTATTACCAATAATATAGTCATTGGTCTTGTTGATTACAATGGGAACATCATCTCTAAACCTCTTCACTGCCTTCTGATTGAAGCAGGAGTCCTACTGAGCCAGGATCAGGACTAGCTCTGACCTGCTTCCATTTATCATAATTAGGTGTTAACTTCAGAAGCCTGTTTGTGACAACTTGCACCCCAGCATCAAGCAGAAAAAAAGACAAACACCCAGCTTGAATCACTGAAAGGTAATTACAGGGGCTGTCAGAAACTGGGTCTGGCTTTACTTTGAAATCTGTGAAGCCACAGAAATTAAAAAAACAACAACAAGAACTATAGATGCACAAAAATAATTACCAGGTTCCAGCTGAGGATTTATGGCATCTGCTGTGGTGCACACGCCCTCTGCAGTCTGATGCCCTCTCCTAGAGAAAAACCTGGACCAAGTGCTTTGTTTCTTGCTAATATATTTGCCCACTGAAACAATACAGAAAATAATAATAGAAAAATAACAACAGGAAGGTGTGATGGATGGAAGACTAGCCTTGGAATCAGTTAGACTTGGATTCAAGTTCTGTCTCTGATGCCCTTTGACAGTGTAACTCTAAGCAAAGTCACTTAATTCCTCAGTGTCGCCAGGCAACAAAGACTGTAAATTGCTAGTGAGTTGCTGACCTCTGTAGCTCCTCACACTCATAAAATCTCAAACTAACGAACTTGATGGTGCAGTAGATAGAGTACTGCCCCTGGAGTCAAGAGGACCTGAGTTCAAATTTGACCTCAGACATTTACTAACCTTGGGCAAGTCCCTCAAATCTGTGATTGTCTCAAAAAAAAAAAAACTCAAACTAGAGTCAGTCCCAGGGGTGGGAAACCTGCAGCCTGAAGGCCACATATGGCTCTCTAGGTCCTCAAGTGAAGCCTTTTGACTGAATCCAAACTTCACACAACAAATCCCCTTAATAAAAGAATTTGTTAGGGGCGGAGCCAAGATGGCAGAGTAGAAAGACTCACTTATGCTAGGTCCAAACCCACAGCCCATGGATTTCCTCTAAAAAGAACTCCCAACAAATTCTGGAACAGTGGTAGCCGCGCAGCAACACAGTGAAGGAGATTTCTGTTCCAGAGAGCCCTGAAAAGCTGATTCCAAAGGTCCATCACGCCCAGGACGGGAGTGGAGCCCTCCCCTCCCCTGCCCTGGCCGAGCAGCACTGAGAGGTGCAAGCAGATCCAAGCAGGCTTCAGGGACAGAATCTCCAGCGGCCGCGAAGGTCCCTCCACCCACAGACTCACAGGTCAGTGAGAGAGACAGGCTGAGAGGGGAGTGGGGTGTCTCCGGGACACGGACCCCCTCGGGAGGCAGTGGCAGCGGTGGCCAGAGGCTCCCAGAGCAGGCAGGAGCTCAGCAGCAGCTCCATTACAAAAGGTCTCTGCATAAACCCCCTGAAGGAAGTGTGCCTGGGAGGCGGCCCTGCCCCCACCTGAGAACCTGATTTAATCTTATCCTGAATAGCAGCCAGGCCTGCCACCAAAAGCCCTGAGGCTGGGAAGCAGCATTTAAATCTCAGACCCCAAGCACTAGGTGGGCAGACCTAGGCCAGGGGTGGAGAGGACTCTCAGAAGTCAAGTAACTGGCTGGGAAAATGCCCAGAAAAGGGAAAAAAAA
>CM053769.1:352379639-352432702 GCA_028658325.1 Potorous gilbertii
TTGGGGAGGGGGGAGGGGACAAATGGGGAGAAAATTTTGGAACCCAAAATCTTGTGAAAAAGAATGCAAAAAGTTAAATAAATAAATTTATCTTAAAAAAAAAGAATTTGTTCTGTAAAACTTGGACTCAGTCAAAGGCCACACCTGAAGAACTAGAAGGCCATAAGAAGCCTTGTAGCCAAGGGATCCCCATTCCTGATAAACCAAGAAAGCAACAAATTGACTCACCTCTCTATAGAGCCGTTTCCAAGTACAAAGTCTTATTATCTAATTTGATCACCCTCAATAGCCATAGGAGACATTGGGAAGATTCCTATCTCAGTTTAAAGGGGAGGACTCAGGCTCAAAGAGGGGATATTATTTGTCCAAGGCTGTGCAGCTCATCAGTGATAATGAAGCCAGTAATGGTGAGTAAGTCTTCCACCTTAGCAATGGGACATCATAGCTTGGCTTTTCAGGCTTATGGGGACTCTTTTCTTTGTAAGCTAGCAGGAAGATCTGAGGAAGAAACTGAGGAAGAGGTAGCAGAACCACATGAGAGTAGAGGATTGGGTCACACATAGCTATCCCCCAGACCCAGAATGGTTGGATGAGGAAGCCCTGGTAAGAATTCCAGGTGGTGAGGGAGCAGTTTACTCAAAAAAAATGACTTAGATTTGAGAAGATTTCTATGGGCATCCAGGAAGCCTGGCCTACTGAAGTAGAAGCAGACATATCTAGGAAGGAGTCTGGCCCACTCTCTTCCTAGACTTGTGTCTAAGGTCTCACTTTTATCATTCGCCTTGGAGGAATGGCTTTTT
Source organism: Potorous gilbertii (assembly GCA_028658325.1). Classification (NCBI taxonomy): domain Eukaryota; kingdom Metazoa; phylum Chordata; class Mammalia; order Diprotodontia; family Potoroidae; genus Potorous; species Potorous gilbertii. Next base: position 352,380,440 of record CM053769.1, read on the forward strand.
AAGGCCTTCATAGCTTGGCTCCTTCCCACCTTTCTGGTCTTCTTGTACCTTACTTCCCTCCAGGTACTCTGCAATCCACTGGCTCTGGTCTCCTATTTCTTTAACATGGCCCTCCATCTCCTGACTTTGAGACTTTTCACTGGCTGGCCCCCAGGCCTGGAATTCTCTCCCTCCTCCTCCTGGTTTCCTTGGCTACCTTCAAGTTTCAGACAAAATCCTATCTTCTTCAAGAAGCCTTTCCTACTCCTCCTTAGTCTCAGTGCCTTCCCTCTGAAGATAGCTCAGATTTCACCTGAATGTCTTGTTTGGACGTAGTTGTTTGCATATCATTTCCTGATTGTGAGTCCCTTGAGAGAGGAGACTACTTTTTGTCTTTATGTACCTAGCACTTAAAACAGTGTCTGTCACTTCCTTTTTACCTTCCCTTCAATATTTGGATGACTATATTTTAATAGAATTGACTTCCTTTATAATTTTACATATTTTGTCTTGTGCCTTGGAGAAGGGATCCATAGATTTTGCCAGACTTCCAAAGAGTTCACAATACAGAAATGGCTCTGAACCCCTGACTTAGATAAATCCATGAAAGGAACAATTACCAAATTTCAAAGGACACAAAGCTATGAAGGATAGCTCATTAACTGGATGACAGACTCAGGATCCAAAAAGATCTTGAGAGGATAGTTCCATAGTCTAATGATATTGGTTCCAGTAGGGATAAATGTCAAGCTCTAAACTTTGGTTTTAAAAAATTAGCTTCACAAGTACAGAAATGGGGGAGGTGAAGTGTGGCTAGACAACAGTTCCTGTGAACTGGGCGTTTAAGTGTCCTGCAGACTAAATGAGTCAATGATGGTAAGAAGAGAGCAAAACAAAAAAATCCGAATGCTGTCCTAAGCTTGCTTAAGAGAGACATTATGCCCAGAACAAAGAAGGGAATCAATCTGTTATACTTTGCTCTAATCTAACATAACTGCAGTTCTATGTTCAGTTCAAGGAGTCATATTTCAGAAAGGTCCAAACTGGACAGCATCCAGAAGATGATGCCTATGATAATGAAAGAGCTGGAGTGGCGTACTGGAATCAACTGCAGGAAATGAAAACATTTAGCTTAAAAAACAGACAATTTAGAGGGAACAGGATGGCAGCCTTCTCTATTTTAAAGAGCTGTTGTATAATTTTTAAAATTTTATTTTCAGTTCCAAATTCTCTCCCTCCCTCCATCCCTTCCATCCACCCATTGAGAAAGCAAGAAATTCAATACCCATTGTATATATGAAATCCTGTAAAACATATTTTCATATTAAACATGTAGGAAGCAAGAAAAATAAAGTGAAAAAATATACTTCAATCTGCATTCAGAGTTCACCAGTTCTCTCTCTGGAGGTGGAGAGCATTTTTCAACATGGATCCTTTGGCAACATCTGGAATCACTGTCATGATCAGACTAGCAAAGTCTTTCACAGCCAAGCATTATAATATTGGTGTTACTGTGTACAATGTTCTCCTGGTTCTACTCACTTCACTTTGCATCAGTTCATATAAGTCTACCCAGGTTATTCTGAAACCATCTCTTTGGTTTCTTACAACACAATAGTATTCCATCATAATCATATACTACAACTTGTTCAGTCATTTCCTTATTGATGGATATCTTCTCAATCTCCAATTTTTTGCCACCACCAAAAGAACTGCTATAAATATTTCTGTACATAAATGTCATTTTCCTTTTTCTTTATTCTCTTTAGGATACAGACCAGCAGCTTAGTAGAAGTAGGGGTAGGAGAAGCAGAGGTGGTGGTGGTAGTAGTATTAATGATGTGATTAATTTAGCTGAATTGAATAGTATCAGTATTGCTGGGTCAAAGGGTATGTACAGTTTTATAGCCCTTTAGACATAGTGCCAAATCATTCTCCTCAATGGTTAGACCAGTTTACCTCTCTACCAATAATACATCAATGTACCTATTTTTCCACCTTCACTCCAGTATTTTTGTCCTTTTCCTTTTCTATCATTTTAGCCAACCCAGTGTTTGTGAGATATAAGTTGTTTTATTTGCATTTCAAAGAGCTATTGTATAGAAGAGAGATTAAATTGGTACTACTTGATTCCAGAGGTAAGACCTGGGAGCAATGGGTGGAAATTGCAGAGAGGCATTCTGATATAAGAAAGAATTTTCTAACAATTAGGACTGTCCAAAAATGGCTTCCTTCAGAGGTAGTGAGCTTCCCATCACTGAATATCTTCAAGGGAATACTGGAGATGTGGTAGAAGAGATTCTTGCTCAGGTACTGTTCAGACTACCTTAGATTCTGGGATTGTTTGACTGATTCATAGATTCCACAATAATTCAGGAAAGGATTCCACCACTCTCTCATTTTGCCCTCCACACCAACCTTCATATACATATACATACACATGCATACTATATGTTCATTTACAAATCACATTTTTTCCCAGGAAAAAAATACTTTAAAAGAAAAAGGTAATTTTCTTCCTGGATTATAAAAACATCTGCCTTGACTCTCTCAGCTTCCTAGAAGGATACAGGAATAGTTTTGTTTTTTTTTAAACTTCAATTAGGAAAGAGAGTTGGCTTCTAATATCATCTCATCTCCTGACTTGCTATGTCAACTCTCCTCTCTGGGCCTCAGTTTTCCCACTTGGAAACTGTAAATGAATCGGTTAGATGAGACAGCCTCTGAAGTTCTTTCCATCTATGAGATTCTGTGATCCATGCAACCAATCCAGAGCCTGGCCAGCTGAAAGGAGAAGAAGGCTAAGTGAAATTGTAAATTGCATATAGGTGTGAGTGTGTGTTTGTCCTTTGTGGCCAAAAAAGACCATGCCATCAGAGAAATAATGACATGACCTGCACTTGACTTTGTTTTGAGTGAGGGAGGGCTGTGCAGGTCACCAGCCTCACTTCTCCTCCAGAGTCATCTGAATCCAGCAACCAGATATTCATCAGGATGACTGGAGATGACCCAGGATGAGGCAATTGGGGTTAAGTGACTTGCCCAAAGTCACACAGCTAGTGAGTGTGACGTTATCTACCCTATCCCAAGGGTAGATGGGGAGAGGGACTGGTCTTCAAGGTCCCAGTCTTGGGGGTATGAACAGAAAACTGTACCCTGTGTTAAACCACTGCATGGGGTTCACGGAGCCTGCTTCTACAAGTGATGACGCAGAATGGGGGCCCAGTCCTCTACTTCAGAGCATGAGCAGGTTTGTCCACTTTCCCTGTCTCCTACTTCATGGTTAAGAAAAACCTTTTAGTTGGCTGCTGAGCTAGAGCTGAATGTGTATATAAAAGGCACTGACTTGCCAGATCAAAGTCTCTCATTACTGAGGGTAATCGATGTAAGAAATGCTGTAAACATACAAGTAGAGACAGACAGACATAGAGAAAAAAACAGAGAGATGGAGAGATCAAAAGAAGCAAAGACAGGGAGACAGAGACAAAGAGGAGAGAAAGAAAGAAAGGAGAAAGAGGTGAGAAAGATAGGGAAAAAGAAAGAGAGGGGAAAGGAGACAGAAGGGCAGAGAGAGACAGAGAGGGAGAGAGAGAAGGGGGAGAAATATAAAGAGACAGAGAAGAGAAAGGAAGGGAGAGAGAAAAGGAAGGAGGGAGGGAGGAAGAACCAGTGCACATGCACATGCACATGCACATGCACACTACCCATTCCAGGTAGAGGTATGATTCACGATGCCATGAATACATGCAGCGTGCTGTTATTTTCTGTCCCTGCTGTATTTTGTTCTTTCTTGCTATTAGGTGAATGAGTTAGAGATGTAACAGACTAGGTTATGCCTTTGTGAGCTTCCAAAAGAAGGAGGAACCACCAGATAAACTAGAGCCTGTAGAAGAGTTTGCTCTCAGTCAAGTCTGGTTGGGAGCAGAGCCCTAAGGATCAACCTGAGGGATCCATCCAGCCCAGAAATGTATCGAACTAGTCAATGAGATGCTGCTTTCTCCAAGTTAGGGCACAACTTTACCCATCGTTGTTCAGTTATTCAATCATCTCTGACTCTTCATGACCTTATGGGCCACCATATTGCCACAGATAGTGGAGTAGTTTGCAATTTCCTTTTCCATTAGATTAAGGCAAAGAGAGGTTAAGTGACTTGCCCACGGTCACACAGCTAGTGAGTGTCTGAGGCTGGATTTGAACTTGGGTCTTCCTAACTCTGGTCCCAGTGCTCTATTCACTGAGCCACCTAGCCACCTCCAGCAGTTTCCCTCATTAGCCATGCCAAATTTAGAAGTGAATTTGGTGGGGTGAATGCTTCATAGCAACTACCTTTTGAATCTATTTTCTTCAGGGAACAAGTTGTAGACAGGAAAATGTACCCTGGTTTGGGGGCAATGCATTCCGTTCTTGCTGTATATTCTCAGTAAGTATTCCTTTGTAAAAGTTAATTGATGTTAAATAATTATCAATGACACTGAGGTGACATTAACTGACTAAACCGATAGGGGCACTAATTGATTGCCGATGTCTCTGATACTGAGGAGATATTTACTGGCATTGGCAATTGATAGCAGAGAGAATACACTAGACTGAGGGCTTGAGCCAACAGTATTCCAAGAACCTTGCTGCTCCTCCAGGAAACTCCTACAACACTGAGGAGGCGATGTAACCAGCTGGGCACTGGTAGTACACAGATCTACATGATAGATTTCAGATGTCTCTTCTTCATTGGTGTAAAGAACATATCCATATAGCTGCCACTCCTAGCCTGTCCTTGAAGCCTTGCCAGCTTGGTGGGACCTTCCCAAATTTACCTTTTGCTGGCATAGCCACTGAGAATCTAGGATGACCACCACACTACACAGAGGCATGTGAGGAGGACTTTCAAGTAATATGAATAAAATGTATGGTAGTTTGTTTGTTTTTTCAATGACCTAACAGTTCTTATTCTTGCAAATGAGTATTGCCTTCCTCAAAGCAGTCACAGTGGAAGCTCACTCCAATGAAGCTGCCATTTTATAATTGTTTTAAAAACTAGAAGAAGGAAATGACAAGCCACTCCAGTATCTTTGCCAAGAAAACCCCAAATGGAATCAGACATGACAAGAACAAAAGCTGGAAGAGGGCCTAGAGATTAACTAATTCAATCCCCTTGTTTTACAGAGGAGATGGAGAGAGTGAGGACTATCAGAGGGAAACGGACTTACCTAAGATGGTGCTTGGTTATAGCAAATTTTCATTCTCTAGGGGTAGATTTGATTTTTGGAGAGTCAAGTCTAGTGAATAAGACAAGTGATCAGTTAATCAGCAAGCATTTATTAAACATCTACAATAAAACAGGCATGTTGCTAGGTGCTAGGAATACAAGCACAATAAAACAATCCCTACCTGCCTGAAGTTTTATTGTTGGACAGGGTAGCTGGCTGGTTGAGGTGTCAAACACTCAAAATAAACCTAAGTATGTTAGGCACCATAATAAAATGTAATTGCAAGATATTTAACAAAATAAAACTACAATAAAATATAAATAAATAACATTAACATGTGGTTCTATTTGAGTTTGATACCACTCAGATAGTTAGTACCCTTGAGGTAGGGGTAGGGACTGGAAATGAACTGAGGAACTCAAGATGTCAAGGTGTCAAGATGACACCGGTTTTCAATTCCTATTTGGCTCTGAAGTATTCAGTAAACATTAATTATGTGCCTACTGTAAGCCAAGCTCTGTCCTTGATCAAATGACATACTACGTAAACTTCATTGCCAACCTTAAATCTTTCTATACATTGTTATTGTTGGAAGGCATAAGAAGTTTAAATAATACATGGTTTCTCACAAAGCTATCAATCTTTTAGGTAATGACATTAGGAGGATCCAGATGTGTTCTGAGTGAAGCCTGCCTTGCAGAAATGAGTGTATAGCCTCCCATGAGGTTAGCTTTGAATACTTCAACATTACTTCTTTGGATATGTTAGCTCTAGTGGGTCATTTAAGAAACGAGCTTTCAATTGTTTGTTATATGGTCCCCTGATCTTGTATTTTAACTTCTTATTTGATATAAATGATTGTATTAAATTTCAATTTTTATGATTGTATCATTCTCTGGTCTTTTGATTATTAAAGGAAGCATAGTTTTTTAATATTGAGGGCTGGGCTATATTTAAGCTAAATTCAACACTTCCACTTTTAGTTATTCTTACATGCACATCAATAAGTTTATACAACAGAAATAAAATTACTGCAACAGAAGGTGTTGGCAAAAATCAGTGTTTGCTGCTGGTGGAGTTGTGAGATGGTTCAACCCTTCTGTGAAGGAACATGTTATTATACCAGAAAAGTTAGGAAAATGAGTAGACCTTTTGATTCAGTGGTCTCATTGCTACAACTATACCTCCAAGGAAAATTTTAACTGGGGAGGAGGGGAGGAGGAGGAAAGAGTTATCTATATGTAACCAATGGAGCAGCACCCCAAAATTCTGGGTTTACATGGACCAGGTTTAATCTTAAGGTTACTCTCCAAGACCACACTTGGTCTTATTTGGCTTTTTTGCCTCTATCTAATTTCTTTTTCCCATACGCTGGTCTCTACAGATGTAGGTAAATTAGTATCTTATTTTCTGAACAACTACTCAATCCATATTAGGTACAACATAGCCTTCATTTCACCCCCGCAGAAAACAAAAACAAATAGCTAACAAGAACAGTCAATACAATCCTTTTCATTTTCTGATGAGTATCACCTTCACTTCCAAGGACCCTACAGGTGCCTAGTCTTACTGTACTACCCTAAAGAGTTGGTCTTTAACAACTGCTGGTTGTTAAAGAGGCAACCCCTTTCTCATCAAACTTTGCTCCCTTATATCATAGATCAGTCCCTTGTTATTCTTCCAGCCTTAGTAGGGCTACCCAAAATATCTTGGTCTCTCTAAGAGGCTGATGCTGCCTAGGAATTTACCTTTCTCTTTGTAAAATGTGGGGTCCTCAAAATTTCTAGGAACTTGACATTGTCCATGAACTGCTCTTCTACCCTCTCCATAAAGCTAAGCTTGTCTATCTCCTCCAATGGCCATGTGGTACAGAGTTTTACCACTGCCTTTCATAGCCATTAGTGGCTCCTTAGAGTGAGGGTGTACACAAGCACAGGCTTTCCTCACCCCAAGCCCTGGTTGTTCTTAACTGTATGACTCTTTGGTCTATGTTCAGCCCTCTCAAGATCTCACTGAGGGTCAATTCTGCCATGAAAGATCACTGTAACAGGCCCAGCACAAAGGGGCAAATGATTTAACCAGTGCTTTGGGTTTTCTTAACCAAAGAACAGAGGCAATCACAAATGAAATAAAATACGTAATTCCAATTATGTCAAATTGAAAAGTGTTATATGAGTAAAATCAAGACAGCTAGGAAAAGGAAGCTGTTGAATAGTGGGAAAAATATTTTCATTAAATATCTCTTCTAAGGTCCCAATACCCAAGATACATATGGAACTGACAAAAATATGTAAGACCAAGAACCATTTCCCACTGGATAAGTGGTCAAAGGATATGGGAAGAAAATAAATACTTTCTCTCTCTCTCTCTCTCTCTCTCTCTCTCTCTCTCTCTCTCTCCATATATATGTGTATGTATGTATATGCACACATGTATACATACACACCTCTGTGTATACCTACATTCATGGCTACATGAAAAGTGTTCCAGATTATTAATAGAAATGCAAATAAAAACAACTTTGAGATTTTATCTTACATTCATAAAATTGACAACTATGGGAATATTCCTTGTTGGAAAGGTTGTGGAAGGGCAGGCACACTAAGGCACTGTAGAGCTGTGGCATTGGTAGAGCTATGAATTGATCCAGTCATTTTAGAAAGCAAGATTTATGCTTTTTAAAAAAATGATCCAAATATCTATAATCTTTGATCCAGAGATCCCACTACCAAACATTTTATCCCAAGAAGGTCAGAGATGGTGGGGAGGAGTCCTATAAACATAAAAAATATTTACATTAACATTTCTGTCATAAGCAAAGAACTGGAAACAAAATAGATTACCTACATATGAAATGGCTAAAAAGATGTGGTATATTAAGGAATGTAATTGATGGCTATGAAGAATATAGAGAAATATAAGAAGACTTACAGAATTTGATGCAAATAAAGGAAAGAGAACAAAGAAAACAACATAAACAGTGACTACAACAATGTTAAAGGAAAGTACAGCAAAAACCGAACACTGCATCATTATAATAAGTAAACCTGACCTCAAAAAAGAGAAGAGAAAATGTACCTCCCTTCCTTCTTGGCCGAAGTGGGAACTATAGCTTTGAAGTATTGTCACGTACTGTCAGACTTAGTTAATATATTGGTTGGTTTTTCTGAGCTACCTTTTTTCCTATTTGTATAAATTCTTTGTTACAAGAGAGAGCTCTTTGGGTCATGGGAGAAAAGAAATGAAAGTGATGCAAAAACAAAAGGTATTAACAAAAATTAAAAATAAAATAAACCTGGGGTCCCAAAGGCATCAGAACCAAGGAGATACTCTTAATCCCCTCAATGAGTGGATTCTCTCCATAGGGAAATTCAGTTTCTCCAAACCTCCTCATCAAGTTTATCAGAGCATGGCCCTGAATGATATGTACAAAAATATTCCTAGCAGCCCTGTTTGTAACCTGGAAATAAACCAGGTGCCCATCGATTTGAGGAATAGCTAAACAAATTGTGGACTATGGAAGTAATAGAATATTATTGCACTATATGAAGCAATGAATTTGAAGAATTCAAATAAAAATGGGGAGATATATGAGGTCATGAAGGTAAAGAAAGCAAACCCAAAAGAACGATGTCTACATTGACTACACTTCATAGACAATGACAGCAACAAATCCATTATTATACGTGCAGTCAAGAAGGTCAAAAACAAGGATAATGGTGGTACTACGATGTTAAAGTCAATAAACACATCTTTTGGGCCAGCGATAACTATAGGAAAATAACGGAAGTTTAGAAACACATGTACAATCAATTTCAATCTCTTGTGGTTATTTTCTTATTGAATGCTCATTTTTCTTATTTTTATTTTATGTTCTTGTTTATATATTTGAAGACCTGCACTTGTCAATGAAAATTAAAATGAAATGTGTTGTGGGGAGTTTTTAATTTGTGTTTGAAGAAAGCACAAGTTAGATATTGCTTGGGGGTGGACTGATGCTCTGGGATCACGCGCTGCTCTATTGATGTCTGCCTCTCCAGCCTCTCATGAATTCAGAACTAGACATGATCCTTCAGCTGGAGTGTGACTACAGCAGAGAAAAGGGAGTATATCACCTCCCTCTTTCTGAATAGTGTTATTAATCATGTGCATTGCATTCTTCCACCAAAAACATGGGAATTATGAATGTAAGAAAATACACAAAGGCGTTGATGTGGAGGAATCAGTACAGTAAAGGTAAAGGACTGTTGCTATATTTGGAGTCAGAATTCCTGGATTCAAATGCCAGCTCTTCCCTTGGGTATAATCTCATGCAATTCACTTCAATGCCCTGAGACTCAGTTTTTCTCATCTATTAAATAAGGTTTGAACTTGGTGATCTCTAAGTTTTTTTTCTAGCTTTAACCCTAGGATAATCAGGTATCCCAATGTCTACATGAAACTGTAAGATGCCACCAACATGAGCACTTCATATATTGTATTTGAATGGCTTAGATAGATTGGAAAGGAGGAAAGTCTTTGGATGGGGCCAGGTCTATACTTTACTCTTTCCTTTTCAAAACTCCTTCACATAATTTTATTAAAAAGCCCAGAAAACAGTCCCAAGGACAGCTCAGATGATCAAGTAGGTAAGGAAGTTGCTGTGGGAGAGAGAACAGACTGAAATATCTGAGTCCATCAGTATGGAGAGCCAAAGGGTTGAGAGAGAAGATAGGATCAAAGACCTCAGAATCATGAAGAAGGTGGATGTGGAGAACAGAGATTCCTTCACCATAGCCTGGATACCAAGTTCTCATTCACTTTTGTGGCTCAAAAGACATTGTTTTTAGGAAGATAAAATGAAGTCCTACATTATACAGCAGAGAGCAGAACTGTGGGACTCATTACTCTAAAAGGTGTTACAGTCTGACAAATATAAACAGTCTCAGGAAAGGTGCAGATAAATTAGAAGAGGGCAGAGTCACAGTGGCTTTTCCCTAGTTTTATGTAGTGCTTTCTCCATATAAATAAATCACACATTGCCACTGCCCTATGTAAAGCACTTTCTCCCAACAATCCTGTGAGGTAAGGAGTGGATAAGAAGGGTTATAGGTAGAAGGAGGAAGCATCAAGACCAACCTCCACTGCTTCCAACCTTTTCCAGCCCATCATTGCTTCAATGGAAGGGGAAAGGTCATGCCATGGGCTGCCTGGGAGTAGAGGCTTTGTTTATCACACATATCACAGGCTTGGGCCTTACCTTTCTCCACTGCAACCTAAGGCGATTGGGGGAAGGGGGATCCTCCTCTGGGAGACATTTTTCAGAAACTCCTCCTCACCAGCCTTGAAGTCTCAATTCTCCTCTTGGTATTTCCCTTGTCCTTTGGCCAGCAAGTTTCTATCTTCTTTAGCAAGCATTCAGGAGGGATCCAGATAAGCCCCTCTCTTGTCCAGGGAAGAGTCACACAACGCATCAGCAGAAGAGAACTGCTTTTGGAAATGAGAACCCAGGGAAGGACGGAAGGAAGGCAATGAGTGTCTATAGAGTACCTACTACATGGTAGAGCCTGTGCTAAGTGCTTTATAATTAGGTCATTAGATCTTCACAACAAGCCTGCAAGGTAGGTTGTATTACTATATTCATTTACATTTGAGGAAACTGGGGCAAACAGAGGTTAAGTGACCTGCTCAGGGTTACACAGCTAGTAAGGGTCTGAGACCAGATTTGAACTCTTGACTTGTACCACCTAGGAAGACATCATATGGATCTGGAAGTGGTGGCAGGTAAAATGAGACTAAGAGGTACATAGGTCCGGAGAGTACTCCCGAATGTCCAAGGCTCCTTCATGCACATGTCCCCCAGAGAGAGGCACTACTGAGTGTCCAGTATCCAGGATCTCAGAATCCAGATGGGGATACTGAGCCAGCAGGGAAACAATGGAGCACCCCATAGTGTAGAGGAAGAAAGAACTAGCTGGTAGAAAGTGCATACCTGAGGATGGAAGACAGGGGGACAATTAATGAACCTACCATGGAAAAGCAGGACATTGTCCTTCATTGATACTGTGAAGTCATGAGAACTGTGAAGGTCCCCAGAGGAACCAATGTTGATGAGTAACCCAAAGCATAACTTTAATGGACTGAATTGCTCCCTATTGGAAATGAGAGCGTTTTCCTGCCTGTTTTTGTGTTCACGTCCTTTCTATCGTCCCTATGAGCTTGAGTACAAATCTTTGTCAGTTATATTTGTTACTTTTCAGTTGTTTCAGTTGTGACCCCATTTGGGGTTTTCTTGGCAAAGCTACTGGAGTGGTTTGCTATTTCCTTCTCCAGCTCATTTTACTGATGAGGAAACTGAGATAATCAAGGTTAAGCAATTTGCCCAGGGTCACGTAGTTATTAAGTGTCTGAGGTCATATTTGAACCCAGGTCTTCCTAACTCCAGTCTTGGCACTGTATCCACTGCACCACCTAGCTGCCCCATTAATTGTCTACCAGACTGAATATAAGTCCATTCTGGCTTCTTGTGCAAATCCAACTTTCTATGTTCAACTTTGTATAAGTTTTAGTGCTTACTGAGGAGCTGAGGACCCTTGGAGAAGAGTAAAATTAACTACATAGTGAAGTTGCCTGGGTTTCCCTAATTGAGAGCATGAGTCAAAAATAATTTATGAGAAGCACCCCCACACTTGTACTACAGCCTCCTGCAGGAAGAACATTGACACCAAAGCTGTGCTCCTGCTCTCCTGGTTTTCCAGCTTGATTACATATTACTCCCCCCTTAAAAGCTCTATTCTATACTCCACCTGATCTGGTCTATTTGCTGATCCCCTGTGAAAGATGGATCCTCTCCTGGTTCTGTGCCTTTTGTCCCCTTGCCTTGAGTGCTCTACCTCTTGGAATCCCTAATTCCCTGTAAAGTCCATGTCAAGTTCCTACTACAAGAGACATTTCCCAATTCCCCTAGTTATTAATGTCCTCTAAAAAAATCACTTAGTATTTTTTTGTAGGTATCATGTATTTGTGTACATGTTAAGCTACCTGAGGGCAGGGATTGTCTAATTTTTGTGTTTATGTCCCCAGAACTGAGCACAGGACCTGACATGTAATTGTTAATTCCCTGCTACCTATAAACATACCCCAGTGTTCCCCACTCCCCTCAAGAAAACACAACCTTGACTTGAACCTGCTGTGCCCTCAACTCCTATCCTAAATGTCATGTCCCTTCATAGTCAACCCCCTGAAGAGTCCTGACATTCAACGCTTCCATTTTCTCCCCTACCATTCACCTCTTAGAACCTTGCATTCTGACCAAACCACACCACTGCCCTTGAGAAGGAACTGCCCTCTCAAAGGTTACCAACAACCTTTTAATTGCTAAGTCATATAGTCTTTTCTCAGTGCTCATCTTCCTCAAAGTTTCTGCAGCTTTTGGTGTGTTGACCACTCCTTCCTCCTGAATATGCTCCTGATTTCCGTGACACTGCTCTCTCTTGAATTTCCTTCTACCTTCTCAGATCAGTCCTCCTCATTTTCGTTTGCTGAATCATCATCTATCCCATTCCATAGTCTTGAGGATCCCCTAAAGTTCTATCCTGGGCCCTGTTCTCTTCAGGCGTAATCTAGGCGGCATAGTGGATACAGCCTTGAGCCTGGAGTTCAAATTCCTTCCTTCTCTCTATGTTCTTTGTCTTGGTGATCTTATTCCCAAGGTTTCAATTGTCATCTCCATAGTATTGACTCCCAAATCTACACAACTGTCTTTAGTGTCCCTAAACTCTTCTAACTTACGAAAATCCAACTGAAAGTTTCATCAATATCTCAAGATCAGAACCTCTACAATTGAACTCTAAAGGGGTCCCTCTTCTCAATGGTCCTATTTCTATTGACAGCACCACCATCTTCCCAATTACCCTGGTTAATCCTTTCTTATTCCCTCTCTCATACCCTATCCCCACCTCCAAACATCTGTCAAGTCCTGCCAATCCTGTCACAACATCTCCAGTATCTGCCTCCTTCTCTGCCACAACCCTAGCTCATTTGAACTACTGTCACCACCTCCTAATTGGGATCCCTGCCTCCAGTCTCTCTGCTCCATCCTCCACTCAACTATAGAATAATCTTCATAAGACACAGGTCTGCCCATTCTCAAAAACTTTCAGCAGCTCCTTTTGACTTAAAGGATAAAATGCAAACATCTTTTCCTCGTATTTTAAACCTCCATAATCTGGCTCAAATTTAATTGTAACAAGGCTATCAAACATCTCTCTCTTCCTTGGCACAGACCCTTCTCCCCAGGCAAATGCACCTCTACCCAAAGGAGCTGGTTCTGCCCTACAGAAATGTTTTTTTTTCTCAGAAAATAGACCCAGAGTAATTCAAATAACCTAGTTCAGCTTCCCTGGAGAAAGATGGGGGGGGGAAGACAAGCAGGAAGAAAGCAGACATACACCTCCAAAGTCCAACACCCTGTGGGAGGTACTGAGGCACGCAGGAGGCAAATGGCTCTGATGCTGGGGGGAAGAAGAGGCAGATGGCACTGATTCATCACAAGCTGGTCAGGAGTAGAAGATGGAAACTAGTTCAATCTGTCCAAGAAAGAAACACTCCTGAAGAGATCCAAGGCACCCTGAGAGAGCCTGGGAGTGGGGGAAAAGGTATTGTGCGGTGCTGGTATTAAAAATGACTGAGGCACTCTGGTTCAGAATGATGTTCCTATGCCATAGACACATTCAGGGAGGCAGAGAATCTCTGCTAACAGCTGGCCAGGGGGTGGAAGGAGAGAAATCATACTCCAGATGCTGGTAAACTGGCCCCCTGAATATGATGAGTACCATCTTCTAAAGAGAAACACAACGATGAAAGTCAATGACACTGAGTTAAGTTACAGTAGGTAGAGCACCAAAGGAAGCAAAGCCAGGAGCCAAGTTATGGTAGCTGAAGCTCTAGAGATCAGCAGGTCAGGCTTGCAAGGAGCTCCATCAGTTGTTAGGAGCTAAGGGGAGGTATAGGAGGTGAAGAGTTAAAAAATGACAAGGACCAGTGACACCTTGAAGGAGTTATCAAGGCAAAAGGAATGAGGGAAGGAAAAGGAGCCTCAAACACACATCATCCTGGAGGAGAAAATCCCAGCATCCCTAGCTGCTGGAGCCTCATATAGGACAATACTCTCAGTCATGGAGACTGAACAGGTCTCAGTGAGGTGGGCTTCACTGTAGACGTCGTAACTCTCTTAGAATTCAATTGCAAATATTTTGTTTTCTTTCATTTGTAATTAAAGTCTTCATTTGTAATAAATTCTATGAGCCTTGTGAAGCCAAGGACTTATAAGAGAAACTGGTGGATACCTTTGAGTGAGTGCCAGATACCAATTGTACCAAATTTCTACTGAAAGGTGACAACAAATCAGAAAAGCAAGAGATCCACACAAATATACCTTTCCAGCTTTATGCTTGTTCAACTGAATTGTTTCACACTATTTCCCTTCACTCTACAATCTGATCAAATCAGACTTTATTCAACATGCTGTACTCAATAGACTGTCTTCCACTCTGTGGGAAAGCACCCCTTGTGCCTGGAATTTACCTCTTCCTCTTCTCTGCCTTTCAGAATCCTTGTCTTCCTTCAGTGCTCATCTAAGATATCATATCTTTCTTGGAGTCTTTCATGAATCCCCCTCCCCAATTTTCAGTGCTCTCTTACACTTATCTATGAATGTATTATCCTCCACATTGCCCCATTTCTCACCTTAGTTCACAGGGGTGAGTTGGAGCGAACTCTAACCAGCTCTGAAGATGATCATTAAATTTTCAGTGTGAGCACTTACACCTCAGAAATTAGCAAATGCTACAAAATAGAACTTGATGAATTGTTTCATTGATTATCTAGACTTAAGAAAGTGATGGAGAAAATGCTTATAATGCAGATTAAATTTAGCAGTGTAACCTGAGTATATTTTTTGGAAGTCCAGTTGTCAAATATTTACTAGCATACCCTTACCTTTAAGGAGCCTGCTAGAGACTATTTCATTTGTTATCTCTATATTCTCAGTGAATATCATAGAACCTTGCACTCGAATTAAATTGAACTGATCCAATAGGCCAGAGAAGACATGAAGACCAAACAACAGAAGAGGTGACTAGTTCTCTCAGGGCGTTTTACACCAAGTTAATGAATTCAGCTTACAAGAGAAGGTTTGGTGCTTTGTCCATTAATAAAAATGGAATAAATTGGACCTTCCCTTGAGCTTTCCATTTTAGGGAATAGGGCATAAAATAAAGAATCCCTACAGCCAATACATTGTTCTCCTATAGAGAGATACCCATATTTGTGTCTTATTGCCCTGCTGGACTTTTGAGTTCTATGAAGGAAAAGATTGCATCATATCTACATCTGGTACCTACCCTAGAGCCCAGCATAGAGCTCTGTACATAGTAGGCAGTTAAAACGTGTATCTAGTATTTGTATCTAGTATTCCTCTATACAGGACAATACCTGTACAAAGCACAAAGAGAAGCCAGATGAGAGGCTGAAGGAGCGTTCCATTCGGATTTATTCTCTACTTCCTCTGGCCTAAGGTACATACAGCTGTGCACTAGGAAGGAAGTGCCTCTCTGTCTGGCCTTAGGAAGAGATGACTTGATTTTGGCCAGTTTATCTCTTTTAGGGCAATCATTATCTCCTAAGGGAGACATCACGTAAAGCTAAGTACTCCAGGGGTCCACAAAAGCTTTCATCTTATTTTGATCAGGACTCAGGATCCCTGGGTTCTCCTGCCAGACCAGCTGATGGATCTTGGCTAACAAAGTGATTTCACAGAGACAGCTCTAGTCTCAGGAGGTTTGTGAGGGGACAGCAGAATTTCTGAAACCAACAAGTTGGTGACAGCATCCCTGTGATGTGACAGTCTCTGGGCGTTAGGCAGAAATGCCAATATGCCTCCAAAGGACTTCATTTTTCTAATGGCTTCTTATACTTAATCTGCACATTTGATCAGGCCAAGTCTCCTGCCTGCAACAACCCCCACTCCCAACCTGGCCTCATCTCTGACCTTCAGAATCCTTCTCTCTCTTCAAGGATCAGCTTAGGTGATACCACCTCCATGAAGCTTTCCTTGATCCTCTTGGCTAAAAGTATTCTTCTCCCACCTCACATTTTTGTATATGTATATTTATGTGTGTGTATATATGTTTATACAGAGAAGTACAGTGAAAGGTAGAATGTGATAGGGCAAAGGAGAGATGAGACAAATGGTCCCAGGAAAATGTGAGGGGTGTGTGAGTGTGTGTGAGTGTGTGTGTGTGTGTGTGTGTGTATGTATCACATCTGTGATTTCACTGATGCAGGGAACTTCAGAGAAGGACTCCTTTGACCAGTACAGCTCAGTATCTGCTCTGCAACTTATAGTCCTAGACCAGAGTTGCCTGGAGGCACTGAAAAGTTAGCTGACTTTCCCAGGATCACACAGCTAATATGTGGTAGAGGCAGGATTTGAACCCACATTTCTTCCATATTCTGAGGCCAACTGTCTATCCACTATACTACATTGCCTCTCTTCTATTAATTCTCAGCCCCTACAAAAAGAAAACAGGCTCATTAAAGGCAGGGAGGGACTTCATTTTTTCTTTGTCTCTCCAGCTCCAGATAGCACAGGGTCTGGTATATCATAGATGTTGGATTAAATGTTTATTGAATTGAATGAAAGCATTGGGTAGATGCCCATATTTCCATGCCACTTCCCTCTCTTGGTCCTAATTGTCCCCATTTGGCATCCGGCAGAACAAAGCTCTCTATTTCCCAAAGCAGTCAATAAGTATTTTATTAGAGGCCAACCATTCACTGTGTTAGGTGCTGGGGATAAAAACATAACAAAGAATGAGACATGTCCTGACCTCCAAGGGCTTCCATTCCACTCTTTAGATGTTTAATAACAATGGCATGTCCCCCTTCAGTAAGTACATCCCCAATTCCTTTAAAACATCTTTGCAGAAATAAAGTCAGGAATTTTTTTCACCTATGGCAAGCAGGTGCCACATTATCCAGGAAGTCCATCTAAAAGGGAAGGAGGGAAGATAGTAAAAGATAAAAGATGGAAAAGATCTGCAGAGATTTTGTATTGAATTCTTTTCACCAATAGGGAGAGTGGGACCATCACACTTGGCAGATAGATGGCACCACAGTAACACAGTAGGTGCGATATAAATACTTATTCCCTTCCCCTTTCTCTAATGTCAAAATCTCATACCTGCTCCTAAAGGACATGGAAATATCACTGAGAAAAACAAAGATAAAAAAGCAGCTGGCTTTTTTTCTGAGATGGAGCAGACACAAGGTAGACTCATGTTGGAAGGGACACAATTTTTAGGTAATCCTTATGGGAACAGCTCCCAAGCTATCTGGAGAAGATGATGGTAAAATCATGGGGAAAAGTTTAGATCTTGCTATTACAAAAAAAAAAAAGCAACCAAGAGAATATCAATAATTACCAGCTACTTGATTTATTATTTACCTGTTTTCCCAACTACATCAATTTTGTGACTGATAATGAAAGACTAAAAGTTCACTCTGTGAAATACTATGATAAGCACCAAGTAGGAATATAAATAGAAAATTAGAGATAGTCCTTTGTCTTAAAAAGCTCCCACTCTAATAGGGGAACAACACATATGGAAGATTTCGGCTGCAAGTCAGATGGAAAGACCCAATGGTCACTAGAGTAAAATAGCAACACATCTTCTTTCAGGGCATTTCTATTGCTAAAACATCTGTTTCTGAAGCTATGGCATTTGTAGATGCCAATGACTTTGGTGGCAAGAATTTTTTTCCCTTTTCTCATCATAACTGTAGCTGCTTAGAAAGCAGAGGTTGTATTACCTACAGAAATAGTTGTCAAGTTTCATCTCCATAAGGGATACTCTCTTGCATGACAACTGGAGGAGCCAGGCTAACAACAAGCTGGTGGTCTGGGGGTACTAATTCACCTGCCTCTCTCAGTGGCATCTGGAAGGTGGCTGGTGGTGGTGGAGTCAGGAATAGTTGAACCCTTCGCTACTAGGTTTGTTCCCCTGGCTTCTGGGACAGGTTTGGAACAAGAGCCAGCAATCTGTCTGTAGTATGTATGTAGTATTCCGAAGGCTCTTGGGCTCAGGATCCTGGGTTGTTGCCGCTGGAATCTGAGGGGAAATGGTGATGGTGATCTGACTGGCCTGGCATGTGCTACCCCATGTCTTTCCGCTAGGGAGATCATTGAGGGCATCCTTGACAAGGTTTCTGTAAGTAATATTTCTCAGTAGACTATGTCTTTACCACCACAAAATTGATTTAAAGTAATAGGAAATACACTACATGGTGTTTATTGTTTGACAGTTTTAAAGCATTTGGATTTTTTCTAAGATGCCACTGAAGGTTAACAAAAGAAATTACTGTCCCTGTGACAAAGGACAAGTTGAGGTCCCTGAAGGCCAACAAGATAGCATCGAAGGGTGTCCACAGTCACACAAAAAAAGAAATTCAACAATTTTCCCACCCAAGACAACTCAGCTTTGTAAGCAGACCAAGTACCCTATGGGACCTTTAGGCAGAAAAGCCTTGATCACTAACTAAGCCAAACACAAGCTCCCCCAAGTCAGCTATGAAGAAGAGTAAGAATAGCAGTACCCTGTTATTCATTGTGATTGTCAAAGCCAACAAGCTCCAGATCAATCAGGCACAAGACACTTATTTTATGGTTGTTTAGTTCATTTCAATCATATCAAACTCTTCTGACCCCTTTTCTTGGATTTTCTTGGCAAAGATACTGGAGTAGTTTGCCATTTCCTTCTGAGCTCATTTTACAGATGAGGAAACTGAGGCAAACAGGGTAAATGAGTTGCCCAGAGTCACATAGCTAGTAAGTGTCTGAGTTTGAACTCAGGTCTTCCTGACATCACTCTATCCACTGTGTCATCTAGCTACAGAGCACATTGATCTTGCCCAGGGAAGAAATGATCCGTATCCAATTTGCCATGGACTATGATGTTTGGTTATTGCCAACAAAATGAGAATCATCCAAACCATGTCCAATTAGTCTGTTGCACATATAATACTATTCTACTGGCCAAAAGAACATTTGATTCAGTAGAGCAAAATGCCAGCTAAAAACTCTCCTTCAGCACAGCACCTCCCACATGCATATCCAAATGATGCAAGGTTCCTTGAAAAACATAATGATAGCAATAACCTTGCTCACGAATCCTCCAATCATTAATATTAAACAAAAGACAAGATAAAGAGATAGCTTACTCAGCAAAAGCTTTTGCCGCCGTAATGTAGGAGAAATGGTGCAAAGTCCAAATTAGAGACGGATTTCTTGTAGATGATGAAGCCTCCAGATGCTCCTATTTGTGGCTGCCATTGTGCTGATCGCATCAAGCTCAAGAACATCAATCCACACTCACTCAAAGAGAGTTTGGCAAAACTATCCACATAGAGAAAAACAAGTGGATGGAGAATTCCTTTTTTCCAAACTAAAGTTTGCAGGTGTATTGGCAAACAATAGATCTTGTCCATTAAGACAGAGATAGATATATTATCCCCATCTTACAGATGAGAAAATTGAGGTAAACAGAGGTTAAGTGACTTGCCTGGGGTCCCAGAGCTAGGAAAAGTCTGAGGTTAGATTTGAACTCAGGTCTTCCTGACTCCAGGCCCTGTCAATACACTATGCCACCTCGCTGCCTTGTAATAATGAGATAATAGTTGCAAAGCACTTAACCCCATGCCTGGCACATAGTAAGCACTACATAAATATTAGCTGCATGACTAATGTGGAAATAGGTTTAACATGATTGCACATGTATAATCAGTATCAGATTACTTGCTGTCTTGGGGAGGAGGGAGGAGAAGGAGGAAGAAAAATCTGCAACTCAAAATCTTAAAAAAATGAATACTGAAAACTATCTTTACAAATACTTTGAAACAAATAAAACACTATTAAGTGCAAAAAAAAGCCTTGACATTAAAAAAAGTTAATTATCATCACAAACATCATTATGATGTGGCCTCTGCTTTGAGACCTCCAAAAAGGAGAAACCCATCCCCACTCTACGCAGTCCACTCGACTTCTGGACATCTCTGATTGTTAGCGTTTCCTAACATTAAGCCTCACTTGGTCTTTCTGCAGCTTCACTCCCTGCTCTTGACTCTGCCCTCTGGAACCAAACAGAAAAAGTTAAGTAGCTCCTCTACCTCAGTGGCAGAGTGGAGAGCACCGGGCCTGGAGTCAGGAAGACTTGAGCCTCAGACGTTTACTAGCTGGGTGACCTGAGCAAGTCATTTAACCTCTATTTGCTTCAGTTTCCACATGTGTAAAACTGAGATAACAGTAGTACCTACCTGCCAGGGTTGCTATGAGGATCATAGGAAATAACTTTTGTAAAGCAGTTTGCACAGAGCCTGGCAACAGAGTAGGAACTATATAAGTGCTTATTCTCTTACCTCTAGGTCTTTGGGTGCAGCCTTTTGACTAAGTCTAAGTTTTACAGAAGAGATTCTTTTAGGAAGCAGATTTGTTCTGTGAAGTTTGGATTCAAAGGACCGCACTTGAGGACCTAGAGCACCACCGGTGGCCTCAAGGCTGCAGGTTCCCCATCCCTTTCCTAGAGCCAAGCTTATCAACATCCTTCTTAAACTATGGCAATCAGAACTAAATACAATACAATAAATGAACGCTGGTGAGGTCAGAGTACCTTGGGACTATCACCTCCCTGTTCCTGGAAGTTACACTGCTATTTATCATTCCCATGTTCACATTAGTTTTGTGGGGTTTTAGCTGCCACATCATGCTGCTGACTCAAACAGAGCTTGTAGTCTACTAATATCCCCAGATCTTTTTCAGAACATGCTTCCTTCATCTTATATTTGTGAAGTATAATATTACTTTTATTCCTAACAAATTTCATTCAATTAGATTCAAGCTGATCAAGATCCTTTGGATCCTATCACTTAGTGTACTAGATATCCTTCCCAGCTTGGAGTCATCTGCAAACTGAATGAGCCTCTATGCAAGTTTGGGACAGGTAGGTGGCATAGAGGATAGAGGGACAGGCTTAGAGTCAGGAAGACCTGAGTTCAAATCTGGACTCAGACACTGACTGTGTGACCTTGAGCAAGTCACTTACCCCTCTTTGCCTCAGTTTCCTCATCTGTAAAATGAGTTGGAGAAGAAAATGTCAAAACACTCCAGTAAGAAAATCCCAAATGGGATCATTAAGAACTAGACGTGACTGAAAATGAGTGAACAACTATCCAAGTCATTGATAAAAATGTTAAATAGCACAGGGCCAAGCACAGATTCCTGCAGTACCCCACTGGAGAACTCCTGCCACAATGACATTGAACCATTAACCATTAATGACATCAACAATTAACACTGACCCATTAATTGGACTCTTAGAATTGAGTCATCCAAACAATTCTGATTTATCTAATTGTATTATTGTCTACTCTTCCTCTCTCCATCTTCTCCACAGAAATAGTATGAGATGCTTTACCAAACGCTTTGCTAAAATCTAGGAAAACTATATTCATAGCATTCTTTATATTTATTTGCTCAATAATCCTATCAAAGAAGAAATGATGTTAGTTTTGGACGACCTGTTCTTGATGAAGCCATTATATCTCTTGTTAATTAACACTTCTCTGTCTGATCTTTTGCCAACTTCCTTTCATATGATTCATTCTAAAATTTAACCAGGAATTGAAGGCAAGCTAACCAATTTATATTTTGGAGACCATTTCTCTTTCCTTTTTTGAAAATCAGTGGAACATTTGCTTTTCTCCAGCCTATTGCAGCTCTCCCATCTTCCATGATCATTCCAATATCATTAACAACAGTTCAGCAGCCACATCTGCCAGTTCTCTCAGGGACAAAGAAGGCAGTACATCTGGTCCAGGTGACGTGATTTTACCAAGGGCAGCTAAATGTTCTCATGCTGTCTCCTTCGGTGTTCTCCTAATTCTGCCCATCATTCTTGTTCTGCCATTTCCAAGGAAAAGTTCAGCCTCCTTTGCACAAAAAACAGAAACAAAATAGAAGATGAGCATCTCTGCTTTGCTCTGTGGTAATTTATCATCATCTTATCCATACCAAGAAAATTTCCTCTTTTCTTTTGTCCTGCCGTTTCTCCTTATTCAACTAAATGACAAGAAGAAGACCAAAAAAGACTTTTTGTCATCTTTAGCATCTCTTGCCATTCTCAGTCCATTCTAAATTTTGGAATTCCTCACTCAGTTTTTATAAGATTGTGTCACTCTTAGATTCATCTTCTGTTGACCTGGCTTCCATCTTCTGCCCCTTTGTTTTTAAAATCTAAATCATGGGAGGCCATTCAGCTACAACCGACTTGCCAGGTCCTAGGGAGAGATGATACTATTGAGAGGGAAATACATACATATACATAACGATAGCTCCCAAGTCCACACCAGTGTGCTTCCCATTTTTACAAATAAGTGGCCCTGACACCATTATCTCATAAACATGAAACATTTACTTAAATAAGAAGTCAAAAGCAGGAATAATCAAAACATAATACTCTACCCACAGACTTGGGTCACATTGTCTCCATATAGCAAGGAAACCATGTACCTGGGTCAACTCACAACTGAACTATAGACCTAAATGGCCATGAGCTTTTTAGAGAAGGTATGCCCTCACTTGCACTCTTCTCTAACCCTGCCCAATTTTTTACTGGATGAAGTTGCTTCTCTGATATTCTCAGGCTACTGATGCAATGTTAAATTCTTTTAGCTAAGAGCAACCTCAAGTTTGGTGTATGTGAAGCTCTACAGATCTGCTCCCATGACTAGGTGCTGAGGTAGTTCCCTTTAATCATGTGATTTATAACACTATTCAAATCTTGCTTTCTATAGACTTTGAGGGATTTCCCCTTTTGAGTCATAGAAAGTATTAAATGGTATTGTAAGTCTTGAAGGAGTCCTCTCAAACTAATGGTGGAAGTAGAAAGCAAGGCAGCCTTTCCCCCAGCCAGTGCTTCACCTACAGCAGAGGGCTCTCCTTTCCTCCAATCAGATCAGCTCCCCACATCAACAGCAGCACTTCTCTGTCAGTTGTATTCAGCTCCTCTTAGCCTCTCACCTCTGTAGGCATCTTGGTTCTGATTTCTGATATCTTGGCTTCTAGAAGCAGCTCTTCTCCTGCACTCGGCTCCTTCAGTAGCTGACTCCTGATCTGGCTTGTGATCTCTGGCTTTTGAGTCTCAAATCAAGTCTTCCTTGAAAGTGGTGACCCACTTTTAACGTAGGTTAAAATATTTTTTTATCTATATCTCTCTCAGACAGGATGTAATTAGAACACACACCAAAGTTCCATAGCCCTCAAACAGTTCTTTGTTTCTGAATGTCCCAATAATAAACTTCAAAGTCCTAGAGAGAATCATATTCAAACTAGGTTCTAGAAAACAATGCATGGCAGTTACCTGTACTGCCATGCGTCACCTTTCCCGATGAGGAATTGTTTTTTCTTAAGTTCTCTTAGAATTTTTACATGAAGAGATGCTTTCTCTCTTTTGACATCATTTGTTTTTCTTCAAGCTGAACTTTTCTGTATTTGACACAAAATGTTCTTTTTTACTCCTCTCAACACATAAAATGTCCACATAAAATGTGGTACCCAGGCCTCAACACGATGCTCCAGATATGCTCTATCTAGGGTAATGGGACAATAGAACCATCATTTCCCTAATCCTAACACTGGGCTTCTCTTAATGAAAGCTAAAGTCATATTTGCTTGGTTAATTTTGGCTATATGTTTCACTATTGACTCATAATGAGCTTGGGGCAGTTGGGTGTCTCAGTGGATAGAGCACTGGGCCTGGAATCAGGAAGACTTATCTTTATAAGCTAAAATCTACCCTCAGACACTTTCTAGGTGTGTGACCCTAGGCAAGTCACTTAACCCTGTTTGCCTCAGTTTCCTCATCTGTAAAATGAGCTGAAGAAGGAAATGACAAACTACTCAGTATCTTTGCCAAGAAAACCCCAAAAGGGATAACGAAGAGTTGGACATAACTGAAATAATTCAACTAAACATAATGAGCTTGTAGTTCACTAGACCCCCAGATTCAAATTGAGGTTGTACGTCACTTCATCCCACAAGTCTTTCATGTGACCTGCTTTCTTTCCATATACATCTTCCCATATCCTATTATCTTTATTTGGGGTAGGAATGAAGAGGAAAGGGAGCATAAAAGGGGAGACATTTGATGGAAAAATTGAAAGAATTTAGTGATTGTGATTCTAGGGAATGGAGAAAGAGAAGGAGCCTTTTAAAAAATTTTATTGCTGCATTTGTTATTAAATCATATTCATTTCTGACTATAGCCCTCCCTTGCCCCTTACCAGGAAGCCACACCTTGTAACAAGGAATTACAAAAGAAAGGCAGCATAAAACAGATCAATAAAATTAACCCACACATCAACTGAGTCTGATGAATAAGTGCAAAGGTCTACAGACATAATATAGACACAACCCCACCTACAAAGAAGGGAGGTTGGTGCATTTTATCACCTCTTCTTCAGAAACACATAGTTACAGAGCATTCAATTTTGGCATTTTTGTTCTTTCCATTCCACTGCTATAGCGATCACCACATATGTTGTTTTCTTGGTGCTGTTTACCTCATTTTGTATGAGTTCATATAAAATATTTTCCCATGCTTCTCTAAATTCTTCATATCCATCATTTTTATGGTGCAATAATACTCTATTACATACTATATCATAATTTACTTAGCTTTTATTTAATCAATAGGCATCTATTTTGTTTCTAGTTCTTTGCTACAATAAAGATTTATACTTTGAATGTTTTGGTATATATTTACATAGAACCTTTCCATGTGTCTTTGACTTCCTTGAGTTTTATATAGCTTAACAATGGGTCAAAGGGTATAGTGACTTCTAGGCATAATTCTGTATTTCTTTCTGGAATGAACAGACCAATTTACAGCTCCACCAACATGATATCATTGTGCCTCTCTTCCCACAGCTCTTCCAACATTGACTAGTCTGATCTTTTGTCGTCTTTGCTATTTTGCTGGGTATGATATGAAACACCTCATTTCTTTTGGTATTAATCATTTGAAACGATCTTTCATATAGCTGTTGATGATTTCCAATTCTTATTTTGAGAACTGCTCAAGCTTATCCTGTGTTCAGCACAGTGGCTGTCACATAGTAGGCACTTAGTAAATGGTCATTGACTGGGTGATAAACTTTGACCATTTATGGAGGAGTGATCTTTTTTTACTGAAAGATTTCAAGCCTTGAGGATAGGAGGAAGAGTGGCAGCCTTGACAGAGATTAAGAAAGATAGAAGGACAAGCTAAGTGAAAGGGAAGATTAAGGGGATAAGTCAATAAAGAGGAACTGTGACTATTCTTTGTCAGTCTCAAGGTGCTCTGTACATAGCAGATATGCAATGAATATTTCATATATGTATGAATACAACTACAAATACAACAGATATTTATTACTACGTGCCTACTCTGTGACTGAGCTGACAAAGGCAGGCAGTGAACATAGATTCACTTTTGAGGAAGTTGGCAGCATAGAAAAGGATAGAAAAAGGACAATAGTTCAAAGGCATACTACGTAGGGTCATGTGAAGGAGGGGCTTGTTACCGTTATTTTATAATTGTTATTTAGTTGAGTCTCACTCTTTGTGACCCAATTTAGAGTTTTCTTGGCACAGATACTGGACTGATTTGCCATTCCTTTTCCAGCTCATTTTACAGATAAGGAAACTGAGGCAGGCAGGGTTAAGTGACTTGCCTAGGGTCACACAGCTAGTGTCTGGGGTCAAATTTTAACTCAGGTATTCCTGACTCCAAGTCTTGCACTCTATACACTGTGCCACCTAACTGTCCCTTCCATCCTCTACACTACCTAGCTGCCCCCTCCATTCACTGTGCCACCTAGCATCCCAAATTGGTTTTTTTAAGAACTGGGAATAACTAAGTGTAACTGAAGTCCTGGAATTTATGCAGAGCTGGACTTCCTGCTTCTAGACAGACTGAAGGGCTCAGTAGTTTGGGGGATGGTGGCTCCATCGCCTCACTGGCTCCTGAACTTCTTCTTACAAGAGACAACAAAAGGATTCCATTGTCATTACCAAAGCAACTGAGTCCTTCCAAGCTGGCCTGAAGCAGGAAGAGCAGCTCTGCACATGCTACAGGGCTCCTGTTCCATGAGAACATTCAGTGCATGCATGATAGCCTTCCTCCAATATCTAAAAGGAAGGAGAAGGAAGAGGAGGAAGGGGAGAAGGATGAGAAGAAGGAGGATGAGGAGGAGGAAGAGAAGGAGGAGAAAGAGGAAAAAGGAGGAGGAGGAGGAGAAGGAGGAGGAGAATCACCAAGTTTCAAAAGTTGGATTTAAGTTGCATCACCCACCTAATTCAACCCATACCCAAAAGGAACCCCTCAGACATCGGACCTCTCATAAGCAGTCATCTGGCCTCTACTTGCAGACCTCTAAGGAGGATAAAACCATCAATCTTCCCAAGAAGCTCATTGAACTTCAAGATAGCTCTCATTGTCAGAAATTTTTTCCCAACATCAATCCTAAAAATGACCTTTTTGCACCTTCCACATATCATTCCTGGTGCTGTCTTCTGGGGCCAAGCATAGCAGGTTTAATTCCTCCTCCATACAACAAGTTTCAAGTACAGCCATCCTGTTGCTCCAAGCTAAACATTCCCAGTTCCTTCAACTGATCCTTACATGGCATGGATTCAAGGTCTACCATTTTAATTGCCCCCTCTGGGTGCTCTCCAACTTTCAATGTCTTCCTTAATTTCTGGCACACTAAACTAAACATAACACTCTAAATGAGGTCTAACAAGGGTGAAGTACAGGATTCTCACCTCCTTATTCCTGGAGACATTCTGTGTAGCTACAAGCAGAGAATTAAGAGTCACAGGTAATGAATAGTACAACAAGGCTGGCTTGAGAGTCCAATGACCCTAGTGCAAATCTCATCACTGCTACTTACTACCTATGTGACCTTAGACAAATTACTTTAACTTCTCATGGCCCCAGTTTCATCATGTGTAAAATGAGATCCCTGGACTATATAGCCCCAAAGATCCCTTCTGGCTCTAAAATTATATAGTCCTAAGAAACCAAAGGGGCATCTAGATGGCACAATGGATAGAGAGCCAGGCCTGGAGTCAGGGAAATTCATCTTCCTGAGTTCAAATCTGGCTTCAGACACTTACTAGCTGTGTGATGCTGGGAAAGTCACTTAACCTTGTTTGCCGCAGTTTCTTTGTCTGTAATGAAGGAAATGGCAAACCACTCCAGAATCTTTGTCAAGAAAACCCCAAATGGGATTACAAAGAGTTGGACAGAACTGAAACAACTCAACCACAACCATCTATCTTTCTCTGTATTTTTATCATCTCACTAGCAAAGTTATAAGAATCAAAAGAAACCACACATCTATAAGCACTTTGTGTCTATAAAACCCTATGTACCTGTATGCTGCTACTATTTAATCACAACCATCAGGATGGTACAAAAATGGAATATATTGATTGCCTTATGGGATAGTGAAGGCCTTCAATCGGAGAACAGGATGACCCCCTAACAATCAATACTGTAGAGAAGATCCTGCATGAAGTGGGAGATTGATGTAGTATCTTCAGTGGTCCTATGAAGTTGTAAGATCTTATAAACATGCTTGAAAACAGGAAGGAATCTATCGAGGGAGAAGGGAGACTTGAAGTTGCTAGCTTCTAATGCCTATAGGAGGATATCTCATAGCGCCCAAATACTCTTACCACATTTCCTAATGCCCATTTGCAGTGGGGGTGCTAGGGACAGCCCTACTCACCCAGAATTGCCCCTGGCATAGATTTTTTTTTTTTGGTTTTTTGCAAATCTTTCTAGCATCCCAGTGATGGGCCGCCAGCAATTATCCAGGATTCTTCACTGTATACAATTCAGACGGGCTTGTCAAAATGAATTTGGTGTCTGAAGTTTATTGCCTTGTTGTGAAGGTTTTATGAGAAAAAGATTAAACCTCAGTTCTAGTGTATGTTTCATTAGGCTTCTGATCCTTAAAGAGCCGCTAATGCAACTCATTATTGAGATGCACTCAATCATCAAGTATTGTGTATTGACGAGAATAATCTGCTCATTATTCCAAAGCAGAGCAGAGCAGAGCCGGAAGTGGAATATCACTACACCTACTCCTGCAGAGTTGCCTCCCCTGGGCCTAGCCCCTGCTTATTAGTAGTCTCTTGTCCCCTGCGGGGATGGAGCTGACTCTTGTCAGTGATTAGGGGCAAATAATCAGTCCAGAGGGTTAAGTAAAGGCCCTAAAATGGAAAAACTGGGGACATCAGCACAGACTAGCTCAGTAACAGGATGGCAGAAGTAAAAGGCACTAGAGGAACATGAAGGGTCTATGTAAAGCATCACCTTTTTATGCTCATGGCATGCTAGCCGCATCCCCTCACCTGAATCAGCACCAGCACAGGACTACAAAGGTCTGCTCTGTGGCTTTAAATTCAGGGGGGAAAGCACTGGATTTAGTGTTAGAAGAACTCGGTTCAAATCTCAACACTGCCACTAATTACTAAGGGCTCAGTTTACTCATCTTAAAAATGAGGTAAGATAGGCTAATTAACAGTAATATAACATTCAAATAATATAATAAATGAGATATTTGGATAGCACTTGAAGGTTTGCACAGTGCTTCACCTCTGTTCATAGGGCAGCTAAGTGGCACAGAGGATAGAGCACCAGGTCTGGAGTCAGGAAGATTCCTCTTCCTGGATTCAAATCTGGCCTTAGGCATTTCCTAGCTGTGTGACCCTGGGCAGTCACTTAACCCTGTTTGCCTTAGTTTCCTTATCTCTAAAATGAACTGGACAAGGAAACGGTAAACTACTCCAGTATCTCTGCCAAGAATGTGACAAAATAACAGTAACATCACTCTGTTAAATCATTTCATCCTCACAACAACCCCATGAAATAGAGGCTAGTCATTATCTCCATTTTACAGATGAGGAAATCAAGACTGAGAGAAATTAACTGACTCGCCCAGGATCATGCAACTAGTAAGTGTTGGAGGCAGAATGTGCACTCAGGTCTTGTAACTCCAAGGACAGGATTCGAATCTCCATGCGGATTAGATGTCTCTAAGCTAGATGACCCATGAGATCCCTTCCAGCCTTAAATGGAGGATTTTTCCCCCTCAAACCTAGAGTCCAACAACATTCTGTCAGTCAAGACCACAGCTGAGATTAAAGCACAGGTCTCTGATTTACTGTACAATTCAATCCCAGGATCAGCAACCTCCCTAACTGATGCCCAGGAGCCCCATATGCTACTTGCTAGCAACAAAAAGCAAAGTTATGTTTCTCTAATAGCCCCTGAAAAACATCTTGATTGATGTGGATTTGATTTCTTCCTGGTACTTTTCTAAGAGCGAATGGCAACTGGGGTTGCTGATTTAAGACAGCTTGTTCCACAGCTGGAAACCATGGTGGAGAATGGGGGAAGGGACCTCAAGCGGTGCTTGCATGAGCAGCCTGGTGGCACCCTGATGAAAAAGGGCAGAATCCAAGCTGATGATGAACCTCTCTGCCAAGCTGGCCGGCTCTTGGGGGCGATGCTATTGACCACCTTCACTAATGAGTTTTGGGGAGCGGGGTTTGCATTCACTGTTCTACCAGGATTTCATATGCAGGCTCACAGCTGGAGATAATAGCCAAGAAAATTGAGGGCAAAACGACGTACATAACCATGGGAAAAATAATTTATTTTTTGTAACTACTCAGAATGATGAGGAGGGGTGAGGCAGCTAGGTGGGCCATGGCAGCTTTCTGCTAATGTTCATATTTTCATTAGATAATTCAGGCAAAAGGAAGTGGGGCTTCAGATCTCAGGGAGACCCACAAAACCAACAGCTGCATTAATGAACTGCAGCCTTTCATTAATGACGGAACTAAATAATAACTCACACTTACGAATCACTTTAAGGTTTGGAAAGTGCTTTAAATATATTATTAAATATTTTAAATATATTATTAAATATATTCTCTATTTGAATGCCATCACAAGAATCCTGGGAAGCAGGTGTTATTAGAGATAGGAGAACTGAAACTTAGGGCCCCCTTGGACCTGATTCCTGACTTCCCGCTCTTATTTTGAGTATTTCCCTTAATAAAACTGGTTTGCTTTTATTTCCTGCGCTGAGCTTTGTGCTTTCTTGTACTGCACTTCTGAATTCTGGCCCTCACTCAAATAGCACAAAAGACACCTGGGAGGTAAGTGTTACTATTACTTTCCATCTCATGGACAGAAAACTCAGAAAGCTTAAATAATTTGCTTAGGGTCTCAAAACTAGATAGCAATTAAGGCAGTATTTGAACCCAGCTCTTCCTGACTCAAAGTCGAGAGCATCTGCGCTTCCTGTCTACTCTATGCCCAGAGCTCTTAGTCAGACAGCTAACTCACTCACGCATTCTGTCAACAAGCTTTTAAGTGTTTACTATGTACTAGGCAATGGAGATACAAAAGCAAGCAAAAACAAAAATAATCCCTGCCTTCAAGGAACTTATATTCTTTTTAAAAAATAGTATTCAAATAATTTAAATATTATTTAAATTAAATATTTAATCAACTAATTAAATATCTAATGTATTTAAATTAAATAACAATACTCTATTTTTCCTCAGTTATATGTAAAGAAAATTTTTAATATTCACTTAAAAAAATTTTTGAGTTTCAAATTTTCTTTCTCTCTCCCTCACCTTCCCCCTCCCTGAGACAGCAAGCAATTTGTTATAGGTTATACATGTTCAATCATGCAAAATATATTATCATATTAGTCATGTTGTAAAAGAAGATTCAGACCCAAAGGAAAGAAAAAACATGAAAAAATACATAAAGTGAAAAACAGTATGCTTTGATATGCATTCAGACTCCATAAGTTCTTTCTGTGGAGATAGATAGTAATTTTCATCATGAATCTTTTGGAATTAGATCATTAGATTACTGAGAATGGCTAAGTCATTTACAGTTGATCCTCATACAATATTGCTGTTAGTGAGTACCACGTTCTCCTGGTTCTGCTCACTTCACTCTGCATCAGTTCATATTAGTCTTTCTAGGTTTTTCTGAAAGCATCCTGGTCATCATTTCTTAGAGCACAACTATATTCCATTATAATCATGTACCACAACTTGTTCAGCCATTCCCCAACCCATGGGCATCCCCTCAATTTCCAATTCTTTGCCACCACAAAAAGAGTTGCTATAAATGTTTTTGTGCAAATAGGTCCTCCCCTGCCCCTCCTTTTTTAAAAATCTCTTTGGGATATAGACCTAGAAGTGGTATTGCAAGGTCAAAATGTGTACACAGTTTTATAGCCTTTTGAACATAGAAGGAATTTATATTTTAATGAGGGAATTCAACATATAGAATTCAACATACAAAAGAGGAGTGAGGGAAAAGGAGATATTCATAGTGGGGGATCATGGTGGTCAAGTCCATAGCATGAGGAATGGGTGGTCTGGGCCCCTCCCCAAAATGGAAGTTTGGGTAGGACTCACCAAGGAGAGAAAGTGGAGTCAGGAGGCAACCTTTTTCCAAAATGACCCAGTATCCCTTTTTATCTCTGTAAGCATGGCCTTATTCCCCAACTAGACTATAAGCTTTGGTCTAGACTATCATTTACTAATAATCAGAGCAGTCCAAAAATGGGATGAACTACCTTCTGAGGTAGTGTACTCTCTAATATTAGAAATTCTCAACAGCGATTAAATGACCTAGCATCAAATGATACTAGGAGATTCAGATGGAGTTTAAATCTTGCTCTTCTTAAAGACAGGGATTATGTCTTCTACCTATGCATATTAGAAGACCAGCATAGGACCTTGCCCCTAGAAGGTCCCCAATAAATGCTTCTGGGAAATGGTAATGAGGAGAAGGGAAGCGTGGAAGTGTAACGATCATTAACTAAGTCCCTGCTGTGTGCAAGGCCTCATGCAGGGTGAGATGTAAAATTTAGGGAAAATACCATCCATCTGCCTAAAGAACTCTCATTTTAGTGGAGTAGGAGACATAGCACCTGTAACTCTAATTCACAATATTCAATAAGTCCACCAGAAACATATGAAGTATTATTTTGTTCGCTATAAGGAAGAAGGTCACCAAACAAAGGGAGAATCAAGAAAAGCACTGTAAAAAAGATGTTGAGTCAGGACATAAAGAATTAATGCTATTTAGTCATGTCTGGCTCTTTATGGCTCCATTTGGGGTTTTCTTAACAAAGATGCTGGAATGGTTTGTCATTTTCTTCTCCAGCTTATTTTAACGATGAGGAAACTGAGGCAAATAGGGTTAAGTGACTTGCTCAGGGTCACACA
Source organism: Potorous gilbertii (assembly GCA_028658325.1). Lineage (NCBI taxonomy): Eukaryota > Metazoa > Chordata > Mammalia > Diprotodontia > Potoroidae > Potorous > Potorous gilbertii. The sequence continues at coordinate 352,413,038 of CM053769.1, forward strand.
GCTAGTAAGTATATCAGGCCAGATTAGAACTCAGTTGCTCCTGACTTCATGATTGGTCCTCTATCCACTGAACCATCTAACTATCCTGCTCAGGACCACACAGTTAGTATGTGTCTGAGGCTGGATTTCATCTCAGGTTTTCCTGACCCTAGACCTGGTACTCTACCTATATAAAGAACAGCTAGGTATTAAACAAGGGAAGAGGTGTGAGGATAGCATCCTAGTCATAGGAAACAGTGTGAGTTCAGACATGGAAGTCAGTTCAGCTCAAGGAGTTGAGAGTAGTCCAATTTGGCTACAAATACCAAGTGAATGGCAAGAAATAGCATGAGATTAACCTGAAAAGGTTGAATGTTGCCAGATTGTAGATTCCCTTAAATGCTAATCAAGAGAGTTCAAACTTTACTTAATGGGATAGGAAGCCACCAAATATCATTAAACAAATAGTATGGCCAAGTGTATGTGGAAGAAAAATTATTATATAGCAGTATGAAGGAAAAACTGACAAGAGGGATGGGGAAGGGAGAGATGGAAATGAACTCAAAGAGACCTCAGAGATCATTTAAGCCAACTCCCTCATTTTCAAGGAGACAAAACTGAGTCCCAAAGAGGATAAATGACTTGTCCAAAGTCATACAACTAATAGGCATCATGGTCATCTATGCAACTCAAATAAATCTGCCTTTCTACCTGGCCTGTGTTGCTCAGACTTTAGGCACTCAAGGGAATGACTCAGAAAGACTAGAGTGATGTCAACAAAGAATCCATCACCATCAGTGAGTTTCTTGTTACCTGTGGGATTTTGATTGATCCATTAATTACTCTCTATGATAATAAGATCACATTAGAGTATAGAGTTTTGGGACAACTGTGTGACAATGGAGTCAAAAGACTTGGGTTAGAGTTTCCACTCTACCACTATTAGCAATGTGACCTTGAAAGAATCACTTCATCCCACGGAGCCTCAGTTTCCTTATAAGTAAAATAGATATTATTGTCTTTGCTCTGGCTAAAAACCATTGTTGGGAGGATCAAATAAGACAATGGATAGGGAACCTCTTTGTAAATTTTAAAGCAGTATACAAGTATGAAGGACAGTTAAAATGAGGCAGTAAGCTGTCCACCACTAGAGATATTCAAGCATGACCCAAAATGACAGAACTAGAAGGGGCCTTAGAAGTCATCTATCATTTTACAAATTAGAAAACTAAGGCCCGGAGAGGTCGACTTGATCAAAGTCACATAAAAGAGAAGTGGCAATGCTAGGACTAGAACCCATGGCCTTGGTTCACAGTCCTGTTCAATTTCCTCCATATAAAACCTCTCTAGAATTTTCCTCTTCACTGATGGTCATTGGGTCACATATATACAACTTTATGTTCACTATTTCATTTGATCAAACCACCATGTTCCATACATAATACAAGTATTTTTATGCCTATTTTACAGATAAAGTAACTGACCAGGACTGTAAATAGGACATTTGACAACCAGGGATAATAGAAGTATTTTTATGCCTACTTCACAGATAAAGAAACTAACCAGAACTGTAAATAGGACATTTGACAACCAGGGCAATTCAGTGAAGTGTGGAGGTAGGAGGGAGAGAACCCTAAAACATCATTCCATGGCAGGGAGAAACTGAGAAAGCAAGACCCTGAGAATGGAGAATTCCAAGACAACAATAGAATTTTAGTGAGGAGGCCACGGAGGTGGGATGGAGAGGCATGCCATCTGGTAACTTCCCCTAATTGTTCTTGCTAACTTGTCTTGAGCTTCCCTATTTATACTGCCAAAGAGGTAAAAGTACTGTTAGCATATTCTAATGCAAAACCCCAGTGGCCCTGTGTTAATTATGGCTTTGAGAGTCCAAGAGAGGAATTAACTTGTCCAAGGTCATACAACAGAGAAGGAACTCAAATTCCAGCTCTTACCAAAAGAAAAGTTTTCTTGATCCTTTTGGTTTTTATATCAGTCACTTCTGGAACCCACAGAAAAATATCAAGTAAAATAGCCAACACATTTGACAGTGTATGCAACAGTCTACCTTAGTAATCCTCTGACTCTCTGCCTGCCAAGAAGAGCAAGCAATGTCAGATATGAACTATTCAACAACCTTTTCATTATTCAATATCACTAATAGGAAGAAAAAAAGCAAATGAAAACCATCCTGAGGTTTCACCTCACACCCATTCGATTGGCACAGATCACAAAAGGTTAAAATAGCAAATGTTGGAGAGGTTGTGGAAAGAGGGACTCATCAACACAATGTCAATAGAGCCAGCTTTTCTGGAATAAAGCTATTTGGAACAATACTAGAAAACCCGTCAAACTACACACAATCCTTGACCCAGCAATACCGCTGCTAGGCATTTAACCCCAAGGAAATCAAAGATTTCCACTATCTGTGATAGCAAAAAACTAAAAACAAAGTTGAAGTGCTGGTTAATTGGAGAATGGCAGCTAGGGTGGCATGGTGGATATAGTAGTGGACGTGGAAATCCAGAAGACTAGAGTTCAAAATCAGCCTGAGATCCCTACTAGTTCTGTGACTCTGGGCAAGTCACTTAATTGCTTTATGCCTCGGTTTCCCTGCCTGTGAAATGGGAATGATAACAGTGCCTCTCTTCCAGAGTTGTTATTGAAATAAAATGAGATAAAATTTGTAAGCAGTTTCCTTTTGTGTATCTTTTCCAGATTGATTATGAGCTGCTGGAGGACAGGGACTTCATTCTGCTTATTTGTATACCTTATGCTTTGAACAGCTCCTAGTATATAGTAGGCACTTAATAAATGTTTATTGACTTGAATTAAAATTCTTTGTAAAACTTAAAGTGCTATACATGGGCTATTTATTATTATAACTATGCATAAGATATGACAAATATGAAGAATTTGGAGAAATATAGGAAGACATGCATGATCTGATGCAAAGTGAGGTAAGCAAAACCAGGAGAGAAGTCTACAAAAACTTTAAAACACTTCAGCAATCTGGATATTCTCAGAGGGATGATGGTAACATAATGAAGGCAACAAGCATGTGTTGTGTTTATTATGTTCCAGGCACTGGGGATACAAATGTAAGCAAAAAGAAAGCAAAAAATCCCTGCCTTCAAGGAGCTCATCTTCTAATGGACATTTAATGGCACCTGAAGTGGGGGAGGAGGAGAGAGGCAAACAGAGTCATGGCAGCAAAGTTCATATAGTAAGAAACAGAGTCAGGATTTAAAGGAATGAAGCGTGATCTACTATCCCCAAAATGGAGACCTCCCGGTCCAGGGTAGGCACTTAAGGAAGTTCCAGGATGAAAGGCAACTGATTTTGTAGTGGCAAAGTCTATATAATGATAAAAAATAGCTTAGAATAAAATGAAGCATGTCTGACCTTGTCCCATTCCCAATGGGAGACAGGGTCCAACATGGCAGAGGGGCATTTCAGGGTCAGGAGTCCCACAGCAGATGTAGTGGACTCTAGGTATGGAATGAGGCATACAGTTCCAGACACAACCAGTGGGTTTATTGGTTTTGTTTAACTACACCTCCGTTACAAGGGAAGGTTCTATTTGATGAGGAGTGTCATTGATAAATGAATCAATAAAACATGTACTTAAAAAAACATACTCTGACTCCAAGTCCAAAGCACACTATGCTATAGCTGCCTCTATGCCATATGCTCTGGGTAATGGGTATGTTTCTTTCCCAGGAAGGCCCACATTTCAGAGACCATAAGAGACATTCCTTTTTTCTTTTGTCTCACGGAGAAGAGAAAATAACAGAAGCTTGACATGGTAATAGAGTACAAGTGCCTTCATCGTGTATCTACTCACAAAGAATTACATATATTAAAAAAAAGAGCCCAACTAATGTGCCTTTTTTTGCTTTTTGCTGTGCCTTTCCCAAGCAGACTATTTTATAGCTCCCATGGATAAATAGGCTGTCATCTCCCACCCTCCTTGTCCATCAATTGAGGCAGCTTCTGGAAGATATAAAGCAGCTGATTCAAGCCCCATCAGCTGCTGATGCCTAATTATACAAGCCAAACAAAGCCAGCCTGTTTCAGGATGGAGGGAGGGGGGCTGGCCAAAAAGTGGGAGAGAGAACTAGCAAACCAGCTCCCTTCCAGACATGGAGAACCCCCCGCTTGCTTCCTCTCCCCAAGAATGAAGCAAGGGGCTGATTTCACAGGCCTATTTACTTCTCTCTTTATAATGTGCCTGTTTATATGCAGTAAAACTGTCAGGAACAAGTCAAGAACGATAGCTGGAGAGAAAACTGTTATTTAAGGGGCCGGCATCTTTGGAGACACCGGGGTGTCAGTGTATATTCAAAGTTGTTCTCTGGCAATCTGTTTTGTATCTATCTCTTCTTCCTCTACCACCTCCTAGTCTGGTGGACTTAATTTTCCAGACAGGAAAGGGGTGGCTATTCTCTGGTTAAAAGAAGAGAGGGCAAACTTCTGGAAACACCTCTGTCTCCAGGACGTTGAGGCTGAGACATCTGCTACAGCATCCTTTTAGGCGATGAGGAAACAAATTGGTAAAGAGTTAGAGGGCCTGCAAAATTAGAGGAATAGGGACAGAAGGACACAATTTCAGTCCTGGAAGGGATCTCTGAGACCATTCAGTTTGATTTTTCAGATGAGGAAACAGGCCCAGATAGAAGGGACTTGCCTGAAACCCCAGAAGTAAAATCAGCCTATAACTCACCTCTTCATACTCCTGATTGAGAGCTGTTTTTATGGTACCAATAACCCTTCTACTGCATATAAAGGAATCAGGATCCAATAGTTTTATATTAATAAGAAACAGGATAATTAAGTTACTTTATGTCTGTGAGTCATTTAAGGCAGGGATAGAGCAAGTTGATTAAATTCAATGGGCATTCATTAAATTCCTACTACATGTCAGGTGCTGAGGATACAGACAGAAAGGAAACAGTCGCTACCTAAAAGGAACTTACATTGGAAGCAACCTGTGCATTGATAACCAAATATAAAATATATGCAAGGGAAATACAAAGTAATCTAAGATGAGTGAGGGACAATGCCTGAGGAGCCTTAAAGAGAGCTGGATATTCCTCAGAGGTTATGAGGGCTTTTCAAGCCGAGTGTTAACCTTCTAAAAGGTACAGAGGCAGAAAAGAGTAGAGAAGTTGACTGCCCAAGGGCCAGGGGGCAACTGAGGCAGCTAAGTAGCAGAATAGATGGAGCCCTGGGCCTAGATTCAAGAAGACAACTCAAATTTTACTTACTAACTGTGTGACCCTGGGCAAGTCACTTCTTCTCTGTCTGCCTCAGATAGTTTCCTTAACTTCAAAATGAAGATGATAACGGTACCTACCTCCCCATCTTGTGAGGATCAAATAAGATATTTGTAAAGTGCTTAGTACATAGTGGGCACTTCATAAACGGTAATTTCCTTTCTTCCTTCCAGATCTGTGCCAGGATCCACCTTTGCGTAAGGTAGGAAAGGGGGATGGGGGGAGTTCACCCCACTCCAATCAAAAGCAAAAGACCTAGGCTTCTCAAAGAACAAGCCATTCATTCCCATCCAAATTAATGTGTGGGAAATAAGGAAGTTCTGTTTCCACAGAGTTATGACCTAGCACAGTAAGGTAAAGGTCAGAAACTTGTGTGCAGGCTTAATGAGCTGTTTGAAGGAAAGCCTATCAGAGAGGAGAACATTGAAGCCACATGGCCAGGGGACAATAGAACACTGCGTCCAAAATTTGGAACACTATAAGAAGCTTCCATTATTCTGAACATGTTGTAGTCTTCCTGTAGCCGTCTTGGAAACTACCCATTCATTCAAGGGAATGAACATAGAGAGCCCTCCCTCCTCTGAACTCCTTGATACCCTTTTGTGTGTCAAATTCATAACTAACAAATGTAACTAACAAGATCCTCAATAACTTGGTTGTTATTCAGTCGTTTCAGTTGCGAGCAACGCTTCATGACCCCATTTAGAGTTTTCTTGGCAAAGATACTGGAGTGGATTGCCACTTCCTTCTCCAGATCATTTTACGTATAAGGAAACTTGGGTTGGGAAACTAAAGCAAACAAAATTAAACATCTTGCCCAGGGTCACATACCTAGCAAGTGTCTGAAGCTAGATTTGAACTCAGGTCTCCCTCCCAGTTCATCACTCTTATCCGCTGCACTATCTAGCTGTTCACTCTTAGTAAAATATCCCTTTGCAGAAGCCAATTGATATGAATTGGTTAATTGATATTGGGGAAATATTAAAAGTAAAATGATATTGAGAAACACACTAAATGGGAGTTTGTGAGGCAGCTAGGAGTCATAGTGGATAGAGCACTAGGCCTGTAATCAGGAAGACATATGTTCAAATCTGACCACAGACACTTAACTAGCTGGGTAACCCTGATGAAGATAGTAATTAGCTCCTACCTCCCAGGGTAGTTGTGAGGACCAAATGAGAAGGTAAGTTAAAGCACTTAGCACAAGTCCTGGTATTATGGTAGGGGTTTAACAAATGCTTATTCCCTTCCTTTTTGAGGAAAATTCTTAGAGAACCACACCTAGTTCTTCAAGGTTACCCCTAGAAACCTGAGAGGAGAGAAATAATCAGATACATTCTGGGAACTCAACCTGCCAGTGCTAATGGCAATTGGAAGAGTAAACCAAGAGGCACAACTACATTTGCATCTGAAGGACTAAGTACGATATCCTCCCTTGTATGTACTTACCCTGTGACTCTTAGGAACCCTTCTTTTATAAAAAAAAAAAAAATTATTTCATTCAATATTTCCCAATTACACATAAAAAAATTTTAATGTTTATTTTTTAAATTATGAGTTCCAAATTCTTTCTCTCCCTCCTTAATAAAGCAAGCAATATGATATTGATTATACATGTGAATTCATGCAAAATATATTTCCATATTAACAATGTTGCAAAAAAGCAAAAAAAAAATCATGCAAGGGAAAAAAATTGTTTCAATCTGCACTCAGAGTTCATCAGTTCTCTCTCTGGAAGTGGACAGCATTTTTCATCCTGGGACCTTCCATCACTGTCCTGATCAGAATAGCTAAGTCTTTCACAATTGGTAATTGTTACAATATTGTTACTATTGTGTACAATGTTCTGGTTCTGCTCACTTCATTTTGCATCAGTTCATGTGTCTTTTCAGGTTTTTCCTGTTTCTTGTCTCCATTCCATCATAATCATATGCCACAACTTGTTCAGCCATTTCCCAATTGGTGAGCATTCCCTCAATTCCAATTCTGTGCCACCACCAAAAAAAAAAAGCTGCCATAAATAGTTTTGTACAAGTAGGTTCCTTTCTTAAGAGCTCTTTCTTCATGAGTCCCTTTGGCCAAATAATTCATCAACCAGTGGCTAACCTCCTAGTGATGAGCCCGTAGTCAGGCTGGTCTTCAGATGATAGACACAGTCCATCCTTGGATCAGTTCTCAAAGAATTTCAAAATTGTTCAGATCTACCTGAACCTACAATCTGCTGGCCTAGACTTCAAGAGCTCAGCATCATCTCTACATCATGGTAAGGAAAGAAAACATTATATCAGATCATAGATTTAGAATAGAAGGGACTTTAGAGGTCATCTAATGAGTATTTTAATCTAGCCTCACCCCTTCTGAAGCTGGTAGAGGGGAAGGGATTTGACCAAGGTCACATAGTAACATATCAGAATTTGAACCCAGGTCCTCTGACTCCTAATTTATCACTCTTTCAAATGAGATAAAATCTATAAAGTACTTAGCATAGTGCTTGGCACATAGTAGGTGCTTAATAAATACTTGTCCTCTTCTCCTCTCCCCCCCACATTGAAACTACATAAAAGACAATTTAAACATACTTAGTAAATTGAAACAAATTTAATTTTCTTTGGGTTTTAGGACTTTCTATGGAAGTAGGAAGAATCCATTCTTGACATAGGTGGGGGGGGCAGTGGCATTTGACAAGCCTGTATTAAGCACCTACCTACTGTACACCAGGCACTCTGCTTAGGTATGTGGGAAAACAAAGACACAAATAAAAATGTGGCAAGATTACATTCTATTGAGGGGAAAACACATACACAAAGCAAGGTTTATAGAAGGAAAAGAACATGCAGAATGAGAGCAGAATGTTGACCCTATGCATAGCACCTCCTCTAGGCTCAATCACCCAACTTCACTTGAATTGGCGGGCTTGGTCAAAAGAGAATACCTGCTACTTTTCCCTCCCAGAGTTCCAGGGGGTAACCCTGAGGGCCTAGGAAATTATCCTTCACAAACCTCCACCGATGTGATTTCCGTTGATTATCAACCAGTAGCTTGAATTAGTTTTTGGAAAAGGATATTTAGTAAGAAAGTATAGACAGAACAAAAGTTACAAATTGTATTTCCCCTCACCCCCAACAGTGGGAGTGTGCTCTCCCCTTTGCACACATCCATTTCCTGGGGATGATAGATTCAATGGAAAGCATGTAGAGGACACATAAGGCAATGAGTTAGCTCACAGCTCCTGGTTCCATGGAGGCCTCTTCTCCTGTTGTAGAGTCCTTCTGAAGTTCTGTTTGAGTGTAGTTCTTGGCTGTCAGTCCTTTTGGAGGGTCCTTAGTCGGCCATTTTCGCTGTCAGGAAGGGTCATAATCTCTGATGTGGCCACAATCCTCAAAGAAATGTCTTTCTATACCCATCTATAGGTGCTTCCTCTATCATTAGCTATTGTTATTCAGTCACATCCTACTCTTTGTGACCATATTTTGGGTTTTCTTGTCAAAGGTACAGGAGTGGTTGGCCATTTTCTTCTACAGCTCATTTCACAGATAAGGAAACTGAGGTAAACAGAGTTAAGTGACTTGCCCAGAGTCATACAGTTAGTAAGTGTCTAAGGCCAAGTTTGACTCTAGACTTGATAGTCTGTGCACTATGATGCCACCTAGCTGCCCTTGTCATTGGTTACCATAGCTCCAACAGTCACTGCAACAGGTCCCAGTAGATTCAGCGACCACCTCCAGAGGACACCTTGGTTGGAGTATTACCTCTGATGATTACTGGCTATGGGACCAAAAGCAAACCACTTAATTTGTATGAACCTAGTTTCTATAAAATGGGGAGATCCTCACAAGCTAAAAACTACCTTGGAAATCTTAAAGTATTATATAAATATCATCTATTCTTAATTGTTGTTTTAATACCAACAAATTATACTGATAAAGTCCCCTGAAAGTATGAACTGTGTCTCTCTTTCTTAGATTCCACATATGACTAAAACACCATCTCTACCCATAAAGAGTAGAAAGGGGGCCAGCAGCCCTGCAATTGATCACCTCTCAGTTTTCTGTGGGTCAGTATGATTGTCTTCAAGTATATTGTCTGATGGACTTTTTTAGATAGCCTAATACTGCTTGAAAGTCACATCTGGGCACAATCATATTTTCTTTAGCTAAATCACCTATTTTGAGAATGCCTGGGCTAAATGTTCTCTCTCCGCTCAAATTTTCCTAGAATACTTTGTCTGGGTCCTTCCTCCGCCCCATTTATGTCCAGCCCTGTATTATGCTTATTTATGTAAAGGTCATATCCTCCATCATAAGCTACGACATTCTTGAGGCCAGGACTTAACATAAGGCCCTAAAAAAAGTAAGCACTTGATAAATGTTAGTTGAATTAAATTGCTTTCAGTCATCTTCAAAGACAAAGATGTGATCTATTCATTGAGTCAATATGTATACCTACTCTATGTATGAACAACACATTTGCTGACATGATCCCCACTCTCAAGAGAGCTTGCAGAGCTGGGCAGGAAAACCACACAAAGACACATGCACATACAAACAAACAAACACACACACACACACACACACACATACACACTGTATCTGCAGATCTACTCAAGAAGGATTCCAAGGCAACCACCCCGGGCAATGAGTGTGTGATGCTGACACATTGCCCAACTGTGCAAAGTGGTGCATTTGCAGAGAAACGTGTTCATCTTCAAAATGGTGATAGACCTCACTTTCATTTGGAGTCATTTAGAACCATTAAAAAACCAGGAAGACAATTGTTTCTGGTTTTCAATCCACAGAATAAACAACCCCCTGGCTAAGCGATAACAAGTCTTCCTAACTTATCAAAGCAAAGCTCTCAAAGTCTGAATGTTTCAGGAGTGTCTGCAAATGGTTTTCTTTGTTCTACTCTTGGTACTCGAAAGCACAGCTACCAACAAACAAGCTGGTTTCTACTCATGGAATATCTACTTACAGAAGTGTCATGGGAATTCAGTGCACAGGAAATAGAACCATGGAATGGGGGAAAGAGAGGGTTTCAGGGAACAAGTGACAGCTGGACCTTTATATGTCAAGAAAACTCCTAGTATGGAAAACACCCTATTGATGCAGAGCAGCAACTTCCCTACTTGTTATCAAGTTGCTCAAAGCCTGAGTCAAGGTGATTTGCCCAGGGTCACATGACCAATCAGCATCAGAGTCTGGACGTGAATCCAAGTCATACTCCATGATGCCTCTCAAGTACATGTGCAATCCTAGAATTTTGTGGTGAAAAAGCCTTTGACATCATCTAATCCAGTCTCCACATTGAAAGATGAAGAGACAGAGGCTAAGAGTAGATAACTGACTCACCCAAGGTTACAAGGATGGTTTTTGTAGCAGAACCATAATCTAAACCCAATTTCTCAGACTCAGACCCAGTATATTTTCCCCATGGTGAAATTAACATCAGTCATGGTGAAAGTCAGTCAATAAACATTTATTAAGTACCCACTATGCTAAGCTCTGGGAGTACAAAGAAAGACAAAAGACAGTCCTGCCTTCAAAGAGCTCACAATCTAATTAGGAAAGACAACACATTAAAAAGAAACTGAAAATTGGCAGGGTGAGTAGCATTCCCAGCTAGGGAAAAGGGGGATGATGAAATTCAGAGGAGAGCACCAGGTGGGAAATGATGAGATGGCTACCCTGGGCACCAGAGGAGCTCTTCAATGTCCACTCTCCAGTCAGTGGGAGGGAGGGAACCAGGGGCAGGGGTACTGAGGAAGTGTGTTTCAGATTTGATGTTATCTTTCAAGTTGAGGAGTTTTTGAAGCATAATGAAGTTATAAAGTAAAAATAATACTACAAACAAGGGAGGTCTTGAATAAAATATTATAGAAATCTTAAAGCACTACAGAAATGTGAGCTATTGTTATTAGTAATATTACTTTATCATACTATCATTATTATAAGAGTACAGCCAATGAAAAACAATCATGACTTTTGAAAGTGAAAAACATATTGTCAGGGTCACAACTCAATTAGAGGATTCCACAGCTTCTAACAAACTGCCCTGTATCTTCCAGTCTCCTTTAGACATTGACTTCCCTGGATCAGTACATACCAGTGCAGAGGAAGAAAGCCACTTTGTCCGAAGATCTAAACTGTATCAAAATTGGATAAAGGTGGAATATTGCATAGAATGACAGGTTTTTGTTAAATGTATTGACAGCTTTTTCAATTTTTTCTCTTCTTCCTCTTTTTCTCTTTAAAAAAATGCTTTGTTATCAGAGAAGATGCTTTGGGAGAGTCTTTTCCCATTCCCAGAGTAGGAGTAAATGATACAGGAGGAAATGTAGTGATGTAAAAATAAATGAAAGGTATCAATAAAAATCTATTTTTTAAAAGTAGAGGGGAAAAGCTTCTCCATAGCCATTCCCCATATGTCCATGGTTCTTTTAAGTTCTGCCCAGTCACTAATGCATCTAGTGACTTTAGAAGCCCTGCCAAAATTTCCCTATATACAAGGGTCTTCCCAGAGTCACATGGTATCTGAAAATTTTTGCAAGGGGACATAGGGAGACCAGTTTTGTTGACATTAATCTCTGGAAACTGTGATTGCTCAGCAACTGGTTCTCTGTAGAGAAATGGCCTCCTTCCCTTAGTTCTTATTACCAAATATTCCCTAGGAAAGCAGCTACAACAGCTCAAATTAATGTCACCACGTCAGGCTTCATGCCTGGCCTCTATCTGGAGATTTCTAGAATGAAGAATGGAGTTCTTATTTCCATCACAGTCCTCTGTTTTCCAACCACCCACATTGGCCTGGAGGGCTGGAGTCAAATGAAGGTTTTAGCTTCCAAAGAGCACTGTTCAGATGCTGCATTGCTGTTTGCCCAGTTGTCTGCCAGGCCCTGAAGGTATCGGTGCCCCTCTCACTTTGGGCTGGACAGTTTCATCAAGTTATGACTAATACTATCTCTTGGACTCACATCTCTTCCAAGGGAAATGGTAGACCTTTCCAACCCTTGGAGAGATTTCAAAAGAGGGAGGAAAAGTTCACTTAATAACTCCATCCATTTTACTCAGGTAAGAGCTTAAGTGTGTGGATGGTATCAGCTTCAAATGCTTCTCACCCCAAAGTAAGTACAATTGATGCATCATAATTTAAAGGTAAAATGTTTTTGTTCTTCTTTGAACTTGTCTGAGGCTCACACTGCTCCAGAAACCCTCTTAGTGGGATGGAAGGCAGGGGTGACCTATCTTGCCAAGGAGGAAAGGCAATAAAGATTAGTAGTGCTGAATTCGCAGTATCTGGTCTCTGGGTTTTCATATCTCATGGTCCTTCCATAGAGCCCTGCAGCATCAAACAGGTCATTTCAATGAGTGATTCAGTGAAGTGGAAGGAGAGCCATCTTGGAGCCAGGAGACTTCATTGGACACAAGGACCCACTTTGACCCTCATTGGTTGTGCATCCTGCCCCCTCTAGCCCACAGCAGGAGATGGGCCATCCGGGAGGAAGTGCTGGGCATTTTCCAAAGGTGATATTAGAGGGGCAATATCACGGAAAAGAACAGGAGCTTCAGGACAGGAGATGAGAATCCTAGATCAACTGCCCATCCTTGAATAGAGCATTTTATCACTTTTGGTTTCAGGTTCCTCACCTATAAAATAAAAGTAATAATACAAATATGGGTGGTTGTGAATAAAGCATCCTAGAAACCTTAAAGTGCTATGGAAATATGAACTATAATTATTACCTATATTGTGTTTTCATAGTATGTGATATTAATTATATTATTATTATATCTGAAGGTATCCAGTGAAAGGTATCCAGTGAAAGGTAGCCAGAGAGGGAAACCAGATAAACCAGAGATCTCAAGGGTGATGACAGAGGCTTGTTAGTATGTAAAGCACAGAATTCTAAAACCAAGTATACAAACACACTCCAGAGAGATTTGTTGGTGAAACTGAACCGTTAGTCATCATCTGCTGGGGAGCCCGGGGCAGAGACAGGAGAGGAGGGAGGGGAGGTGGGGCACAGATGGTTCCTGAGAGACAACTCAATCCAAATTACGTTGAACAAAATCATAATCCGAAAAATCTCAAACATCTAGAACTATGGACCAAACCAAGTAAGAAGAAATGCAACAGGGATACATACAAAATTCTATCTGAACAAGATAGAAGGAAAGGTTTCCATAGCTCTCTCTATAGCTAGGTGGCAACAGTGTATCACTGGGTCTGGAATCAAGAAGACCTGAGTGCAAATGTATCCTCAGGCATTTACTAGTTATGTGACCCTAGGTAAATAACTTAACTTCTGTCTGCCTCAGTTTCCTCAACTGTCAAATGGGGGTCATGTTAGCACCCATTTTCCAGGGTTGTTGTGAGGATCAAATGAGATAGTATTGATAAAATGCTTAGCACGGGGTCTGACACATAGTAGGTGTTTCATAAATACGTGTTTCCTTCCTATGCCATGGTAGAAAATAAGAGAGAAGGTAGTTACAGGAAGTGACATAAAGCAGCTTCAAGGAAGGAGTATAGTGTTGAAGGTCAAAGTCAGAATGGGGCACCATGGCAATGGTAGCAGCTACCATTGCCAGGGCTAGCCACAAGACCACTAACCACACTACGGGATAGGTTAGGTATGGCTAGAAGAGGCTGGAAATCCCTATCAAAATGAGACAATCAAGACAGAGAAAAGCTTTCATCTTCTCATGAGTTCTTTTCCTACGTCATGAGTTCTAGGTACAGAGTCTCTCCAGAGTTTCTACATCAGCATCTGATGACTAGCTCTGCGGAAACTGAGTAGAACCTCATGTGAAACCAATGTCATTTACACTCCTTTGGCTACTCACAAGGAATGCAGCCCTAGGGACCTAAACAGGCTAAAATTGTTCATTTCCTTGATTCCTGGATCCAAATTGATCCTATATCTGGGGAACTTCTGAGATCCAGGAGAGCTGTGGACTCCTGGACCCTTATTAAACATTTTTTCTTACACTTTGTTTATCATTAAATAACATGTAATTAATTTTTTTATACTTTGTACTGTCCACTTACTTCAGATCTGTGCTAAGAGTAAACGCTGCATAGCTTCCAAGTTCGGCTACCAGAGACAAGAAAGTTTGTGGTTTAGCCTAATAGATCAGTGCCCCTAGTTCATTCTGATTGGACAAATCCACAAATCCACAGACTTCTTGATGACCACTGGCCCTGCCCCATGGAAAGAGGTGGAGATCAGAGGTAGAAGATAGGGTCAACCTAATGTGAAAATATATTTAACATGAATGTATATATAGAACCTATATCAAGTTGCATGGCATTTTGGGGAGGTGGGAGGGGAGAGGGGGGAAAAAATTGAAAACTCAAAACTTATGGAACTGAATGTTGAAAACTAAAAATAAATAAATAATGAATTAATTTTTTAAAAAGATAAGATAAGATGTGAGAACTGTCGTTGTTTGGCCTTCATTTTCAGAGAACCAAAGATATCACGGGGATGAAATCTTGACTCACGTGTAAATTGGATATAAGTGAAGCAGAGTTATATGAAGTCATCAGTCTCACTCCCTCTTCCAGAGTCATCAAAGTCCATTGGCAGGACAAAAGTCAGGATGACTGGCCATATCCCAGGATGCAGAATGGTTTTTTCAATGTCTGACCAAGCTCTAGGTACTCCCCAGTGCCTTCATGAACATTGGAACAAATTGTTCTAATCTAGCCATGCTACCAGGGAAGTCTTCACATGCTTGGGGTAGACTTCCTCTAACTTAGTGGAGGGTGTGAGGCCTTTCATTTGCCTTCTGTCTACAGGGACAGGCAACCAGGGTGTGGCCACCACACGTGCTACAACTTCTTGGAGCCATAGGTGAGAGTTGAGTGGCAGATGGACACTAAAGATGGATGAACAGCCCTAAAAATATTCAGTAAGCCCTCACACCAGAGGGTGTGAGTCCTCTCTGAAGGACTCTTTGAGAATTAGAGAGAGTTTGGCATTTCTGTTCAGTAGGGCATGAATATACTGCCATGCTAATGAGTATCCTCAGGATTCTGATCCTCATTGCTTAAAAAAAAAAATACAGGTAAGTGGCTATCGGTACCCCTAGCAGTTAAACTTGTAAATCAGAAGGCTGAAACCATGGAAGCCCTGGTTTCTGTGATTTGTGAATCTGGGTTCTTAATGGAAAAAAGATAATTGGTCAAAGAATTTGTAGCATCTGTCAATCATTTAGAAAATCTGTATCTTTAAATAGTTCGATGAATCTGGGAAAGAAGTATTTATTTCCTGCTCAAGATACTAAAAGAAAAAACATTGAGGGACTGAGGAGTTTAAAATTTTTAAATGCTTAGTAGGAAGCTGAGACTGGTATAGAAAGACAAGGACCCAAAAAAGAGTATTGGATTATCTACGTTAGGGAAAAGAAGAATAACAAAGAAAGGATGCATCCACTGCTTGCATGGAAGAAATGATGAGGCAAGGGAGAGAAAATAAAGTCAGCCTTCTCTTATTTAACTCTATGCCAAAGAGAATGATCCTTGCATTGCAAAGGACAGAACAAGGATACCTATTAGGGTATCTTAGGGTATACCTAAGATAAATAAGAAAATCAGAGATCATTTAGCTGCCTTGGATGAGCTCAAGACCCTAGGCACTGATGAATTATATGTCAGGATACTACTGATAAACCATTGTCTGAGAACTGTGAAATATTATGGAGGATGAGAAAGGTATTACAGGACCAGAGACTGACAAATGTCCCAGTTTTACTAAATAGAAAGAGAATGAATTTGAGAAAGTATAGGAAAAGTCAATTTGTTTCCAAATAAGGGCAAAATGCCAGAATGTATCATTAAACTATTATTTTATTATTATGCATAATGTTTATTAATATGTAATATATAATAAATACATGATTATGTTATTAAAGGGAGAGATACTGAGCATCTGGGTGCCTAGGTGGCACCGTGGATAGAGCACTATGGGCTTGGAATGAGACTCAATCTTCATGAGTTCAATTCTGACCTCAGACACTTACTAGCTGTGTGACACTGGGCAAAATGTTTGTCTCAGTTTCCTCATCTGCAAAATGAGCTGAAGAAAGAAATAGTAAACCACTCCAGTATCTCCGTCAAGAAGACCTCAACTCTGTTTGTGGTCACAGAGAGTTGGACATGACTAAACACTAACAACAAACAGCATCCAGAAAAGAATGGAGTGACTGCAAAGAGCACGATTTCATCAAGAACCAATTGGGCTATCCTATCTCTTTTCAACAGGATTATTAGGCTAGCATAAAAGAAAGATGAGGTAAACATAATTTACCTAGATTTTAACAATGCATTTGATAAAGATATTCTTGCTACTCATGAAAAAGAGAAATGTGGGACAGATGATAATATATTTAAGTGGATCCGAACCCAACTGAAGAACTAGACTCCATGAGAAGTCATTAATAGTTCAATATCAACTCAGAATAAGGTCTTTAGTGAGGGGCCCAGGAATTTGTGTTAGGTATTATGTGGTTTAACATTTAATGATGGCAGATATGGAATGCTTATGGCAAAAGTAGGAGGTGTAGGTAATACAATGAATGACAAAGTCATGACTAAAAGAAAAAATCTTAGCCATCTAGAATTATAAGCCAAACCAAATAAGAAGAAACACAAGAGAGATAAATGCCATACTTATGCAAAAAAAATGTATAGCTTCAGAAAGGGAGAGGCCTATTTATACAAAAGTTCTTGTCCTATTCCTGTAAAGGGAAACTTATTTATGCTAAAAACCAAAAAGTAAAGGCATGTAAAGATGCTTTTATGATCAATAAATATAAATAATTTATGTAAACAAAAACCACCATTATTTGCAATAGAAAAATATTGGAATCTTTCATAATAAGTACAGGAGTAAAGCAGGGATGCTTCATCTGTGTGCTATTTTGATACAGTTCTAAAAATATTGATGATAAAACTAAGACAAAAGAAAAATTAAAGACATAAATATTATTGGCAAATAAAGATAAAAATATCCCTGATGTTGTGATAGTTTACTTTAAAAAATATCAGAGAGTAAAAGAAATTGAGAAGATTAATACTTTTAATGAAGTGATAGGACGCAATGAAAAACATTTCTAATAGCAATATGAAACAGCAAGAGAAATTATACAAAAAATCTTATTTAAAATAACAACAAAATGCAAAAAATATCTGGGAATCAAACTACCAAATTACACTTGAGACTTATATAAGAAAAAATAAGCAACACACTTTATAGAAATAAAGGTATGCAAAAAATTAGATAGGTATTCATTGCCCATGGTTGTGTCATATCAATCTAATATAAATGACAATGAAACCTAAATAAATTTACATGTAGCAGACAAGCTCTCTGGCCTGTATACAACAGGGATATAGATACAAGAAAAAAAGAAAGGGGGAAAAGAGGAAGAACAAGAACAAAAAAAGAACAAGAACCAGAGGAACAAGAAGAAGCATTTATATATTGTTTAGTCTTTAGGTGGCATGACTCATCTTGATGGAAAAATGAAAATGTGCTATTTTATATACATATATATATATATATATATGTCTATATGTGTGTGTGTGTATATATATATATATATATATATATATATATATATATAAATAGAGAGAGGGGACAGAGACAGAGAGAGAAGAAAGAAAGAGAGGGAGGGAGAAAGAGAGGGTGGGAGGGAAGGAAAGAGAGAGAGAGAGATTACACATGAGATATTTGAAATCTAGAGGTAAAATTCTCTTTGGAGTTCAAGAATAAAGTTCCTTTGTGGGTGCAGGGAGTAGAGGGTGTGATATAGTGCTGTCTCAGATCTAGAGAGTACCATTTAGCCTTATCTTGGTCAGTTAGCTTTTCCTTCCCATCATATTAGTGCAAATATGCAGTAGTTGCTCTAAGACACTCCTACCAGAGTGGTCCATGACAGGTGTCAAAAGAAAACAAAAGCAAAAATACTTCCTTATAATCAAAACTGTCCAACAACAGCATGGACAATCTCCAGAGGGAATGGGTTCCTATTACCTAGAGGTCTTAAAGTAGAAGTTAAATGACCATTTTCAGGGATTCTAGAGAAAAGACTCTTGATTAGGTAAGATTTGGCTTTCATGACCTCTGAGGTCACTTCCAACTCTGAGATTCTGTGAATCTATGATTGTCTTATTGGAAAAGAAGGAAATAAGCATTTATACAGCCTCTACCATGTGTCAGGCATTGTACTAAACACTTTAACAGTATTATCTCAGGGGCAGAGCCAAGATGGTGGAGTAGAAAGATGCATATCCTCTAGCACTTCCCCCATAGGCCACAAAATACCTGTAAAAAATGATTCTCAACAAATTCTAGAGCAGCAGAAGCCACAGAACAACACAGGGAAAGAAATTTCCAGCCAAAGGTAACCTGGAAGGCCAACAGGAAAGATCTATCCCACGGGACACTGAGTAGAGCAGAGCCCACCCCTGATCATGTGACATGGGGAGGAACAGGACCAAAACAGGCCTTGGGGCAGAATCCCCAACAGGGAGGGTCCCAGATCTCTCAACCCACAAGCAACAAAAAAAGTTTGAAAGTATGGGAGGGCTGTCCTGGGCAAGAGGGAAGCAGAGTCCCCCCAGCACCAGGCAGCAGCAGAGGCAGCCTCAGCAGCAGCAGCAGCACCAACAAGCAGTGGGTGGCTATGGTGGCTATGGAAGCAGCCTGGGTCCATTGTCCAAGCCACTCAGCTTAAAGCTTCTAGGGGAATTGAGCAGGGGAGCTAAACCTTAGCCCTAAGTATGGTCTTGGGGGGAGGAGGAGCACTAGGACCCTCCTCTTGACAAAGGATTCAGAAGTCAAGTAACTGACTGGGAAAATGCCCAAAAAAGGGGAAAAAAATAAGATCATAGAAGGTTACTTTCTTGGTGGACAGGTATCTCCTTCCATCCTTTCAGATGAGGAAGAACAATGCATACTGTCAGAGGAAGTCAAGGCCTCTGCCTCCAGTACCTCCAAAATGAATATGAAATGAGCTCAGGCCATAGAAGAGCTTGAAAAGCAAGTCAGCAGTTTGCTAAAGGAGAACCAAAAAAAACACTGAGGAAAATAACACCTTTAAAAAGAAGCTAACTCAACTGAAAAAGAGGTCTAAAAAGCCAATGAGGAAAAGGAGACTTTAAAAAGCAGAATTAGACAAATGCAAAAAAGAGGTTCAAAAGCTCACTGAACAAAATAGTTCTTTAAAACTGAGGGTAGGGTGGAGCCAAGATGGCGGAGTAGAAAGACTCACCTATGCTAGGTCCGAACCCACAGCCCATAGATTTCCTGTAAAAAGAGCTCCTGACAAATTCTGGAACAGTGGAAGCCGCGCAGAAACACAGTGAAGGAGATTTCTGCTGCAGAGAGCCCTGAAAAACC
>CM053769.1:352433202-352449589 GCA_028658325.1 Potorous gilbertii
CAATTGAGTAGTAAGTAGGAGAGATGGAATTTGAATTTCATTCAATGTTCTTGATTCAGCCAGGAAGGCAGAGTAGCCTGCTGCCAGTAAACTTAAGGAAGGTATTAGCATTCCTCTCACTCTGTGACTGCTTAGAAGTAACTTCTAAAGACAGAGAGAGCCAGATGCTCTAACCTGGTCAATCTAACATTGACCCTTGTACTGTGATTGTGGGGTGAGGACTCTGCAAGGAAGGAAAATGAGATTATGGAAGCAGCTAAGGGGACAGTTGATAGAACACTGAGCATGGAGTGAGGAAGACCCATATTTAAATTTTACCTCAGATAGTAGCTGTGTAACCCTGGGCAAGTTACCTGTTTGCTTCCATTTCCTCAACTATAAAATGAAGATAACAACACTTTCTTTGTAGGATAGTTACGAGCATCAAATGACGTAACACTTGTAAAAAGCCCTTAGCACAGTGTCTGGTACGCAGTAGATACGATATAAATGCTTATTTCCCTCTTCTTAGAGCAATATAGCTTTGGGGGAGTCTGATCACTTGGCTGCTTTTCCCTGTGGATCTGATTTTGAGTTCCCTTGTTTTATGGGTATCCACAATCTACTTGAGGAAAGTAGGATGTAATGGCTGAGGTGTCCACTGGAGAGCTGGCTAGTAATGGTTCTGTGCCACAGCAGCAAAGACAGCTGTATCCTTGATAATACCTTGATAATACCTGTCCTATTTTTTTGGGTGTTACTGGGTCAGAAGTCATAGGATCTTGGAAAGCAGAGGTCATCCCTGCTTGGGCTTTATTTTCCTCCCCTCACAATCTTGATCCTCTTGTTACTTTAAGCTTGTGCTGTTCTCTACCACTGAATTCCTTGACCTCTTGTCCCACAGTGCCATTCATCCTGACCTGGCCTCACCATCTACCTTCTCCTGGTCTACAGAGGTGCTGTCTGCCATTGTGCTGACTGGTTCCACTACAGCTTTGTTATCTAGTCTTAACCAGGACCTCACTACTACAAGTAAATCCTTCCACTCTCACCAGATGGAATCTGTTACAATGGTCCATAGCATCTATTCTAAGCCTTTTTCCTTCTTAAAACATCTATATTAGTAGTGTCAAACTCAAGTAGAATCAGCACCTAACTATTACATAAGGATCTCTGGGATGGATATTGACTTAAAAAATAGCATCTTAACATTATCTGTGTTCTATTGAATTCTTGTTTATTTTGTCATATATTTCCCAGTTCTATTTAATCTGGTTCAGACCTCATCTAAGGACTGCATGTCTGACTCTGGCATCCTCAGTGGAGGACTTTGCCTCATATTTTACTGAGGAATTTTATCTCAAATCCCCTCAATATTCCCTTCTCCTCCCCCTTGCTTTTAGTCTCAAAGAAAGAAATGGTCCTTCTCCTTACCAAAGCCAACCTTTTTATCTGTACCACCTTAGTACCACTCCCTCCTATCTTTTCTAGGAATTTTCCTCTCCAATCATTCTCTACCCCCTCTTTTTCATTGTTCAGGTATATACCTATATTTATTTTGCTTTAGCTGGCCAGCAAGATTGGCTTAAATTCCTGTTACAAAACATTATATAAATATAGGCTGCTTCATCAAGTAAAGCAAAAGTAGTCTACCACATGCACTCCTTTTTCACAAATCTATCCAAGTTTTCTCTCTGCTTTAGATTTCCAGATGAATCTTTGAAGACAAATGGAGATTATTTTTATATGATTTTAATGCATTTTCAAATATATCTGTTTATCTAGTATATCTTTTTTATTTTGTTAATTAGCAAATATTTATTTCTCTCTCTCCCATCTCTCCCCATTGAAAAATAACAACAAACGCATATAGACAAGCAAATCATTTAAAAGATAGTCTTATTTTTAATTGTTACATAGCATGCAGAAAGCCAGTGTAGAATTTTCATGAAGTTACTCATTACTGTGAGTTGTTAAAACTTGATAAAAATAGGAAGGTTAAACAACACCTAAACAAATAGTAACCTTGTGGAAGAACTTAGAATTCTAACAACCACTCAATAGGGTTGATTAAAGCAAAATATGGCCAGAATAAAAGTTAAAACATTGTCTGTGACAGAAGTTAGAAAAGCTTAAATTCATTCTGTTGTTTTGAAGACATATCTATCCCTTTTATTTTAAAGAAATTGTGACCTTAGCATTAACAAGTTTAGCTTACAAAGATGAGTGATTTTGAAAAACTATCATAAAAATGAACAAGTAAAAGTAGCAATAGGTCAGTTAGGTGGTGCAGTGGATAGAGTGGCAGGCCTGGAGTCAGGAAGACCTGGATTCAAATCCAGCCTCAGACATTTACTAGCCATGTGACCCTGATCAAGTCACAGCCCTATTTAGCTCAGTGTCTTCAACTATAAATTGAGCCAGAGGAGGAAATGGCAAACATTCCAGTATTTTTGCCAAGAAAACCCCAAATCGGGTCATGAAGAGTCAGACACAACTGAAACCACGAAACTATAACAACAAAGTAACAAAAATCATGTATCATTATTCAGTGCTTTGGTGCTAGTTCTTTTATGCCATTTTGTATTCATGAATAATTTGTTGTACTTTTTGCTGCATTTTCTCTAATTTTTCAAGAGTCAGAGATTTTAGTGGCAAAAGTTTGAGTATATAGAGCACCATGGTGGCTATACCTTTCATAAACAACTGACCTAGTGTGGGAAGAACTTTCTGGAACACTAACTTCACCCCTGTTACATCTCAATTGCTATATATAGCATTTTATTTTCCTTTGGGTCCCTGCTTTGGTCTGGATACCCCTTAGGGGTTGGCAGCTGAGACCCTCCCCCATTTTTTAGACCAGTGTTCCAACTGGCTCACAGAACCCCTTGAGACCATGTCCTGGATGATTTAATACACTCAGCTCTTTGGTCCTGGACTGTGTTGTCCTGATGGGTGAGTCACCAGTGCAACTCTAAGTAATCTACTATATTTAGCTACTTCCTCTGGATCTGGGTATCTTGAGACCATACCTTGGTAACTAACCTTAATCTTAATTTCCCACCCTCCCACTTTTCCACTTATTGATCATATCAATACTGTTATTACTTCAAGAAAAGAGTCAATTGACTCCTTTATTGTTCCATTCCCCATCTCTGTTCCCAAAGCAAAATACTCTTCCCTGACCACCCCTTTCTTATATGTATGGTCTATTCTTACTAGAATGTAAGGTCCTTGGGGGCAGGGACTGCCTTGTTTTTCTATTTGTACCTTCAGTATTTATTTAGCATAGTGCTAGTTACATAGCTTTTACTATAGCCCTTTCAAATAATCATTTATTCATTCATTCTTAATATACACTGACTTTTCAGGCAACTAGGTGGTGCAGTGGATAGAGCACCAGTGTAGGAGTCAGGAGGACCTTAGTTCAAATCTCACCTCAGACACTTGATAATCACAGGCTGTGTGACCTTGGGCAAGTCACTTACCCCCAATTGCTTCATCCTGGATCATCTCCAGTCATCCTGACAAATATCTGGTCACTGGATTCAGATGGCTCTGGAGAAGTGAGGCTAGTGATCTGTGTGCCCTCCCTCACTCAAAACAAAATCAAGTGCAAGTCATGTCATCATTTCTCCAATGGCATGATCATTTTTGGCAACGCAGGATGAACACGCACACACTGACTTCCTCCCTGCTACCTATACACATGTTCACATCTTCTCCATCCTTAAAACAAAAACAAAAGCTCTGACTTTACCTAACCATCTTCTGAGTCTATCAGTTTTATTTGTCTCTTCCATTTCACAACCAAGCTCTTAGAAAACAGCTATTTACACTCATAGCCTCTACTTCACATTCCACTCACTTCCCTACCCCTTGAGGCCTGACTTCTGCCCCTACCACTTAAATGAAACTATTCTCTCCAAGGTTACCAACGATCTCTTAATTGTGAAATCTATGGTCTTTTCTCTATCCTCTTCTTTATTTATTCAATAAATAATTGCCAATTGATTTCCAAGTAATAAGCACTTAGATTTATTCAGGATCTTTCTTCTAAAGAATGTTATTTGTAACACTTTTTTTTAGAAGAAAAAAATGTTTTCTTTATTTCTCTTACCTTGATGAAACATTGAAAGGAAGTCTTCTAGCTCCTGCTCACTCTTCCCTGAGATTCTAGTCTCCAGTAGCATAGACCATAGTTAGATTCCTTCTTGGCCTTTTTCCAGTGAGTGACACTGTTGACCACATTCTCACCCAGATTTCCTTCCTTCCTGTTGATGACACTGCCTTCTCCTAGCTCTCCTCCCACCTATTTACTTTTTCCTCAGTTTCCTTTGTTGTATTTTCATGCATGATCTGCTCCATCTCTGGAGGTATATCCCATAACTCTGTCTTGAGCTAACTCTTGGGCTGACCTTTGACAGAAAGTGGGGAAAAGCAAAGCATGGAATGTGAGAAATGGCAAAAAAGCTAATTTATCTTGACTGTATAGGGTGTGAAGTGAAGTAATAGAATAATAAATCTGGAAAGGTAGACTGGGGCCAGGTTGTGAATGGCCTTATGTGTCTAGCAGAGTAGTTTGTATCTGACCCAACAGGGAGCCATTGAAGTAGGAGAAGTAGGAGAATGATGGAGTCAGAATTGTTCTTGAGAAACTCATTTTGGCAGTTTTGAGGAGGATACATTAGAGAGGGGAGAGATTTGAGGGTGGAAGACCACTTAGGAGGCTTGTGCAATAGCCCAGGTGAGAGGTAGTGAAGGTGTGACCTAAGGTATTATGGCATGATTGGAGAGAAGGGGATGAGTTCAAGAGTTGCAATGGTAGAAATGGTAAGACTTGGTTAGTTGTCTGAGGTGAGGACAAATGAGGAGTTAAGGTTGATTCTGAGGTTGTAAACCTTGTGACTAGGAAAGATGATAGAATTCTCAACAGTAACAGAGAAGAGGGTTGTGTATATGTGTATGGATGGGCAGCATGAGCAGTTCTGTTTTGGACTTGCCAAATTTGAGATGTCTATGGGACGTTCAGTTTGCATTTTCAATAGACAGTGATGTGGAACTGATAAAAATGATTATGTTAGCTGGCATTTATATACATATATTATCTCATTTAATACTCAAAACGGCCCTGTAAGGTAGTTGCTGTTATCATCCCCATTTTATAGATGAGGAAACTGAGGCAGAGGGGTTAGCTGATTTGCTCAAGGTCACACTCATGGTAAGTGATTAAGGCAGGATTGAAACTCAGATTTTTTTTTTTGTCTTCAAATGTAGCTCTCCATCTACGACTCTAGCTTTTATTTTGAATTCAGGAGAGAGGTTAGGGGCTACATATATGCTTCTGGAAAAAGTTCACACAGAGATGGTATTTAAATATATGAAAAGTGCTTGGGGTTTGAGCATCTTGGAGTCTTTCGAGTTATCTTGATGGAGAAGCTGCTCCAGTGCTTGAATTTATTGATAGGTAGAGCTCCTTCTGTCTGTGCCTGGGCCAGACTGTGGTCAAGGCTTCTGTTTCCCTAAATTTCAAAATTCACTGGGCTCTGCTGAAAAGTATAAGACTGGGAAGAGGGAAGACACCAAAAATGGACTGAAAACAAATCTTGTGACATCAGAAAAAGGATGCACTCCAGGGGAATTTATCCCAGCTCCTGAACCTAATGAAACAGACATTAGAAGGCATCGATGGAAACCAAATTAAAACAACGGAGCTTTGGTTAATGCCCAGGCACAGCTGACTCATTTTTTTCTGTTCAATTTCAGATGCACATAATTAATTGTTGTCTTTAATCAGCATTCTGCCTCCAGCTGCTGGCAGACTGACCACCTTCTAATGGAACAATAGAAGGGATGGAATTTATATGGGTCCCTGCTCTGTAGTGACAGCCATTCCCCCAAAAGCCTGACCTCTGCCAGGGTTAGTAATTAAGGGGCAATTGAAATGAAATTAATTGCAATAGGGGTGTAATTAGCACAGTCATTGATTAGAAGCATTTGAAATCATTGCCTCTACCTGGGACATTAATGGCCATTCCTTTTTGGTAAATGCTATGGTGAGTCTAATTGGTACCTCCAATTTCCTAGGATCATAAACTTCAGTCATCTTGGTCTCCTCCCTCACTCCTCTTGCTCTTCTCATCTTCCCCCTCCCTATCCATTTTAGTTTCCAAGTCTTATTGCTTCTACTGCCTGAATCAATATAGGACATCTTTCTCTTCGCTGTGTTTTGGATTGTTGTAATGGTATCCCAGCTGGTCTCCCTGCCTCCTATCTCTAGCACAGATAGAGTCAGAAGGGACCTTAGTGGCCATAAAATCTAGCTTGTATCTGAAAAGGAATTCCCTTTATGACCAACTGTAAAAAACCTATGTTGAATCCCAACCCACCTAGATAGCCCATTTCAGTTTGTGAATCATTCTAATCCTTAGGAAAGTTTTCCATACTTCCACCCTAAATTTCCTCTTGAAACTTTCCCTTATTTCCCTTTGTTCTGCTTTCTGAATATAGAACAAACAGCCTAACTTCTTTGTCTGTATGGAGAGCCTTTCAAAGAGTTAAAGACAGTTATCATATTTTCCTGTCCCTTTCCCTTTCCCTTTCCATCCCTGCCTCCTTCCACCCCTGGTTCCTTCAACTAATTCTCATAGCACATGGACTCAGGGTCTTCCACCATCCTTGGTACCATCTTCTGGTTGCTCTTCAGCTTTTTAATGTTCTTCTTATTATATAATCCCTCAAAGTGAGCACAAAATCTCAGATGTGGTACGGTCAAGACAGACTACAAGACTTTCGTCTTCCTCGTGCAAACAATTTCTCTTTTATCATAGTTTAAGACTGATTTTGGGTTTTTTTTGGCCATCGTATCCTACTGTTGATTTATATTGAGCCTTCATTCCTCTAAAACACTGTGATCCTTTTTCTGATAAGATGTTATCAAATCATGTCTCTCATCTCATACGTGTGAAGATTATTTTCTGAATCCTAGTGTAAGATTTTATATTTATGCCTACTAAATTTCATTTGATTCAATTTAGCCTCATGGTCTAGCCTGCCAAGATCTTTTTGGATCCTGAATCTTTCATTCAGCGTGTTAGTTTTCCTTTCCAGCTCTGTATCATCTGCAAATTTGATAACTATGCCATCCATACCTTTACCAAAGATACATTTGTTTAGTTTATCAATGACTTTAGGAGGTCATTGGTAAAAAAGCTAAATAGCATGGGGCCAAGAATAGATTCCTCAGACATATTCAATTTTGTGCCAAGTTGATATTTAACTATTTTAGTCAACATATAATTTTTGGATACAACTTTTTCACCAATTCAATCAGTCAATAATAAGCATTTATTAAGCACTTACTGTGTGCTGAGAGCTGTGCTAAGCATTCAGGATACAAAAGAGGCAAAAAGATAGTTCCTACCTTAAAGGAGCTTACATTCTAATGTTCTGAATCCATCTACTTGTATGGCCTTAAGAGTTTGAACCAGATTTAAAATGTAGTTGGGAAATAATGAAATAAATACAAAAGCAATAAAACATAGATAACATTACATTTTAAAACTAAGTCAACAAGTCATCTGCAGGCATACTTAGTAAGGATTAGTGTCCTTGAGTTTGACAACACCAATCTAATCTACCTCTTGTCATCTTTTTCCACAAGAATAGTATGAGTTATTTTGTCAAATCCTTTGAAAAAAATCTCAATGAACTATATCTTCAGCATTGTCTTGAATTGTCATTTTAGTAAACCCATCAAAAAATGAAAACAAAATTAGTCTAGTATAATGTGTTCTCAATGAAGACATGAGGACTCTAGATGGAATGCCTCTTTTGATTGAATTCTATATTGGACCAAGTCTGCGTCAGTGACCAGTTTTCCTTATTGAGCATATACTTCCCTATTTCATGCCTCATTTAACATTGATAACTAGAGAATTATTATTTCTTCAGCTCCATTCGTATTTCTTAAACACCTACTATGTGTAGACCCTTGCCCAAAGTCAAACAGGTAAATGAAGTCAGGATTTGAATCCAGGTCCTGAGAATTATGTATGAAGGATCCAAAGAAGAAAATAACCCTTCTAGTTGCAGATGCATTAAAATAATCTACATGCTTGGAATGTTTCCCAGTGACTGTGAAGGAGGTTGTCACATAGTTATGGTGAACAGAAAGGATTTATTTTTCATCTGATCACCCCTATTTGATTCGATTCAATTCAATAAAAATTTATTAAGCACCTACTATGCAGAGGATCCTATACTTCAGCTTGGGAATAAAAAAAATAGTCCTTGCCCTCAAGATCTTTATAGTGTAATTGTGGGGAGATTATTGACACAAGGCATATTACAGGAGATAGTGTGATTAATGCAAAGGAGAGGTCTAAAGAATGAGGGGTAGAGGAAGTGAATAAACAATTTATATAATCTTTATTTTGTGCCATGCACTGTCCTAAGTGCTTTATGAATATTATCTCATTTGATCATTACAATAAGACTTGGAGGCAAGTGCCATTGTTATCTCTATTTTACAGTTGAGGAAACTGAGAATTAGAGATGTTAGGCGACTTCCCAGGGTCACCCAGCTAGTAAGGGTCAAAGGCTTGCTGAGGAAAGTGGTAAAAGCAATTGAGAAAGAAGAGAACACTTTTCATCAGTGTTCTGATTCAGGGGATTCAGGGAAAACTTTGTGGAGAAGGATTTTGAGCTAGACATTGAAGGAAGGGAGGGATTTCAATGGATTGACATGAGAAAGAGGAAAGGGGATCCAATCCAAACCTGAGAAATGGCACAGAGTCTCAGAGATGAGACAAGAATGGGTCAAAACTTGTCTAGTTTAGCTGGAAGACAGAGTATACGGAAGAGGATGATGTGATAATGGTGGACAGGTACATTGGAATCAAAGCCTGGAATTTAAACCAATAGGCAATGGGGAGTTACTGAATGTTTTTGAGTAATATGACCATATAAGTGCCTTAATATAATGTTAATGTAAGGTTAATGGTGGTAGGGAGAAGAGTTAAAGATCTTCCCTACCCATTAATAGGCCTCAGTACCTTTTGTTAGGTTCTACTGAGGCACTGGATCAGAGGGTTGTGCCCTCTGGCTCTGAAAAGTATATAAATACTCTGAGGGGAGGGCTTATTCAATGGAAATGTCCCAGATGTTGGTACTTCTCTCTCTGGTAACATGTATGTACGTAATGGTCAGACAGTTGGATCTGTCTGTTGACCTGTGATGTATGTAGTGCTTATGGTCAGACAGGTGGAAGCCCTGTCCGTTGGTCTTTATTTATCTGCTTATATTTTCTCTGTTGGTATATATATTTGATTAAAGTGATTGTTGACCCCTCAAAAATTGTTTTCCTTTTAGAAAAGCAGATCTAAGAACCTGTACAGAAGGCTGTGTATACTGGAGTCCTTGCGTTTACACTTAACAAGATTACTCAGCAGTGTGTACAGAATAAGAGGTAAGGGGAGAGCTGCGGAGAGACATTCTCAACCTTTCCCAGAACTCTGGACTTATTCCATGGGTACGTTATCATCTTGCATCACACCTGCAATATTCCATTAAAGCCTGGACTGGTTCTGTGAGCTTCTCTTACGTTGTGTTCACTAATGATTCTTAAAATTGTCACATCATCAATTTCATCTCAGCATTTCACTAAGATATTTTGTCTTATACCATCCCTTTCCGCTAATCCTTGTCTACAAATGGTCTCCTTGATCTTAAAAAAAAAGTTGCATTTTCTGCACATTATTATCAATTACGACTACAATGATGGTGATCACAGCAATTCCTCTCAATTCAAGAAATTTTATTCAACTTCTACAGGCTCTGTGTTCTACAATGATGATGTAGAAATAGATATGAAACAGACTGCTTTTAGTAAAGCAGATAAGTCAGATAGGAGGGACAGTCCCTAGGAGAGGTCCAAGAAAATGCTCTAAGAGAGTTGAAGAGGAAGAGGTCTCTTCTTCCTAGGGAGTGGGAAGGGTGGAGTCATGAATGATACATTTATAACATTTTATAGTTACAAAGCTCTGCAGGGCTAGTAGTATTGTTATATTCATTTTTATAAATGATATTTACATTGTTACAGGATGAATAAAGACTAACCCCTAGCCCTGAGTTTATTTTTGTTAGGTTGGGATTCTTCCTTTATATTGACACCAAACAAAACACATTTGCCTACACCTAGTTGTGACAAGCAGTATTTTCCTTTGGGATTGGGCTGGAATAGCTATTTAAGGTGAAATCTCTGCCTAAGCCACCAGAGGGCACTGGGTCACTAGCTCCTCCAGCTCCTTCCTTTTGTGTATGTGCAAATGCCCAAATAGGACCTATTGGAGCCCAAATAGGCTCCAACTTGGTCTTTTTTCAGTCTTTCTGCACATGCCCAAATGGGACTTGCCTGAGGCCCAGTGCCTCATCCCAATTTCAGTCTTATGTAGTTTAGGTATGAAAATTCCTGATAACATTTCATTACATATTTGGGTCATTTTGCCACCACCCAATTTGAGATTTGAATCTCCTTTCTAAATTCATATGACCTGAAATTATTACTCGTATTACATATTAGAAAAGTACATTTACTGGATGGAATCAAAAGTGAAAGGTATAGTATTAAAACGTGTGTCTGAACCTAGTTGCTCCTAATAAAGTTCAAATTCTTAACTATACCACCAATTTTCTGTATTGGTATAATATTGGTATATTCTGTATCTTTCAAAGGTAGAGGGTTCAGGGTGGTTTTAGCTTGACTCGCTCCATTTGTCTCCCATATTTTGCCTAGACCTGTAAAGATTGCCATTCAAACTCTTTATGGGTTCTTCAATGTCTTTCTAGTTGGCAGCTAGATGAGACCCTCAGGAGGCAGGTACAGGTCTCGATGTGCTTCTTATATATTCTCTTATGGTATTCTCTGGCTTTTGTTCCCCTTTCTATAAAGCATATAGATTCTCTTTCAACTGTTCCCTTATTGGTGTAACATAGAATAACTTTAAGCAACTGACTTTAGGCAAAAATAACTTTAGGCAAACTGACTTTAGCCCCTGAGGCTACTTAGCCCCTTGTTGCCCAACCCTTTGGATGCCTTCAACATGGGAACAATTCATTGGAATATAGAGAGAAAGAAAAACCAGGCCAAGAAATGGGTGGATGGTGGTTATATAAGTTTTACTGAAGCCTTTAGTTTTCCATGCCATGCTTGTTTCCTGATAAAACTGATCGATCCCCTCCTTTTCTTCCTCCCATGTAAAGATTCTTCCTTATTACAAAGGAAAATGTGCAAATATAGTGAGAAGCTTTGAGTTAGGCTGTTTACATTTCCCTTCAGGATTCTAGACTTCCTTGAGGGATTGGTGTGTCTTTTCTCTAAAACCAATGGATTGAGTTCCCACCAGTTGACATCTTCTTCATGATGATACCTTTTGCAAAGGGACCTTTGCTTCAAAGATCAAACCAAAACAAACATACAATCATTTCCCTCAGTCCCTCCAGGGCATAATCTTTTTTCATTGGCCTCAGTCTCTGGGGAAGGGGTTCAAAATTTAGCTTGACTCCTTTATAGCATTGGTCCTATCAGGTGTGGCATGAATGCTGGTTGAATCCTTCTTCTGGAGGGGGAGTTTGAAGGTCATCTCTGAAGACAACTCCTTGGGGCATTGATGCTGCACTGGCTATAATGCCTAGCTCAGATTCTGACTCCCAGAGTCAGTGGTTTGCTCTCCTGACCTTTGAAACTCCCATGCTTGGAGTCTTCATTCCCTTCATGCAGAATGAAGGGAAAAGAATGAAGAAGGCATCAGCATCTTGGTCTCAGAGGTAAAGAAGGCTCTAAGACCTTTTAGCAACATGTTCTTCTGCAGAGTACTGCGAGCAGAGAACTCACAGAACTCTCCTAGTTGTAAGTGGAACAAAGAGACCAGAGTTGGGGCTGACAGGCCTTTCTAAATACCTCTCAAGAGAACCAAAGACCCTCCCTTTCAACATGTGGTTAGCCAACTGTAATGTTAATTAGACAACTAAAGATCTTCCCCATCCATTGATGGGCCTACCAATTAAGGGAAGCTTGATTAAGGGAGGCCCACACTTTTTGTTAATTTCTAATGAGGCACTGATTCTCAAAGGTTGTAATGCCATCTGCCTCTGAAAAGGGTATAAATACTATGAGGTGAAGTTTTACTTTGAGATTTACTCATTGGAAGTGTTTGTTTGGTCAGCCAACACTCTGGGCAGTCTCTAAGGAGTCCCTTGGCTTTGAAAACACAGATGTTAGTGCTATGGTCAGACAGTCCGTTGATCTGTGATGTATGTATTGCTTACAGTCAGACAGTTGGATCTGTCTGTTGATCTGTGATGTATGTATTCAGATGGCTCTGGAGAAGAAGTGAGGATGGCGACAGCCCTCTCTCACTCAAAACAAAGTCAAGTGCAAATCATGTCATTATTTCTCTGATGGCCTTTGTTCTTTGGCGATGAAGGACAAACGCACACAAATTGCTTATGGTCAGACATTTGGAAGCCCTGTCTGTTAGTTGATCTTTGTTTCTCTGTATTTCCTTTGAAGTTCAGGGTGCTAATTTTTCCCTCTGAACCAAGTAAATGATATATGTGGTTGATTAAAGTGATTGTTGACCCCTCAAAAGTTACTTTTCTTTTAGAAAAGCAAATCTAAGAACCTGTACAGCAGGCCCTCCTGTGTATGTCAGAGTCCTTACTGTTATACCAACTAGAGCCAGTTACAGAATATCTACATGCGCTATGCGCAATCTCACCATAAGCAAGCTCTCCAGTGTCCTCCACATGGACAGGATACATCAACCATGGACGTCAATGGTGTGTGCATGTGCACCAGATCCCATTATGTAAGTAAAACCAACTTATGCAGCAACCATATCCAGCAGCATACATATCATTCTGCACCCATAGTCCTCGTTCTTTCCTGAACCTGGAGGAAGGAAGTATTGTTCATGGCTTGCCCTCTGGAATCAAGATTGGCTATTAACTCAGTCTGATTTTACTGTTGCTTTCATTTTTATCACTGTGGACATTATATGTGTTGTTCTCTTAGTTCTGCCTTCTTCACTATGTATTAGTTCATGCCATCCTGCCCACATTTTTCTGAATTCCTCATATCTGTCGTTTCTTGAGACATGATAATATTCCATTGCATTCATGTACTATAATTTGTTCAGTCCTTTCCCAAGAGATGAGCACCTATTTTTGTTTCTAGGTTTTTGCTTCACTAAAAAGAGCTACTCTGAATATTTTGGTATATGGGGAGCCTGTCTTACTCTGTGGAGCTGTTGTATTAACCCTTGCCCCTTGACACTGAAAATGCTCCTAATTCCCTGATTCCCCATTAAGCCCCTTCCCCTCTTTAGCTCCAGAAGCATTGAATGTGCTATCACTGATAGTCCCATTGGGCTCTGGGCCACACTCCCTAGGAATGCCTCTGACAATGCTCAGTTCGTACCTGTACCCTGGCTCATCTCAGAATATTTCCTTTCGGGAAAGAAAAAAAAAAGAAACTTATTTTGGCAAAAAAGAGTCATTCCGGCTGATTATATAATCCTCTACATTTAGAATGCCTCCTCAGTAACTATGGCAACTCACTGAGGGGAATGTGTTAAGTTCAAACTTTGTTCTAAATTTGCTGATGAGGGTGAAGACTCAGTTTCAGGAACTCATTCCACCCCCCCCCCCCAACCCCAAACAATGTCTCTTCTGGCGAATTATTCTTGGCGTTTCTAGTTCAGTTACATCTGGACTGATGACATCCTGATCAGAAGAAGGACTATCTCTCTGCATTGAAGCCTTGGCCTTGGGTCTTGGCTCTTTCATTGACTAGCTGTGTGATATTGGGAAAAATCACTTAACCTTTCTGAGCCTCAGTAGCTTTAAGTAGCTTTACCTGTAAAACAGGGCTAATAATACTTGCCCTGATTACCTCATAGAACTGTTTTGAAACTCAAATGAGATAACGTATGTGAAATCATTTTGTAACCTTCCGGTGATGAGTTTTTCCAAAATTGTCTAACTTGGTCCTTAGCAGAAAAATACACAGTTAAAGAGGAAGCAATATGGTATAGTGGAAAGAGGACTAGACTTAAAGCCAGGAGAGGCATAGGTTCAGATCTTTCTTCTGCCACTTACTAGTTTGTGAACACAGGTAATTCACAGTCTCAGTTTCTTAAACTGTAAAATTGTTGTTGTCGTCATTTGTCCTTTGTTCTTGAAAAGGACCATGACATCAGGGAGGTGATGGCATGACATGCAAGTGAATTGGATTTAAGTGAGGGAGGGCTGTGCAAAGTCACCAGCCTCACTTTCTCCTCCAAAGCCAAATATAAAATTAGTGTGTATTGTACCTACCTCATAAGTTTGTTGTGAAGATCAAAGGAAGTTTCATTAGCAGAATACTTTGTAAACCTTAAAATGCTATATAAATATCATTCATCATTTTAATCTTATTTTTGATGTAATTCAGATAGAAATGGTTCTAGGATAAGTTGCTATCCAGCTACTCTTCTTTCATGTTTAATATTCAGCAGATTATTCTGTGGGGAGATAAAATGATGACTCTTGGTAACTGGGATGTTAGCTCATTTTCTGTAGTTTCACTGAAAACATTTTTGGGACTGTTCCAGTGTTAGCAGGATGATGAAGTTGGTATGTATTTTACTCTCTCCTCACATGGTTGAGATTTTTTCTGCCTTGTCTCTATATTTTGATTTTTCATTCCATGTAGTTTGAAAGTTAGCAGTATTTGTTATGACAATATCTATTAAAAACTATTCTTCAAGTTTTATGGGTCAGTGTTACATCTGTGATGCTGCTCTGATTCTAGTCTAGTTTTTGTTAAATTCTCCAGGAGGTTTGCA
The DNA here is from genome assembly GCA_028658325.1 of Potorous gilbertii. Classification (NCBI taxonomy): domain Eukaryota; kingdom Metazoa; phylum Chordata; class Mammalia; order Diprotodontia; family Potoroidae; genus Potorous; species Potorous gilbertii. The sequence goes on from CM053769.1 coordinate 352,448,070, forward strand.
TTTATAGTATAGAGACTTGTCATTTGTTGGCTTATGAAGGGCAGGTAGTGACATTTTGGGTTATAATTCTGGTCACTTGGTTGAGTCTTTATAGGTATTCTATAATACTAAATTTTTGCAGCTCGCAGTCATATGTTTTATAGTTTCTATCATTTCTTTGCAAAATCATTAAGTATGAATTCCTTAAGGTTACCCCATCTGTAATTTCTGGTGGTAACGACCTGTTCTTGTAATGATCATTAACCCCTCCATTTAAAAAAAAATAAATTAGTCACTTGTTTGACACTTTCTTTGGGTCAACATATTGCTCATTGAGTTCATGTGGATGTTGCCCATGGATAGCCTTTTGGTTCCTCTCTTAGATCTTAGGCATTTCATAGTCTCAATTCAGAGGCAAACATATCAGTTATATCCCATAATTCCAGGGTGTGTTGTTTATTTTCAGCCTTTTCTATTTTCCTGTGAAGTGATATCTCTTTGTTCTAGAAATATTTCTATAAATACTTAAACTGCTTCTTTTAAAAAAAATATTCTTAATTTATGGAACAAAACAAACATTTCCATTGCATAGTATAATAAATAAAGATGATTACTCATGAAACTGCAAATCTATTACATGCAACCAGCTTTTCCTTTTAAATATATAGTAAGGTTATCATGTAAATTCCATTTTTTCCTTCCCCCGACTCCATCTTAGAGATGGTTACCATAAAACACAAATATGTATATATATGTAAAATCATTCTTTATATACTTCTATCAGTTCCTTTCTGGATGCAGATAGTGTCTTCCTTCATATGACCTTTATCATTAATTTGGGTATTTATAAGTCAGAATGACTTATTTGCTTGAAGTTGTTCTTAAAATAGTATTGTTGTTACTGTATACAATGTTTTCTTGGTTCTGTTAATTTCTCTATTCATTATTTCATGCAAGTCTATCCATGTTTTTCTAAGATCACTGAGTTCATCATTTCTTACAGCACAGTGGTATTCCATCACAATCATATACCACTATTTGTTCAGCCATTCCTCAACTGACAGGCATCCCTACAACTTCAGTTTTTTGCCTCCGTAAAGAGCTGCCATAAATATTTTAGAACATATCAGTTCTTTTCCTTTATCCCTAATCATCTTTGAAAATAGATCTAGTGATAGTACTGCTGGATCAAAGGGCATAGGCAGTTTAATAACTCTTTGGACATAAATCCAGATTGCTCTCCAAAATGGTTGAATCAAGTCACAGTTCTACCTACAATGAATTAGTGTCCCAATTTTTCTACCTCCCCTCCACCATTTATCAGTTTTCTCTTCAGTAATTTTAGTCACTTTAATGGGTGTAGAATGATATCTCAAATTTATTTTAATTTGCCTTTTTCTAATCAGTAGTGATTTAGAATATTTTTTATTTGACAATAAATTCTTTTGATTTCTTCATCATAAAACTACCTGTTCATATACTTTAACCATTTATCAATTAGGGAATGATCTTATAGATTATAAGATCATTATAGAATAATC
>CM053769.1:352450089-352472099 GCA_028658325.1 Potorous gilbertii
AGATACTGGTCTATGTCCAATTTCTGCCATACTGCTTTCCAGTTTTCCTAATAATGAATTATTATCCCTAAATCTTGTCTTTATAATTGTCAAATACAAGGTTCCTATATTTACTCACTGCTGTGAATTGTATGTCAACTTTGTCCCATTGATATAATTTTCTATTTCCCAGTCAGTGCTGGATAGTATTGATAATTTCTGCCTTATAATATAGTTTAAGATCTAGTACTGTTAAACCTCTTGACATTTTTTCAGTATTTCCTTTGATATTCTTGACTTTTTGTTCTTCTAAATAAATTTTGTTATTATTTTTTTCTAATTCAGTAAGATTTTTTTTTGTAATTTAATTGGAATGGAATTGAATATACAAATTAGTTTAGATAAAACTGTCATTTTTATTATGTTGGCCCTGCCTACCTATGTACAATTTGTATTTCTCTATTTAAATCTGATTTTATTTGTGTAAAAGGTTTTTTTTTTTGTATAATTTTGTTCTTACAGTTTATGGATTTCTAAATATGTGTGAATCATTCCTCCTTTTTGGTGAGAAAGTGTTAATACTTCTATAGTTGCCATGGGATGATGAACTCTGAAATTTTTTGCTTGTTTGTTAATATTGCATAAGCTTTTATTTGGATAGCTTCTGATCGTTGTCCATTTACTGTGCCAAAAGTATACAGTAAGAGTGATATTATATAGGCATTAGTGACCCCAAATGGGATCTTACTTTAAACTTTGTCTACAGGATGACAGTCAGTCTCTTTAACAGTGTGCTTAATGTGTCTTACCTGGAGAAATCCAAAGTATTTGTAAGTAGCACCTTCATTCACTGATTCAATTTGATCTCCACATCAAAGTTTTAGTTTCTATTTTCACTTGGTGCTCAATATCAATTTTACCTTCGTTAGATCCAGGTGACATTTTGATATGGTGGGAGAAAGTCTCCACAAGATGAAGTAACTGTTTAACGTGCTTTTCAGTGGATCCACAAAACTTGATGCTATCCATGTATATCAAATAATTAATGTAATGTTTTGGCATGATTCTTTGATTTGAAAGCCATATTCAATTCTATCCAGGAGAGATGATAATGGATTGAGTACCAGGAAAAATCATAGTGGGCTTCCACTATCTCCCTGGAAGATGATGTTTATATTGATTATTCTTTAAATTCTTGTTGGTGGCATGTTTTAAATACAGAACTTTTTTTTCATGTAAACAACAAATACTTAAGCATTTTCACTATGCTTGGATCTCTTTAATATGTTTGATTAAAACTATAAGTACAAAACTAAATTAAAGGTTTTCAATAATTAATAATAGTGGTATAAATGCAATGACACTTTTGGTTGGCTTACTCAATAATCACCTAATTGATAATTGATATTTATATTAGGACTTTTTGGCACCTCAGCCAATACATTGGTTTCCTATATTCATAATTTTTGAGTGCTAAAGGCTGTAAATATTTTATATAAGGTACATAAACATGTAATTGGCTTACAATTGGAGTGATTACCAGAGTTCTCATTTTTTGACAACAAGTAGATGAAGCCTTATATAAAAAAAATTATATCAGGTTTTCATCAACTTCTGCTAAGTTCTATATCAATGGAATCAAATTCCAATAGAAACAGGGGCCACTAAACCATACATAAGGAATCTTATGAGCCTCATATTGACTTAGTTTTAAAATATAATGTTATTCATGTTTTACTGTATTTTTATTTCTTTTTTTGAATATTTCCAAAATATATTTTAATCTTATTTGGAGTGTGGTATGGAGTGTTACAGCCCAGGAGCCACATGCTTAAAACCTCTGTTCTACATAATAGAGATTTGCAGCTTCATGGCATTCCTTTCCTGATCTACAGTGCATACTAATATGTTAAAAAATTGGGAAAACAGAAAAAGACAAATTAATATCATATTCACTGCCAGGTCAATAAAAATATATATTGATTTACTAAGTAAACACTTGCTAATGGATATTACCTGTTTCCCAAGAAAAGTACTTTGCTAGTAATTCATGAATCACTGTGAAGCATTTTTATCATGTTATGGATCTTTTCTGTATCTGTTGCTTTCTAGTTTTGCAGAGAACCCAGATTCAGTCACCTTCTTTGTTCTATCATTCTTTATATTAGTTTTACACAAGTGTTTGTTTTTTTGTAATTGTTCCATAATTTTTTTGGCCATAGAATTGACCAGAAATTTTCTATATCTTCCTTCTTTGGGTGTTCTCTTTTTTAATTTTTTCACTTAAAAAATTGATGTCGAATTACTTTGTTCTTTGTGCTGCTTTAACTTCTTGTATTTCATTAACCTTTTGGTTTTTATTTTTAATTGTTGAATAAGCACATCAATATGCTTCTGTTTTTTATGATTTCTATTCTTCATATTTCATTGCCTTTGAGTCTGACAATATAGCATTCAAGTTCACCATTGCCTGTGGTAGCTAGATTTTGTTATCATCTTCCTTTTTTTTTCTGCAGGTCTTCAGTAGTTTTCTTAGATCACTTCAACAAGGGTGGTATTGGATGCTTCTTCTTAGAAATATTCTTAGATAGCTCCATTAATCCTTATTATGGCAATGGCTACAGGAAGCAAGTAAGCATTTATTAAACACCTATTATGTGCCAGACACAGTATTAAGCACACAATACTTTCTCATTTAATCTTCATGACAATTTTGGGAGGTTATTATCCCCATGTTAGAGTTGAAGAAACTGAGGGAGACAGAGATTAGTTGACTTATCCAGGACCACAAAGCTATTAAGTGCCTGAGGCTAGATTTGAACTCAGATCCTCCTGACTATAGGTCAGATGTTCCCAAACTTATTTGGCCTACTGCCCTCTTTTAAAACAAAATTTACCCAGTACTACCCCACATCAAATCTACTCTTTTTAATCCTTTAATTTTTTTTTTAAAATTGTGCATCAGTTCAAAAAATATAATTTCAAAAAAGATCTTAAAATTCAATAATTTATTACAAATCTGCTTTTTTTCTTGCATTAAAATTTTGATGATGTGATATTGTGTCATATAATCATATAGTATTGTATTGTAAACAAGTCATTACATGTACATATTCCTTCTGATGCATGCTGGACTTCCCTACAATGGGTGACTGTCAACACTTGCTTGTTAAGACCTGTCAGCAGACTTGACCACTGACTGGTTACAACTTGCATTTTGTGTGTTTATTTGGAAAAATAATGTCATTCACTATGACTTTGAACTCTGTTACACTACAGATAAAACATGTACAAATGGTTTTTCAAAATTTTTGTATTTCTCTTCTTTCCTTGGGCTTTTACCACTCCCTTATTTTTATTCAACACTCCCCCCCATCCCAGTTGCACCAGAGGCTATTACCTCTCTCCTGAATCATTCTAGTATGTCTCAGGGGACAGTATCAACCACTTTGGGAACCTCTGAGTCTAGGTCCTGCACTCTATTATGCCTCATAGCTGTCTATTCTGTTGGATTTTTTTTTAAGACCTTGGAATATTTTAAAATTTACCATGAAATATGGTTATATCAGCTTTTGGGGATTGCTCTACTTTAATGTAGTTGATTTATTAGTTGGATTCATGTCATCTATCTCTAAAAATGCTCTTCAAAATTCTGTTCTAAGTATGCCTATCTCCCTTTGAAAATCATTCAATGCTGTCCATTCATTATAAGGTAGTAGCTCTGGAGATTGTGTTAAGTGTAAATTTTCAATGTTCTTCAGCTTTTCTTTATTTAGATTAAGTAACTCCTCAAGTTCTGCTCTTATTTTGTGTAAAAAAGGTTTAGGATAAAATTAATTTTTTTTTTTTACACTTCCCCTGTGTTGATCTTGCAATATGCTATTGTGTGGCAGAGGATGTTGTTGACAAAAAAAACAGCATGAACTTTAAACTTGATAAGATTTGTTGCCTATTTTGTTATGAGATAGAACTTGTGCATAATAAATGCATTCAAATTTTTGATCCATTTCCTGCACACCTGTGTTTTGTTTGCTTTAATGGTTTGCATTCCCAGCGTTTCTTATTTGTTCTGATGTAGCTTGTGTTCTTGTGACAAATCTTGGAATGTCTTGAAACTCTGTGGCAGGAGTTGAAACACAGGCTTCTGGCAGGGTCTCTGTGTTCTCTATAGTAGCTACGGTAGTGGTCACAGACACACAAAGTCTTTGCTGACACACTACTCTGGCCTTTTTTCCACAAATCAGAATTACTGGAAATGCAAAACATTAAAGCAGTTTGGGAAATATTGAAGTAGATAATCTCCAAGTCTCCTTTCAGATCTAAAGCTCTATTACTGATAAGAAGTTCTCCTTGACCTGAAGTGGCAGACATTACTTGGGAGATGTAGCCAAGGAGTGTTGACTGTTGGACAAAACCTTAAAAAAAGTTTTAGGATATTTTATTTTTTTCCAGCTATTTAAAAATGTAAAAACAATTTTAAATACCAAAAAAAATTGACTTTCTAATTCTCTTTTTCCCTCCTTCACTTCTCCCATCCTTGAGATAGTGAGCCATTTGGTATGTTATACATGTTCAATCATAGAAACCATATTTTTATATTAGTCATGTTGTGAAAGAAAACACAGACCAAAAAAGACTCAAGAAAAAATAAAGTGAAACATAGTATGCTTTCATCTTCATTCAGACTCCATCAGTTCTTTCTCTGGTACTGGATAGCATTTTTCATTATGAATCCTTTGGAATTGTCTTAGATCATTGGATTGCTGACAATAACTAAGTCATTCATAGTTGATCATTGTTCGGTGTTGCTGTTACTGTGTACAATGCTCTCCTGGTTCTGCTTACTTCACTCAGCATCAGTTCATGTAAGTCTTTCCAGATTTTTATGAAATCATGGTGGTTGAAACTTGTGATAGATAAATTTATGGAAGTGACATCATATGGACAGCAGAACAGTATTAGAATGGTAGATTATCTTTAGATTATCTTTAAACAACAAAATTATCTGGAAGCACACTTCCAAATTAGACTAATGGCCACCCTACATATTTATCCTGTACTCACCTATCTCTTATCACCTTTGCTTGCAAACATGTTCTGTGCCTGGAATGAAATGTCCCTTTCCATTATTTCTGACTATCTTTAAGCAGTGACTCAGCTTCCCTCTTTTCCATGATGCCTTCCTTGATCTCCCAAGGTGAAAATGATCTCCCTACCCAATCCCCAATTTCTCATAGTACTATGCTTGGGTCTTTCCTTTGCCCTTATCTCATTGTTCCTTTGTAGTATAATTTTTTTTTGTGTGTATGACTCTTCCTTTTCTCCCTCTCCCATTAGTCTTTAAGCTTTTTTCAGTCCCTGCAACTGGGCATAGAGCCTTAGACATAGCAAATGATTGACAAATTTTTATTTGTCATATTGAAAGGAATTAAATAAAGTGCTGTATGTGAGCTATGGATCCATATAAAGAGATAAGATAGGATCTTAGGTATAGTAAGTACTTAAATATTTGTTGAATATCTCTCTGGAGATAAAAGTCTTTCCCACACTATTTTAGGGAAAATTTTAGACCGTGGAATTCTAGAACTGGAGGAGAATTAGAGATGTAGTAGATCATAAGCTCCCTTTAAAAAAATTAGCTTTGTTTTTTTAATGAACATAAATTTATTTTCTCTCCATCCACACCTGTCTCCTCATCCTCCTACTGAACAAAAAGCAAAAAGCAGAGCCATTGTAACAGATATGCATAGTCAAACAAAACAAACTTCTGCATTTTGTTGTATTAAAAAAGTATGTCCCATTCTGCACACTGAGTCTCTCACCTTCTGCCAGAAGGAGGGCAACATGCTTCATTATGGGTCCTCTGGTATTATGGTTGCAAGATATTGCATTCATTCAAGTTATTCAGTGCTCAAGCTCCCTTCAAGTATATTTACCTTTTTATCCATGCCCCTGTCCCCTCTTCCTCCCATTAAGTGCTGTGCACAGAGCACTTAAATGTTTGTTGAATTGAGTGCAATCTCATCAGATTGCTAAGAAGAAAGCTGAGACTCAGAAAAGGGAAGGCATATGTGGAAGATCACTTAGCAAATAAGTGAAGGCAGGGTTAGACTCCAGATAGCCTGATTCCTAGTTCAGTTCCGTGGTCATCACATACCAAAACAGAATGCACCTTAAGATAAGAAATTGATAAAAATATCCAATCAAACTCAATGCATTTGTTAGTGTCTACTGTGTGCACAGGGATGCCAGGACAAACTGAAAACTGGTTCCTGCCCACAAATGTAAATGTGGAATTGAAATGAATTATATTATTGGAGAAGGAGGTGGAGGGAAGGAAAGGATTTGGAACTGAAAATAAAATAAAAGTGAAAAAATGAATCAAATTGAACTCTAGTCTATGAAAGGGTGTGCTATGTAAACATTTAAGTATATACATGATAATTTAAAGAGGGAAAGAACACTTGCTCCTCCCTAGGGGAACAGGAAATCCTTACAGTATGAGGTGGTAAATGAGCCAAGCTTTGAAACAAGACAGAGGTTTTTATAGCAATGTGATGATTAAAAAGGTTCAAGAGACATAGTTTCTGGGTAATTTACTCATTTCATTAATAAGGCCAACAGGTTATTAATAAAAAGATGGTCATTTGGCTGTCTCCCTTAGACTAAAGGTTGGGGTTTTTGCACTTTGTTCTCAAAGAGGACCATGACATCAGGAATATGATGCTGTGACTTGCAGTGAATTGGATTTGAGTGACGGAGGGCTGTGCAAAGTCACCAGCCTCACTTTCTCCTCTGGAGCCAGCTGGATCCAGTGGCCAGATATAGAGCAGAACTACTGGAGTGGGCCCCTCTTACACCAAAGATAATCATGCTCATAGTTTATATATCCTTCCAATAGGGTCTAATGTTATCCCATCATCATGTCACCCCTGGATAAGAAAATATCCCTGTATCTGACCATTCCCAGACTTGGGCTATCTAGACCAAAGGATTTGTCTCCACCTAAGCTGGAGTAGAACACAATGGACTTCCCCTCCTTAGATTAAATTCCTTACAAGGGTAGACGGGGATCTGACCAAGATGGAGGAGAGTTAATATAATCTCATTATCAGAAATGTCCTTCAAAAAAGCTGAACTTTTAAAGGACTTCAGAAGGGGAGAGCTCTGAATCTCTCCCCCGCTCCTCAATGATCAGTTATTAATAACCTCCCACAGTAGAATATAAGCTACTTGAGAGCAAGGACTGCTTCAGTTTTTATTTGTATCCAAGTGCCTAGCATATTGCCTGGTACATAGAAGACACTTAATAATGCTTTTTATTGATTGAGTGGTAGGTATAATGGTGAGGGACTCTGTGCAAAGTCAAAGAGGTGGGAAACAGAATGGTGGTGATTTAGGGAAAAGCATGTAGATCAGTTTGGTTGGAATGTAGAACTTGTGAAGGAAAGCGATACATGATCATCCTGACAAGATAAGCTGGTGTCAGACTGTGAAGGGCTCTAAATGTCAAGCTGAGGAGTTTGTATTTTATCCTAGGGGGAATAAGGAAGCAGAGAGAAATGGAGCATGGTAATGCTGAATCACCACTGGATTTGGAATCCAAGAACCTGGACTTAAATTCTGCTTCTGCTATTAATTATTGAAAACGTTGTTAAAATTCAACTAGGCCTGGGTAACTGGGGTCTTACTCCATGGTACCAAAAGTTAGTGGGCACTGAGTACTTTTTAGCAAGTAGAAATATCTTAACTTAGAGTCTGCTTAGTAAGAATAATCCATTAAGACAGCACCATTCCAAAAAGCTGCAGTGCAGGTAAGCCCATCCATGCTTCTTTCTCTCCTGGCAGAAGTTTCACCAGCAGAGGCTTCTCAGTATCATAGGGTGTCCATTCATAGGAATGAACCAGGGTCTCTTCCCTCATGGAATCTTGTGTTCTGACGCCCTGAGTTCTCCCTAAAATCTCTCTCCTCTCGCTTTCCCTGGGGATGTATTTTGGTACTTGCTTTAGGCGTCAGGATGGTTAGTTACAGTTATACCTTGTTACCTGATGGCTGTAGGGTACCTGTGTGACTTAGAAAGTAAGTCATAGAGACAGCTAGGTGCAGTGGATAGAAGTGGTCTTGGAAGCAGGAAAACCTGGTTTCAAGTCTTGCTTCAGATTTACTACTTGAATGACCTTAGGCAAGTAACACAAGTAACTTAACCTCTGCTTCCTCAGTTTGCTCATCTGAAAAGGGAAAGGAATAAGCATTTATCTAACACCTACTGCATGCCAGGAAGTATACCAAGCACTTCTCACTTGATTCTCTCAACAATCTTATGAGGTAGATGCTGTTATTATCCCTGTTTTTACAGTTGAGGAAACAGGCAACTGGAGGTTAAGTGACTTGCCCAGGGACATAAAGCTATTAAGTGTCTGAGGTCAGATTTAAACTTGTTTCCTTCTGACTCTACAGATCCTCTGCTGTATCACCCAGTGTAAAAGGGGGAAAAATCTCTCCCAGAGTTGTTGTGGGGATTCAGCAAGATAATATCTGTAAAGCACTTTGCAAATTTGGAAACTCTATATAGATGCATGCAATTATTAATATTTTCCCTCTCTGGTTCTCTTAAACTCAAAACCCTATGCCTAAAAGGGTCACATAGATTTGCTCAATAAAAAATGAATGTGATGGGAATTTCTGTCTCCCTCCATTATTCCCTCTGTTCTAATCATAGTTACTGAGGTAAGGAATGGGGTGAGATATCATAGGCCCTCAGAACTTTCTTAAAACCTCTTTGTGGTGAAAATGTCCTCAGGGTTTTCTTTGGAGGGGCTGAAGTGTTTTCAGTCTCCTTTTCTCTTTGCTTCAGGTTCCAGCAGCATATCCGTCAGTCAGTAGGTATTTATTAAGCATTCACTATATGCTAGGTGGCACAGAAGATAGAGTGCTGGGCCTGGAGTCAGGAAGATCTGGTTTCCAATCTGGTCTTAGACACTTCCTAGCCCTTCCTGGGTAAGCCACTTAACCCTGTTTGCCCCAGTTTCCTCATCTGTCAAATGAGCTGGAGAAGAAAATGCAAACCACTTCAGTGTCTTTGCCAAGAAAACCCCAAATGGGGTCATAAAGAGTGGAACAGACTGTACAATAACAGTAACAGCACTGTGCAGTCACTGGGTAAAGTCCTGGACTGGGGTTGGGGTTGGAAGTGGTACAAAAGAAAGGCAAAACAGTCCCTCTGCTCAAGGAGTTTACATTCCACTGGAAGACAGCATGTAAATAACTAGTTGTGTAGGAGCCACAGTACAAAAAGAAATCTGAGAGGAGAAGGCCCTAGCACCTGAGAGATGCTTAGTTATGCCTCCTTACTGAGGGCAGCATTTATTCGGGAACCTGCAGGCTTCCCAAAAAGTCATTTCAGCTAGAAAATAGGAACATTTCTGAGTACCTGCAGCCTCTGTGGCTTCTTTTCCCTTTGATATTTTCCCTGCTACCCTCCTGGGTTATGACCCCCACAGTTCCCTTTCAAAATAGAACTTGCTGCCCATCTGATGAAAAAGGGAAGGTTATGGTTACTGAATGTATTTCTATTGGAGTCTTAACAGTTTCCTTTGAAAGAGAATAAAAGAAAAAAAAGACAAAGCCATTGCTCTTTCCCTTCAGGAAAACAATTGAAAAATGGTCCAGAGAGTCTGTGAACTGCAGGAGTCAAGAATCTCTATTGAGGTCTTAGCACAGTTGTACTGCTTTTGCCAGAGGAAGATGCCAGCCTGGAGTGACTATTAAGTGGATTGACCTGGAAGGATCAGGTATGGATGGACAATGGATGGCAAGTTTAAAGAGATGCAGACTATAGGCTCAGGCAGCCTCACAACCTTGCAGGGACCTTGGAAGACTAAAGTTCTAAAGGAGGAAGGTTATGGTTCATCTTGTCTCCCCCAAGGTTCATTAGATTGGTGGGCCCTACAAGTCTCCTCCTTGACTTCTGTTGGATAAAAAGGGAAAACTTGAGGTTTCCTAAGTTTTAAAGTTATATCAATATATTGTACAGAGGAGGTGAGATAGGGTGGAAATACCAATGTTTTCTCATCTCCCTTCTCACCTCCAACTCAGTAGAATCCTGTGTGTGGTAGTAACAATATTTCCTAAGGCCCTGACATGTTAACTGGGCTAGTGTTTCCTATGGTCGTACTCCATGTAGGCTAGCTTGTATTTTGGGAAAAAATACTGAAACTGTCATTGAGAGTTGGTCTAGCACATAGCCCTTTGAATCACTGACAAAGTTTTCTGGTGCCTAAGTACAAAAAACCAGACTTCTCTCAGATGTCTGACCTGCAGACCAGCGTGGCCAACACAAAAGCAAGGAAGCACTCAACTGAATCAATGTTACATCTGCTGAATATTCCATCCCCCCTGTGAGTAAATAAAATTCTTTTTTTCTTAACTGTTAAATGGTTTATAAATATTTTATTTAATTCCAGTCTTGAACCTGAAGCATCAGACTGGCCCTGAGCCTATTTCAATAAGATTTTTTTCAGAGCACAGCTTAGGTGCTATCTCCTACATGAAGCCTTTCATGATCTCTTCAGCTATTAGTTCTCTCTCCTTTTTGAAATTATTTTGTGCTTTTTAAATGAAATTTTATTGTAATTTTTTTCAATGAACAAAAATCTATTTTATTTCCCCTGAGAAAAGCATATATGCATAGTCGGGCAGTACAAATTCTTGCATTGACCATGTTTGAAAGGAAATATATCTTGATCTGTACCCTGAGGTTATCATCTCTCCGTCAGAAGGTGGGTAGTTTGACCACGAGTCCTCTGCAGCCATGATTGGTCATTGTGTTGAGCAGATCTTAAGTCTTTCAAAGCAGTTTACCTTTACATTATTGTTGTTACTGTAGAAATTCGCAGAATGTAGCAGATCATGTTTGTGTGTCTGTGGGTTTTAGTGTATTATGTTTTGATTTGTTATATGATTTCTTCCACTTATGTCAATGTGACTACATAACGTCACTATAGTGAAAATATGCTCAATAGGAAAGTATATGTCGAACCTATACAGAATTGTATGCTGTCATGGGGAGGGAGGGGGGTAGGGGGGAAGGTGTGGGGGTATAAAATCTTAATTTTAAGGAAGTGATTGTAGAACATTTATAAATAAATAAAATAAATAAAAAAAAAGAAAAAAAAAAGAAATTGTTCTCCTGCTTCTGTCATTTTACTTCACTCATTTTGACTTGTTTACTTAGGCCACTGCATCAGTTCAAACACATCTCTCCAGGTTTCTCTGAAACCACCCCATTCACAATTTATCACAGCACAATAATATTCTGTTACTTTCATATGCTGTAATTTGTTCAACCCCCTTTGATTGATGGTCATCTTAGATTCCAATTCTTTACCACCATGAGATATTTGCCATAAATATTTTTGTACCTAAGAGTCCCTTTTCTCTTCCTTTGGTCTCTTTATAGTATAGAATTAGTAGTGGCACCACTATGGCAAAGGGCATGCACAGTTTAGTAACATTTTAGGCTGTTTTTCAGAATGGCTGGACTAGCTCAGAGCTTTACATTACATTAATGTATCTGTTTCCCTGTGGCTGCACCAGCATTTGCCATTTTCCATTTCTTGGTCAACTTTACCAATCTAATGGCTGTGAGCAATCAGAATTGCTTTAGTTTGTATTTTTCTATTTATTAGTAACTTGGTACTTTAAAAAAAATTTGAATATTAATAACTGAGATTTCTACTAACTATTCATATCCTTTGAACATTTATTATTTGGGAAAATGGCCTATTTTCAAAATTTAAATCAGTTCCCTGAATCTAAAATTACTTTGTGTAAGTTCATATTTGCTTTGAATTTACTTATCTGGATAGTTTTGTGTCCCTCATTAGAATGTAAGGTCATTGAGGACAGGGAAGGTTTCATTTTTTAAATTGTGTATTCTGAATGCCTTGTAGGTAATAGGCACTTAGTAAATGTTTGTTGAACTGAAGAATGAAGGACTTTAAGTCAGGAGATATCTGGTTCCGTTTGGAGCTCCATTGCATGTTAGCTATGTAATCTTAGAAAAGTTACTTGACCTTTCCTTTCCAGCCTCTTCATCCGTAAAAGGAGGTTAATATAACTTGCAATGCTTATCTCATGAAGTTGTTCTGACACAAGCACTCTATAAACCTTACTATTTTGTTCAGTCTGACCATTTGGGGTTTTCTTGGCAAAGATACTGGAGTGGTTTGACATTGCCTTCACCAGTTCATTTTACAGATGAGGAAACTGAGTCAAACAAAGTTATGTGACTTGCCCAGAGTTACATATTTAGGAAGAGTCTGTGGCCAGATTTGAACATGAATCTTCATGATCCCAAGTCTAGTGCTCTATCCACAGCACTACCTAGCTGCCAAAACTTACTATGCTATGTGTAAATATGCAAGATGCTCAGATAGATTTGTGAGCTCTTGAAGAGGACACCAATGGAGCTCATGGGCTTTCCCTTACTATTTCCTTACTCTGTTAGAATGTTAACTCCTTGAGGACAGGGATTGCTTTCCTCTTGTATAGGCTGTCTTGCATGTCTGGATCCTTCCCCCCTCTATTTTTGGGATCCTTAACTTCATTCAAGGATTCACTCATGTGCTGTTTCCTGCCAGAAACCTTTCCACACTCCTCAAGTTGTTAGTGCTTGCTCTCATTCTGCAAATATTCATGCAACTGTTTACCCGGCATGCCAGCCTCCCTCCCCTGCCACCCCAGTAGAGGTATACTCCTTGAAGACAGGTTCTGACTTTTTTTTCAATTTGTCTTCATTTCTCCAATGCCTGACACATTTTTGGAGGGGTTGAAACCTGTGATTTCACTGGCATGCTGAGTTTGAAATGCCTATGGAACACCCTGGTGGGAATGTCCAGCAAAAAAGTTATTGATGTGAGCTGAGGAGAGAGAATAGGGATCTGGAGTCATTGGTATGGAGATGATAACTGAATCTATAAAAGATCATTAAAAAAGAAAGTATGGCAAGGTAAGGGAAAAGCATCTGGGATGGAACCTCATGCAAAGGTGCACAGGATATAGGTGATACAGCCAAGATGAAAGATGGGGAGAGTTAGCATAACCCAGTCTTCTGAGGATAAAGCTAAGCACTGAAGCTGAAGTCACATGCTCAAGATGGAGAGAAATTTCCTAACATCATGCCTAGTACAGCTGTGTAGGGGATCGATGGAGCATTGTCAAATACTGACCATGAGAGACCAGCAGGGTCTCTCAGCCCAGCAGAATTTGCATGCCATGTGCACATGCCAGGCATGCACCTAAAGTCCAGCAGATAGGGGCACTCCTGGCAGAGATTGCAAGCTGTGTAACAGCAGTAGGGAACAAGTTCAAGGGGAGCTGTACAATGTTCCAACTGCTGTACAATGATATAATCAGAGGTGATTAGTAACCCTGAAATACTGTTTCTCATGTGTTTTCTGGGATTCATGTGTTTTAGGTGGGTCCATTCTTCCTACCATGCTGTATCTATTCATGGGTAGTGTGTCCTAGATTTATAGGATAATGTTTCATCGCTACTTTTCTTAGTATGCAATTTCATTGAAAGCCTCTGTTTTTAAGCACTGCCTTCCACATGAAGCCTTTCCTGATGTGCCCTAACTGCTAATGCCCTCCTTACATAACCTTGAATTTTAAATATACTTGTTTTTATATATATTCTCTTCCTCAATAAAACATAAGCTTTGAAAGTAGTGATTATTTCGCTTTTGTTTTAATATCTTCTGCCTTACACAGGTCTTGGTACATAGTAGTCCCATAAATACTTGTTGGTTGTTCTAGTTGATAAACACGTTGGTGGGGGCTTGTAAGCTGTCCTTATGAGTGGATATGGGCCCTGATGGTACATTGAACTTGGGGCAGCTTACTCTGGGAAACAGTGTAGCAGTTGGAACATGTCCCTTTTCCTATACCCTGCTGCTGTGAATGCAAGATTCCATAAAAATTGAAAAGCTTTATTTTGAATAGATTATCTCCATGCTGAATACACATAATCTCTAAACTACATGGAATAAAAATATTCAAAGTATAGAGACCAAATGGTAGAAGTGAAAACCATGTGGGAGTAGATTGAAGTATATATCATCTTTGGGTTCCTCTTGGTTCCCTGGGTTGTCTGAAAGATGCTTCCAGTGAGATGAATTTATACACAATATTCTTATGGAATTACAAAAAGCAATCATTCTGGCCACCCATGCAGTGGCCTGCAGAACATAGGACATACAGGAATGACAAGAGCAGGACGGACTTGTCCTTCAGTCATTTTGATCAGACCTTCCCTGACAAAAAAAGATGAGGATGAGATAGCTGGTAATACTGTAGCCAGAATGACGTAGTGCTTTAAGGTTTGAAAAAACGCTTTATATACATTATCTCAATGAACCTTTCTCTAACCTTCCTTTCCAACCTTAATGACATTTCTCTACATTTCAAACAGTTCTTCTTGCTGTATCTCACAAATGACATTCAATTTTCCTTGTTCTGTGTCTAGAGTGCACGTCTTCCTCACCTCTGTCTCATAGAATCTCTAGCTCAAAACTGAACTCAAATGTCACCTCCTACTTGAGACCTTTCTTGATCTCCCCAATTGCTAGGGATTTCTCAACCCTGTCCCATTGCCTTGTACTTATATCGGATATATTTTGCATATCTATCTATCTTATCTATTCATTTTATCTTATTTATCTATCTAGTCACCCATCTCTTATTTATATATTTACTTCTTACTTTCTATCTATCTACCTATTGGCAACTGGGTGATACAGTGGATAGAGAGTTGGACCTAGAGTCAGGAAGACTCATCTTCCTGAGTTCGATTCTGGCCTCAGACACTTACTAGCTGTATGACCCTGGGCAAATCACTTAACCCTGCCTGCCTCAGTTACCTAACTGTAAAATAAACTAGAGAAGGAAATGGCATACCACTCCAGTATCTTTGCCAAGAAAACCCCAAATGGGGTTACAAAGAGTTGGACACTACTGAAATGACTAAACAACAACAAAATCAATCTCTCTCTCTCTCTCTGCCCCCCCCCTCTCCCCTTGAGGGAAGGGACTGCTTCATTTTTATTTTTGCATCTGTAGCACCTAGCACAAGGATTTGCATATGGTAGAAACTTAATAAATGTTTGTTGAATGATTAATTCTCATAATATTCCTGTGATGTAGGTACTCCTATTATCTTCATTTTATTAATGAGGAAATTAAAGCCTAGAGAGTTTAAGACTGGAAACGTTCCCTTTGGTTGTAAATCTATGATCCTCTCATCCTAAACAATGTACTCTCATTACACAGATAGTAAGTAATACAGCTAGGATTTGAATCCAGACCCTCAGGCCCCAGTGCTCATCTCTCCTTAGGGTTTCTACCCTGTGTTGACCAGGTTATAGGTCACATCTGGACACCAGTGGTTACACGTAAGCTTCCAGATATACTGAGGAGAAGCCACAGAGATGGAAAGGCAGCCAGAGACCGGCCCACAGTGCACCTTTTCCATGAAGAATGTCTGTGCTCAGCACCATAAATCCCATGTTTATCCATATTTATATCTGCTATTGCTGAGTGAATACCTGATTAAGGGATGCAGCTGCCGAATGAATACGTTTGTTGCTCATCAAACAGCCCCATAAAAGCCTGTGATCATCAGGCCTATTAAAAGCCTTCATTCACTCAGCGGAGAAATCTCCCACATGTACCAGTCTCTCTCAATATCACATCTAATGAAATGAGTAGCCGATAGACAAAGGAACGTATTCAAGAGTAAATTAACTGTCTCAGGAATATGCATTGGGAAGATTGCAGCCTGCAAGCTATGGAGACAGCACATTTGGCAAATCGGTGTAGCATTTAACTCTTGATAAGTTGTATGTGCTGATTTGTTTTCTGGGTTCGAGAGGGTAGGAGTCATTCAAACTGCCAGATGTCAACACAGAGTAGCATGGTGGGTGGACCAAGCACCAGGCTAAAATTCAGGGGTCCTGAGTTCTAATTCTGACTCCACCACTGACTTATTGGTGACCATTGCCTGAACAAGTTACTCACCACCCCCTTACCTGCTGTGGGCCGTACTTTCCTCATCTGATCAAAGACAAAAAATATATGGACTTATAACATGGAAAGAGACCAGAGTTTGGTGACCTACAAAGAGTGGGTCTAAGTCAGGAACTTGAAAGGCCCTTGAAATATGATTGTTAAGTTTTCAGTGTGAGGGTTTACACTTTGGAAATTAGGAAACTATAAATCAGGTCTTGATTTAATGTTTCCTTGATGTGATGAAGAAAACAATAATACAGATTAAACTTAAAAGTTCATTTTTTTCCAGGAAAGCCAGTTGTTAAACATTTACTAGCATACTTTCTAAATCCACACCCTTCCAGTGCTTTTTGTCTCAGAGACCCAGCTTTGCAAAGTTTTTCACCATGTGGCCAACGATTTCAGGTTGCTATAATCAACAATGAAAGACAGGGGGAATTAGTTGCAACATTAGATGTGAGGCATGGGTTTCCTGGGGACTTTGAACAGGCCCTGGCTAGGTAGCTGTGGTCCCTGTGTGGAGTGTTAGTGAGATCTTCCCTTGACTGTTCTCAGACACTCAAATCTCCTCCTGAAGTTCTTCCATGGAGGTAGCAGTTCCATCGTCCAGTCAGCCACCTTCATGACTTTCCCTCCACTGTCACCCACTGTTTGCCATCCTGTGGATTCCATAGAGGTCAATGAAGCGGTGGTGTGGGTAGCTGTACAGATGGACAATTTAGAGGGAGAGCTGTCTAGTACTTAAGTCAATCAGTAAGTGTATATTAAGCAGCTCCTTTGTTCCAGGCAATGTACTAGGCCAAGTCACACAAATACAAAAGTGGGACAGTTCCTGCCTTCGGAGAGCTTATGTTCTGCTACATATGTTCACAGATAAATAAATACCAGACATGTACCCCCACAAAAAATACATAGTGATGAGAGGAATGGTCCTCTAATGGGGGAAGGAAGGGGAAAATCAGGAAAGGCAGATGAAGCAGATGGCATTTGAGCCTCAGAGCCTTGAAGGGTACTAGGGGTTCCAAATGGGCAGCTAGATGGTGCAACAGATAGAGTGTTGGTCCTGGAGCCAGGAAGATTCTTCTTCCTGAGTTTAAATTTGGCCTCAGACACTTACTAGCTGTGTGACCATGGGTTAGTCACTTACCCCTGTTTGCCTCAGTTTCCTCATCTGTAAAATGAGTTGGAGAAGGAAATGGCAAACCACTCTAATATTTTTGACAAGAAAACCCTAAATAGGGTCACAGAGAGTCAGGTACAACTCAAAATGACTGAACAACAGGGCTTCCAAGAAGAGGAGAAGAAGGAGAGTCTTCTGGGAGGCCTGGGGCTAAATAGGATCAACTGAGTCCCTTGCTCTTTGCCTTCTTTGATGCCTTCACTATATTATTGGGCATTCTTCATCTCAGTAATATTCCAGTTTTTCAAGAGGAGGGACAATCTTGTTTTTGCCTTTGTCTTCTCAACAGCTAGCATGCTGCCTGGCACATAGTAGGACCATAGTCCTGCCTTGTGTTGCCCAGTTATTTCAGAATATACTATCAATGAATGTTTTGGCATAGAGATTCCTTGGGAAGACTTTCTGAAGGTGTCTGGGATGATTCGAAGATACCCTACCAAGGTAATCCTGTTATATGTTATTACATGTAGGTATTTTTATTACTTAGTATATTCATTTTAGGTAGTTCAGTGGTTAGAGTTGGGCCTGGAGTCTGAAAGATCTGAGTTCAAATTTAGCCTCAGACACTTACTAGCTGTGTGACCTGGGCAAGTCACCATTGGAGATGGAAACGGCAAACCAGTTCAGTATCTTTGCCAAGAAAACCTCATGGACAGCATTGGTGAACTATGGTCCACAGGGTCATGAAGAGTTGGACATGAATGAATGAATAAGAAACAAAAATAACCCATCTTACATATGGAATAAGATTTATTTGTTATTACTGATGCTTAATAACTGCTTACTGAATTAGTTTGGACGGAAGTCTTACTTTCTGAAACCTGGCTGGCCTTTGCCCTCTACTAATTCCATTCTCAATTCTTGTTTTTAATTTCTTCTTTGAACTGAATTCTGCTTCCATCAGGAGCTTGTCCCTGGCTCACTGACTTGTTCTCTTGGTTGCTGGTACTGTCTTGTATTGCTTTCTTGGGACTTCAGTGCTCTTTTCACTGCTCCCTAAGTGCTTCCTTGTAACCTCATTGTGCGCATGCATGCATGCATGTATGCACACACACACACACACACACACACAAACACTTTCCCATGGGAATTTTTTTTTAGTTGTATCCCCTAGTTTCAACAGCACCACATACCATGTCAATCCAGGTTCTTCTCTAATTAGGTAGAGAGCATCATGTGACAATATGCAGGTACTGAGCTTGGAGTCAGAGCTGGATTCAAATCCTGGTTCTTACTTGCTGTGAAATGCCAAAGAAGTCACTTCCCCTCAGTTTCCTGATCCATAAAATGGAGATAATGACCCTTGCACTACCAATTTCAGGAAAACACCTTGCCACTCCCAATGCTACCTGTCTTCTAGAAAGGGGGAGTGAAGCTGCATTTTAGGGCCCTTTTGTTTCTTAGTGTCTGTTTGTTGCCAGGAAGGCAGGAAAATATTTCAGCTCCCCGGCGTTTGTGGCAAATTTATCCGAGTGGCAAAGTTCCCTGCTGGGTGTGTTTGTATCTGCCAAGCAGGAGAAAAACAACAGCAGAAACCAGAAGAAAACAATTTGGGTTCCCAAAGCCCTGGGTCCCGACTCACCAGTATGAGCCTTTGTGTTTCACTCTTCCCCATGGCTCTCTCCCTAAGGAGGCCAGAAGATAGCCACCTTGCTCGCCAGAAACATCCACGGACCGTCAGCAGCATGCTGCTATTTCACTGTTTTAAAAGACACATATTAACTACCTTCTACTATTTTGAATAGTAAGGGCCCATATTCAGGGTCCTATGATCCACTCTGGGGGCTGTGTGTGACACAATCCTAGTTCTCAATACTTGGAAAAATGTTAAACATTCTATTCAAGGAAGATGCACCAATACTACAGGCAGAAAGAAGTTGTTCTCTGAGTACTGCAGTAATATTGGATGGTGTGATGAGTTTCCCAGAGGAGGAAACTGAGAGCTGCCATTTGCCAGTACTTCTGCCTACCAAGGTGTCAGCCATAGTGAATGTGTATGTGTGTATGTGTAATCAGTTCATTAGTAGTTCAATATGCGAGTTCTCCTTTCCTCCCTCAGAACCCCTTCGTTGTACAGTCATTTTTCAGTCAAATCCACCTCTCAGTGACCCCATTTCTTGGCAGAGATACTAGAGTGTTTTGCCATTTCCTTCTCCAGCTCATTTTAGAGACGAGGAAACTGAGGCAAACAGCATTAAGTGACTTGCCTGAGCTCATACAGTTAGTGAGTGTCTGAGGTCAGATTGGAACTCAGGAAGATGAGTCTTTCTGACTCTACCTCAAGCACCCTTCAGAACTTGTCACCTCCTGCAGGCCTTTCCTGACCCTCTCAGCTTCTAATGCCCTCCCCCCTTAAAATTACTTTATTTGTCTTTGCAGGCGTTTTGTATTTCTTTGTGTTCATAGGCCTCACACTCCATGCCAACAGAATGTAAATTTCCTGAGGGCAGGGGATGCTTTGTTTTTTGTTTCTATATCCCTAAAATCTAGTACACTGCTTGGTATATAGTTGGTGCTTAATAAATGCTTGCTGAATTAGAAGTTGGGGGCAATGCTGTACTTATTTCTTCTTAATCTGGGATGAGGTTTTCATGAGTGCAATGGGGGTTGGGGGAGGAGTAGGGTGGGTGAAGGGGGGAAAGAGATAGCAAGGGGTAGGAAGTATATGTTCCAATTGGACACCTATCAGCCCCAAGGTGTTGATGAGAGAGGAATGAAAGCCTTCAATATGCTTGTGCTAAGGCACTCACTTGCTCCCATCATTCAAATCTAGCCTCTGCTATTTACTTCCTGTGTTACTTTGGGTCATCAATCATCATCTCTGGGCCTCAGTTTTCTCATTTTTAAATGAGAGATTTGGAGCAGGTGGCCTCTGAAATTCCTCCAAGCCCTAAGACTATGATCTCATGATCCCATCAAAAATAACAATTATTAATGAGAGCAATAAATCGCCTCTCATTTTACACAGACTGTTACAAGTGACAAAGCAATTTACATCCATCATTTTATACAGTCCTCTTTACAGCCTTGATCTATAGGCAAGGTGGAAACTATTGTTCCTATTTTACAGATGGGGAGATTGAGACCCAGTTAAGAGAAAGTGTCTGACTTAAGGTTATACGGCTAGTAGGCAGCAGGAACAATCTGGAGCAGGTTTCTGACTGCCAGGTCGGGCCCTTTTTGCTGTAATTTTAATATTTTAATTCTTTATAGGTCTGCAGTTTCACTAGTGAGAGCATCCTTTCTATCAATCAATCTGTGAATCAATGAACATTTATTGAATGACTACTTTAAGCCAGGCACCAAAACAAATCACTTCTTCATATCTTAGGATCTGAGACTTAAAGCTGGAATAAACCATAAAGAGATGATCTTTTAGAGATGCCATGGCCAAAAAAATTCATCCTCCTGTGACCATCAGATATTGGGCCTCTTTGAACTTAGCTGATCCCAGTCCTCAGAAAAGAGCTACGCTGTGTGTTTTTAGCCCACATGGGAAGTCTTTCTGACTTTTTAACTTGGTCTTTATTGGCACAGCCATGGAGAATCAGCATTCAAATCCTGCCTCAGTTGCTCATTAGCTATATGGCCACGGGCAAGTCTCTCAACCTCTCTAAGCCTCAGTTTCCTCATTTTGAAAAAAAAGTAATAACAAGATCTACTGGACCTATCTCTTAGGGCCCTTTGGAGGTTCAGTGGGATAATGTATATAAAATGCTTGGCAAACCTTAGAGTGATATCTATATAGATAAATATACATATATCTATATACACATATACAAATATATTCATAGATAGATAGATAGATCGAGGTGTCTTTGGAGGTCTTCCTTCTTCCACCTCCTTGAGCCAATGGAGCATTGCAAGAGGACTTCAGTAGGGGCTCCCCAGCAATAGCACCTACTTATTGTGCCCCTCCTTTCCTAACTGATTGATTGTTATTAAACTGTAGGCTTAATACTAAGCTGAGGCAGCTAGGAGGTACAGTAGAGCATTAGGCATGGAGTCAGGAAGACCTAAGTTGAAATCCATCCTCAGACACTAGTTGTGTCACTTTGGGTAAGTCACTTAACCTCTGTCTGCCTCAGTTTCCTCATCTGTAAAATGAAGTTAATAATATTACAGGGTTGCTGTGAAGATCAAATGAGATAGTATTGATTTTTATTTTCTTTTTTAAAATAGTTTTATTTATTTTTAGATTTCAACATTCGTTTCCACAAAATTTTGAGTTCCAATTTTTCTCCCCATCTCTCCCCTCCCCCCACCCCATAACACCTTGCATTCTGATTACCCCTTCCCTCAATGTGCCCTCCCTTCTATCACACCCCACTCTTCCCTCATCCCCATCTTCTCTCTTTTCTTGTAGGGCAAGATGAATTTCTATACTCCATTACCTGTTTTTCTTATTTCCCAGTTATATGCAATAACAATTCTCAACATTCATTTCTAATACTTTGAATTTCAACTTCTCTCCCTTCTTCCCTCCCTCCTCACCCATCCCTGTTGAGAAGGCAAACAATTCAATACAGGATATATATGTGTCATTTTGCAAAAGACTTTCATAATAGTCATGTTGTGTAAGACTAACTATATTACCCTCCATCCTACCCTGTTCCCACTTTTTTCTATTCTCTTCATTTGACCTTGTCTCTTCCCAAAAGTATTTACTTCTAGTTACTCCTTTCTCCCTTTTGCCTTCCCTTCTATCATCCACTTCACCTCACTTGTCCCCTTCTCCCCTACTTTCCTATAGTGTAAGATAGATTTTTATACCAAATTTAG
>CM053769.1:352472599-352511735 GCA_028658325.1 Potorous gilbertii
CTCGGAGTTTCTCTTTTTGGATCTCTTTCAGGAGGTGATCAGTGGATTCTTTCAATATTTATTTTGCCCCCTGGTTCTAGAATATCAGGGCAGTTTTCCTAGATAATTTCATGAAAGATGATGTCTAGGCTCTTTCTTTGATCATGGCTTTCAGGTAGTCCCATAATTTTTAAATTGTCTCTCCTGGATCTATTTTCCAGGTCAGTTGTTTTTCCAATGAGATATTTCACATTATCTTCCATTTTTTCATTCTTTTAGTTTTGTTTTGTGATTTTTTGGTTTCTCAGAAAGTCATTAGCCTCCATCTGTTCCATCCTAATTTTGAAAGAACTATTTTCTTCAGTGAGCTTTTGAACCTCCTTTTCCATTTGGCTAATTCTGCTTTTTGAAACATTCTTTTCCTCATTGGCTTTTTGAACCTCTTTTGCAAATTAAGTAAGCCTATTTTTAAAGGTGTTATTTTCTTCACTATTTTTTTGAATCTCCTTTAGCAAGATGTTGACCAAGCCTGCTTTTCATGCTTTTCTTGCATTTCTCCCATTTCTCTTCCCAGTTTTTCCTCCACCTCTCTTACTTGATTTTCAAAATCATTTTTGAGCTCTTCCATGGCCTGAGACCATTGAATATTTATTTTGGATGTTTGGGATACAGAAGCTTTGACTTTTATGTCTTTCTTTGAGGGTAAGCATTGGTCTTCCTCATCTGAAAGGATGGGAGGGGATATCTGTTCAAACCAAAAAAGTAACCTTCTATGGTCTTATTTTTTTTTCCCTTTTTTGGGCATTTTCCCAACCAGTTACTTGACTTTTGGGTCCTTTGTTAAGAGTAGGGTATACTCTGGGAATCTGTAAAATCTCAATTCCTCCAAAATGGCACAATCAAGGGTGTACACTGGTCTGGGAGGAGGAAGAGATTTTTTTGCCCAGAATCTTATCAGAGTTTCCTCTCCACAGTTACCTGGCCTCCAGTTCTGCCAAGCCAGCACTGAGGGGGAGGGGAGGGGAGAGAGATTCAGTTAAGCTGTGGGCACAGGGCCATCATTCAGTGCAAGACAAAGACCCTCAGGGCCTCTACACAGGGCTGAGGCAACAATCTGCTCCTCAGTGCCTCCAGGGGTTTTTATGATCCAATAATGGACACGGACTGCTGTAGGGGCTGCGTGAAAACTACTGCCACTTGCCCAATGTGGCCTCTGCAGCCACTGCCTGAGGCCGGATCTATGGAAAGGTCCTTCTCCCTTTCTGGCCAGCTGAAAAAACCCCATCACTGACCTTTGGCACCTGTGCGTTGAGGGATCTGCGAACCCGCTGCTACTGGGTCTGGGGATTCCATGACTGGAGATTCCATCCCCAAGGACCATTCTTGAGCCACATGGCCAATGCTGGGCTCCACTCCACATCCAGTGCAACAGATGTTTCCCGTGGGCCTTTCAGGTCACCCTGGGCTGGAAATCTCCTCCACTCTGTTGTTCTCCACTTCTGCTGCTCCAAAATTTGTTGAGAGTCCCTCTCTATAGGTATTTTATGGGCTGTGTGGGGAGAGCCTGCATTTTTGTGTCTTTCTACTTAGTCATCTTGGCTCCACTCCTCCAGTGATTTTCAAGAATATGAAAAAGAAATTATAGAATTTAAAAGGAAAATTGGACTAAAGGAAAAAGCAGCACAAAACCTAACTGGGAAAGTTGGTCAAATGGAAAAAGAAGTACAAAAACTAACTGGAGAAAATAACTCCTTAAAAGGAACAATTGGACAGATGGAAAAGGAGATGTAAAAGTTAACTCAAGAAAACAATTTGATAGCAATTAGAATTGGGCAAATAGAAGTTAATGACTCTGTGAGACATCAAGAGTCAGTCAAACAGAATCTAAAGAATGAAAGGATAGAAGAAAATGTAAAATATTTAATGGGAAAAACAACTGACCTGGGAAATAGATCCAAGAGAGAAAATCTAAGAATTATTGGTCTACCAGAAAGTCATGATGAAAAGCCTGAACAATATCTTCCAAGAAATCAAGGGAAACTTCTCAGACATCCTGATTCCAGAGGGCAAAATAATCATCAAAAGAATCCACCATTCACCTCCTGAAAGGGATCCCAAACTGAAAATACCAACAAATATCGTTGCCAAATTCCAGAACTATCAAGTAAAGGAGAGAATACTGGTAGGCAACCAGAAACAAATAATTCAAATATTGAGGAGCTATAGACAGGATCACACAGGACCTTGCAACTTCTACATTAAAAGATCAGACAGATTGGAATATAATATTACATTAGGCAAAGGATCTGGGACTACAACCACGGATCACTTACTCAGCAAAATTGAGCATAATATCTCAGGCAAGTAGATGGACATTCAATGAAATAAGGGATTTCCAGACCTTCCTGATGAAAAGGCTAGAGCCCAATAGAATATTTGATCTTCAAACACAAGTCTCAAGAGAGGCATGAAAAGGTAAACCGGGGGGAAAAACTTGTTATTCAATATAGTCAAACTGTTAACATCCCTATAATGGAAGATAATACTTGTTAATCTTGAGAATTGTATAATTATTATGATATATAAAAGAGATATACATAGAGGGAGTGGATATAAAGTAAATGATGTGACAAAAAAATGTGATTTAAGGGTGCGAAGGGAGCATAACGAGAGATATGAAAAGGAGGAGGCAGAAAAAGGTAAACTACATCACAGGAAGAGGCACAAAACCATATTACAGTAGAGGGAAAGAGGGGTAGGAGATGAACATTGTTTGAGATTTACTCTCATCTGATTTGGTTTAAAGAGGGAACAACAAACTCAGTTAAGTATAGCAATCTAACTAGCTCTATGCAGAGTAGGAGGAGAAAGGGGAAATAAAAGGGAAGGGAGGCTAAAAGGGAGGGAAGAAGGAGTGAAGGAAAAGGGGAATAAAGGGGGACTGAAAGAAGGGAGGGAAGACTGAGCGAGGCAGTGGCCAAAAATTAAAACTCTATTGTGGACGAAAAGGAAGAAGGGAAAATTAAAAGCATAAATGAGTGGAAAGAAGATGGATGGAAAGACACAGAGAGTAATCATAACTGTGAATGTGAATGGGATGAATTCTCCCATAAAACTGAGATGGATAGCAGAATGTTTTAAAATCATAATCCAACAATATATTGTTTACAAGAAACACATTTGAAATGGGGGGATATACACAGGGTAAAGGTAAAAGGTTGGAGCAGAATATATTGTGCTTTGGCTGATGTAAAAAAAGAACAAGGGAATGGGAAGGTTAGTTTTAAATATGAGGGCTCAAAAAGATACTAGCAGCATCATTCTGTTGGATAAATCAAATTAAGATCATTCCCTTTATATTAGCTCCAACTTACATGCTCACTGGTTTCTCAAATGTTTGCCTTAACTTTGACCATTCCCCTATTTCACCTCTTAGTTCCTCATACTACTGAATGGTTGACCCATACATATGAATATGGTTTATAGAGTTACTCCAGTACCATGGGAAGACATGGAAAGGGACTAGAAGCATAAGTCTTTGTTCTCAGTCCCAGATCTTACTTACATTTACTAGCTGTGCAACTGTAACAAATTCACTTGCCCTCACTCAGTCTCAATTCCCTTATCTATAAAAGAGGAATAAAAAGTCTTTCACTGACTACCATACAGAGTTGTTGTGAAGAAAGTGTTTTGTAAATCTTAAAGCATTAGAGAAATATAAATTGTTATTGTGCTCTGGGATATCCCTTCTTCCTTTCGGCCCCTGCATATCAGTGATCTCTCCTTTGTGATAGGGATGGGGACTGATCTATGATGTCATTGATATGGATGTCTTCCAAGGGAGGAAATACCCTCTAACAATACAAATCACTAACTTTTCTGCAATATAGAGTCTCAGAGAGTTACCTAAAGCACTGAGAGATTAATACAAGGTTTCATGTGTCCAATATGTATCTGAGGCAGGACTTGAACCCAGATCTTCCTAGCTCCAAGGTCAACTCTCTATCGACTAGTTGTTCTGATAAAGACCTCATTACCTCACATAACATACTTCTCAGTTCTGGTCACACACTACTTATTCAGACTTCCTACCCACCTGCCCTGGTCACAGAAGGTTCTGAGCTTAAACTCCAGTCTGCCTATACCTTACTGGCTTCACTCATGGGAAAGACCAGGAGGAATAGTTCCTATTTTCTTTACTAGAATGATGGACTTGACCAGTGAGAAGACTTGATCCAAATGGGATAGAAGGTCAGTTCCTAGTCAAGCATGAAGACAGTGTGAATTCCCTGATGCAGGTGAGGTCTAGGGAGCAAGCTTGACCTCCAGAAGCCTTAGTGATGAATAGCACATCTGACATGCCTGACCCCAGTCACTTGCCAAAGACAGAGCTGTCACAATATTTGACCTGCCTGTCACTCTCCCCAGTGGCCTCCTGAATTATGGAGAGGGCTGTCAATCAAGGCAGGAAATGATAGAGCACCCTTTGTGATTGCAAAGGAAACTGTAAACAAGCCTCTGAGAGACTCAGGCAAGGTGAAAGGAAATAACACCTGTGTGGGGATGCAGCTACTGCTAGCTCATTTCTCCAAAATCTGTAATTGAAAGCAGAGAGTTTCCCTACATCCTCTTCAAGCCTCCCTCTCCCCATCTCTCACTTCCCAATCAGTTAAAAAATATTTGTTAAGTTTTCATGACATATCAGGCACTATGCTAGACTCTGGGGATACAAAGACAGAAGTGAAGCAGTCCCTGCCCTCAAGGCACTTATATGCTGGGAGTAATGGGGGAAGACAACATATACATGTAGAGCCCAGGCATGGTACCAGCCCACTTGTTGCTGTTCAGTCCTTCAGCCATGTCCAACTCTACATAACCCCATGCATCACACTGTCCATGGGGTTTTCTTAGGGAAGATATCAGGAGTGGTTTGCCATTTTCTTCTCCAATGGATTGAAGCAAACAGGGGTTGTGATTTGTCTAGAGTCACAGAGCTAGTAAGTGCCAGAGGGTAGATGTGAACTCAGATCTTCTTTGTTCTCCATGATCTGAGTGGGGATTTCTTGATAAAGATACTGGAGTTGTTTGCCATTTCCTTCTTTAGCCATTTTACAAATGAGTAAACTGAGGCAAACAGGGTTGTGATCTGCCCGCGGTCACACAGTGAATAAGTATCTGAAGCTAGATCTAAGCTCATCTCTTCCTGACTCCACGTCCAGCACTATCCACTGAGCCATCAGCTGCCTCTAGCCCACTATCATATCAGTGTTGTCTGTGCATGTGGCATCCAGCAGAGCACCCCCACCTTCTTATCTTTCCTCTGTGGGGTAGCTCACTCACCTCAACTTGTCCTCACTCTGGCAGTTGAGCAAGGAGGAGGGCTCCCCATAGAAAACAGTCATAGCCACCAATACAAAACTACTACTCAGTGTGGGGGTAGAAGAAATAGGTGACATTCATACAAAATCAATTGCTCTTAAACATGAAATATTTACTTACATCAAGACAAAAGGAACATCTATTATATTTACTCAATATAAGCAAAAAGGACAACTTGAACATTTAACAGGAAAAATAGTAATAAGCATAACATTTACTCAATGGAAGGCAAAAAGGAAGAATAACTCAACTATAACAATCTACCTATAACTCTGGGCAGCATTCTCCCAACAACGCACATTGCATATCCATGCAGGCAATGTAAACTTATAGAAATCTAATATATTAACTCATGATACTGGTATAACTTACAACTGAATCTTAGATGTCCTGGATCTCTTTAAAGGAGCGATAGTCTGAGGACTCCTGGGGGATCATTTCAGTGAAACATAACTATTTTTCACAATGATACTAGGATATATTTATAGCAGTTCTTTTGTGTTAGCAATTGGAGTTTGGAATTAGAAATGGAAATTGAGGGGATGCCCATCAGTTGGAGAATGGCCGAACAAGCTGTGGTATATGAATGCAATGGAATACTATTGTGCTATAAGAAATGACCAGCAAGATGATTTCAGAAAAACCTGGACTTATAAGAACTAATGCTGAGTGAAGTGAGCAGAACCAGGAGAACACTGTGCACAGTAACAGCAACATTGTTCAATAATCAACTATGAATGACTTGGTTATTCTCAGCAATGCAATTATCCAAGACAATTCCAAAGGACTCAGGATGAAAATGTTCACATCCAAAGAAAGAACTGTTGGAATCTGAATGCAGATCAAAGCATACTATTTTTTCACTTTATTTTTTTCATGATTTTTTTTCCTTTTGGTCTGCTTTTCCTTTCACAACATGACTAATATGGAAATGGGTTTTACATGATTGCACATATACAACCTATATCAAATTGAAGGGAAGGCTCATGAAGGAGGAAGAAAATTTGAAACTGAGTTTTTTTAAATGAATGTTAAAAATTGTCTTTACATGTAATTGGGAAAAATAAGATAACATTTTTAAAAATAATACTAGGATATTTCAATTTCAAACATTGTAAATATTGATAGAGATGACCCACATAAACTACACTACACATCACTGGCTGGGCTAAACTGCTTCTCATCTATCCGTTTTCCTTTGGGTCTTCATAGCTGTCCTGTTAGACAAATGTACATTTCTGCTACTCTCAGGCCCCAGAAGCACACAGCCACCCTTAATCAGGTGCTGAGAAAGTATTACCCTGGTTCAGCAATAAGAAGTTCCCTTAATCCAGATAACTATCAAGCCTCTCAGGTCTGCTCTGGGTATCTCAGGACTTTTGTCTCTCAAAATGTAGATAGCAAGAGTCATGCAGCCTTTCCTCAGTCAGCTCTTCAAATATCAGGAAATTTGTTTTATCTAATCAGTTGTTGGGGAAGCCAAGTCTCCTCTCTCAAAGTAGAAAGTCTGTCTATTCCCCCTTTGTTTCTCTCTCTTACACCCAGAGAGGGCAATAAAGTGTAATGCAGGTACCCTTGAGAAATTCCCCCTTTCTTAAACTATAGATAGCAACAAACTCTCCACATAGTAACAATATTCAGCTCTCTTCCATTGAGCTTCCAGCAGCTACAGAGCCTTCCAGCAACTCTATCAGCTGATTCAGCCCATCAGTTTGCTATATTCTGTTTTCAGTAAACAACTTCCCTCATCACCCCTGTACTTTCGGTCCTTGACTACTCCTGCATTTAACTTAATTTCTTCTTTCTCTCTTCATTTGGTTATCACGTCCTCTCCTACAGATGGCCTAATAGCATCTATTAGTCGGTTCACAGGTAGCTTCTAATGATTCAAAGCAAGACCTCCTCATAAGCAATGACTCATCTCTAACTTATGATGTGAAACTCAGAAACTTCACCTTTCTGTCAGGTATGACTCCAGCAGTCCTTAAATAATCTTTGCATAGTCTCTGAATAGTTTTTTTTTCATTTATAATTTTTCAGTTACAATTTTCAAACCTCTGAAACAATAATATGCCAATGAACTTCTGGATCACAGTGCCCTGCTCTGCCTTAGTCACTACTCTGCCTTCAAACAAGCCCTCTCAGTACATTTATCTGAGGGTGTTCTCTTTTTGGCCCTCAGAACAGTCTGTGTCTCTCCTCAATATTTTATCTGAAAAGTCCTGTTTCTTTTCAACCTGGGATGTTTTTTTTTTCAATTTCATCACACAAGTTTTCTTTTCTGCTCCTTTCAGCAAACAAAATGTTTGCATGCGAAAGGGCCAGTACCTTACATAAGGACAGCTAGGTGTCACAGTGGATAGAGCACTGGGCCAGGAGCCAGTAAGACCTGAGTTCGAATTCAACCTTAGACACTTTCTAGCTGCGAGTTATTTAACCCTGCTTGCCTTGGTTTCCTCATCTTTAAAATGAGCTAGAAAAGGAAAAGGCAAACCACTTCAATATCATTGCCGAGAAAATTTCAAGTGGGCTCACAAAGAATTGGAACATGACTAAACAACAACAAACTTTACATAAATATATAAGTATATATAACAACAAAGATGCAGGGTATTTGGGATGAGGGTAGCAACTGGGAGGATCAGGAACAGTCTTATGTATATATATATGAGTACCCAGGAAGGAGAATAGGGAGTCTAAAATGCTGAGGTGAGAAGAGATTGTAATACAGGCAGAGGGAGCAGCCAGGGTGAAATATAGAGATGGGAAATGAAGTATCATGTCTAAGGAAGGCCAATTTGATTCGTTTATGGATTGAATGAAGGGAAATAATTTGCAAAAAGACTATCAATCTCTTTCATTCAACAGATATTTGTTAAGTACCTGCTTGTGTGGGGAGTTCTATGCTGGATGATGAGGGAGATGTGTGTGCGTGTGTGTGTGTGTGTGTGTCCATCCTTCATTGCCAAAGAGGACCATGACATCAGAGAAATGATGACATGAGGGAGATACAAAGTTTATTGTCTGCCTCTATGGAGTTTATAAACTACATGTGAGGTTATATGGAATATACACAGATGACAATGATAAACAGTCTCTCAGTCCTTCTCTATGAGGGTCGGTCACACTTAAACACATTAGGTAAAGACCAATTGTCTGAGAATGTAATCTCATAATACCCAGATAGCACTTCTAGCTAAGTCAGTTCTGTCTGAATATTTAGGATTTTTTTAATAGGAAAAGAAAATCATTTAAATTAATTGTTCACCATCTTATAGGCAGTATGTAGTGCCAAGACCACTAGATTCAGAGTCATGGAGTCATGAGTATCGAGTTACAAAGGACTTCAGAGGTTATCTGGTCCAACCCCCTTCTACATCAAGCAGAAACACCCAACCCAGAGATGGTGACCTCTCTGGGCTCAGTATCCCACTGACTTTTCCTATTCTGGCTCCAGATGAGAACAATTCTCATTTCTATAAGACTGACTGGTTTAAAATGCACTATCCTCACAAAAACACCAAGAAGAATGATTATCTCTATTTTGAGGTTAGAAAGGACCTGGGTCAACTCATCACAAATGCATCATTTTATAGTAAATAACTAGATGATCCCTAGGGTCCCTTTCCCTCTCTAAATTCTATGGTCTTAGGACTGTTCCATCGGCCTCTCAACCTCATCTTCCCTGAGGTTAGGGGGAGGCAGGAAGCATCCCAAGTACTTTGGGTCAGTTCATCCCAAGAAAGTTGGCTGTCTTCAGGGACTTCACCCTAGCTTAGGTTACTTGGGCCTGCCAGAATAAGTACTTGTTAGACCTATAGCCATAGAGAGAAAAGCAACTTGGAGACAATGTGGTCCAGTGTACTAGAAATGCCTGAAAGAGAACAGGAGACCACTAGATGACACCAGTGAATACAGCACTAGGCCTGGAGTAAGGAAGACCTAAGATCAAATCCAGCTTCAGGCACTTACTAGCTGTGTAACCCTGAGCAACACTTGCTTGACCTCTGCTGTCTCAGTTTCCTCAGCTGTTAAGTAGGCATCCTAATGGCACTTATTTTTCAGGGATGTTGTAAAGATCAAATGAGATAATACTTGTAAAATGCCTAGTACAGTGTCTGGCACATAGTAGGTGATTAATAATTTCTTATTTCCTTCCCCCCAGGAAAGAAAAGGCCGCAAAAAATCATGAACAAGCAGAACAGCTTGAAAAGACATGTTATATTTTTTTATATAATTAAAAAGGAGAGCAAGCTATACCCAAAAGGGATCTACAATTTCAAGCAAAATCTTCTTTTTCTGTCATACTATATCTATGGAAATGCCTGTTTTGTTGGGTATTTGTTAAGCTCAGAATAAAAATTTTAAAAGAGAAGAAAGTATACTGAATTTAGAGTCAAAAGGTCTGGGTTCAAATGTCAGTTCTGCCCATTGTCTACCAACTGTGTAACTTTGAGCAGTCACTCTCTGGATCTCAGTTTGCTCATCTGTAAAAGGAAGGTAAGCAGCCTAAATGACTGCAAATTCCCCTCCCATCTCTAAATGCATGACCCCATGATGCTAGTCAAAGATCACAGAGCAAGTTCAAAGTAAGACTGGGATGAAAACCAGACTCACTGCTCTACAGCACCACAGCCACCTGTTCACTTAGAGGTCTAACAAGTGCTAATTCTGGCTGGTCCTAGTAACCTAAGCTGGGGAGAAGTCCCTGAAGACACCCCACCTTCATAGGGTCAACTAACCCAAAATACTTGGGATACTTCTTGTCTCCTCCTAACGTCAAGGAAGATGAGGTTGAAAGGTCAATGGGTCATGGATGGAACAGCCCTAAGACCATAGAATTTGGAAGAGGAAAGGATCCCAGAGGTCATCTAATCTTCCAACCTCTATTTTACAGAAGAGAAAACTAAATCCGAGAGCAGGGAAGAGGCTGCCTAAATTTGTGTAGGTATTTAAGGGATAAAGTCATGATTTGAACATGGGTCTTTTAACTACAAATTCAATGCTCTTTCCACAGTGACACGCACACAAACACACACACACACACACGCACATACACACACCCCAGATTTCTGGTGAGGCACCACATTGAGTGCACAGTAAGGACCAATAAATTCATTCAATAAATACTGTTGACAAACTTACCAGTTATACCATTTTTGTACCTACAATTAATTCCAAGAACCTAAGCTATGAATAACCTATGGGTGGCCCAGAAGGCAGGGCTCTTAACTAAAATCAGCTCCCTCCTGTAAATACACTCAAAGGTCCATTTAGCTCTGATTTTTCTGAATCATCACTGCATGTTAAAAACCAAATGAGGACAATTTAATGAGGCCTAACAAGTATGTAATACACACATTTCCAGTGAACTCGAGGTGAGCCTTTAACTAATGCTTAATCAATGAGCGTTTGATTTATAGAAACTCTCCTCTTAGGCCCCCTAAAGAAATGAGCAACCTCCCCACGAGAGGACCAAGTGCAACTTCTCTGGCAGTATCTGAGGAGCAGTGCAATGTAGTGGGAAGACCACTGGACATAGAATCAAGAAGATACGGATTGGAAATCTGGTCCCCGCCAGGCTAAAAGGTTGGACCGGTAACAACCTCTCCAAGTCTCAGTTTCTTCACCAGTAAAATTTGAATCATGCATGCAGAAGGAGCGTCTGAGGTCACCAAATCCAGCCTTTTCATTTCACAGACAAGAAAACTGAGCCAGATAAAGTGTCTTTACCCAGTCATATAGGAAATAATTATTAAAGTTGGGACTTCAACCCAACTCATCTAACTTCAGAGTCACTGCTTGAACCACATGACTTCCCTCATGGCCAGCTACCAGGTTGTCATCAGACTAAAAGTTGTAAAGAAATGTGAGTTACTAAGTGTTTTGTTTCTTTTTTCATGGTAAAAACAAGAAAAGAACCTGCTTTTCCAATCCCAATATTTTTCAAATCATTTATATGTGTATATGCACAATAATCAAGTGAACAATGGCCAATGATTAACCAGAATCATATAATCTCAGAATTGGGAGGCACCTTAGAGGTCTTCTAGAAGT
Source organism: Potorous gilbertii (assembly GCA_028658325.1). Classification (NCBI taxonomy): domain Eukaryota; kingdom Metazoa; phylum Chordata; class Mammalia; order Diprotodontia; family Potoroidae; genus Potorous; species Potorous gilbertii. The sequence goes on from CM053769.1 coordinate 352,484,015, forward strand.
TCATACCTGACTAAGAATTTCCTCCATTTCCCTGTCAAGCAATCATCCAGTGTCTTCTTGAAGACCTCCAGTTATCAGTAACTCACCACATCCCAAGGTCCCCATTCCATTTGGGCACAGCTGCTTGTTAAATATTTCCCAGGACACCCCTGCTTCTATAGTTCCCCATTGCCTAAAGAATAAAATCCAGAACATTTAACCCAGTGTTTAAACCCTCTACAACCTGGCCCCATCCACTTTTCTAACCTGATATCTCATTTCTCCAATAAACAAATTCAAACATCTCTTCCACTTCAATCACAATGGTCTATTTACTAATACTCAAAGATAACACAAAATTCCTACCTATATACCATTATCCACAGCTGTTCTGCCTGCTTCAAATGCCCTCTCCATCTTACAGAAGGAATTGTGTCTTATCTGAATTTTGAATCTCATCCTAAACCCATGTACAGTTCTCTATACATATTAGGAGCATAGACAATATTTGTTTAATTGAATTCAGATGACCCCAAACCTGATACTCCTTCCGTATAGTACAGTCAATAGAACACAAGTTCTGGGTTCAGATCCTACCTGTAATGCTTAATATTTGTGTGATCTTGGATGAGATCACTTAATCTTCCTCAGTTTTTTCATCTTTAAAGCGAGGGTACTGGACTTGATGATTTCAGAGGCACCCTTCCAACTCTCTAGAACTATGATTTTATGTAAGACTCCCCCTCCAAGGTCCAACTATGATGGCCCATCCCAGAGTGCTCTCTTCTCCTCCCTCTGACATCTATCAGCGTTGTGTCTCCCAAACATGGCACTTGGCATGGAACAATAGCAACCCCCATGACTACAGTGCTTGACGGTTCATTATACCCTTTTCTCACAATACCTCCTCTAAAGAGCTTATTTCCATTGTGAAGATGGGGAAAATAAGGTCCAGAGACATGAAGTGATTTGGTCCCAGTCACACAGCAAGGAAGCAGCAGAGTAGGACTGAAATCCAAGTTTCATGATGTCAAGTCTGGGGTTCTTTCTGCTCCAGATTGGCTCTCATGTGCCAACAAGGTATAGTCGAAATGATGTCAGATTCAGCATCAGAAGACCTGGATTGAGATCCGCTTACGACTTGTGTTACCTTCGGCAAATCATTTAACCCTTTTGAGCCTTGGCTGCCTAATCTGAAAGAAGAGAGGGAGAAGAGAGTTATTTGCTTTTTGTCTTTTCACCTCCATGGTCCATTTCTCAACTAGATTGTGAGTTCCTTGAAGGTAGGCATTCATTTTAGATCTTTTCATTTTCCCCACTTGTTGCACAGTCACTTGAACTCTACTGTTGAGCACGTCAAGTTTCACAGACATCATCTCATTCATTCCTAGACCTAGAGCCAGAAGACCTTGGTTCAAATCCCATCACTTGTACTTAGGAACGGTGTATCCCTGAACACATCACTCTACTTTCAAGACTGTTTCCTCATCCATAGAGAAGATGATAATATATCTACTACCTATAATCCAGAGTCGTTGTAAGAGAAGAATTTTGTAAACTTTGAAAAGCAATACCACTGTGAGTTATAAATATTATTACAAAAATACTGTGAGAAAGCAGAACAAGTGTCATGATTATTAATTATTCCCATTTTGCAGATGAGGAAATTGAGTTTCAGAGGAGCTAAATAACTCAGTCAAGGTTACATAACTTGTGAATCTAGAGCCAAAAATTCGAACCTCAATCTTCTTCCTCCATGTCTAGTTCTCCTTCCTCTACACTAAAGGTTCCCAGTCTTTTCAAGTTGTAAAGTCCCACTTTTAATACTAAAAAAATTAAGAACCTTTTGTGTTTTGGTAGTTGTAATAGTTCTCATACAACATCTTAATGATCCTTGATTTCCCCAAGTCCTTTCTACTGCTAAATGCAGACTAGCGGGTACCCTTCCACGGGTTCTCCATCATCCTAAGAATGCAAGGCAAAGATACGGCTCCCTGGACCCAATGTCTGAATGGACAAATTAAAGGAGACACTCATCATTTCCCCCAGCGGATAATAAGAACTGATATCCCAAAACAACAAACAAGGAGTTTTCTTTATCACAGTCTTGTAAGCATTCCATCTGTGGGGCCCAACAATATTGATTCAACAACAACCTACCTTTAGAAAAGAAATGTGCCGTATGTGCCAAAATTTAGTAACACTTTGTGGTAACCATGAATTGGAAACAGAGTAAATGTCAATGCATTGGGCAGCGGTTAAACAAATCATGGTCCATGAATTAACAGAATATTACTGCGTCATAAGAAACAGGAACATAAGAATTCAGAAAAACATGCAAAGATTTATATAAACAATGCAATGTAGTAAACAGAACTAGGAAAAATACAGAGTAACTACAACAAAGCAAATGGAAAGCACAAAAAGTGAAATAGAATACTACATAATTATAAAGACCAAGGTTGGCCCCAGAGAAGAGTTAAGAAAATCTATCTCCCTCCCTTTCTGCAGAGGTAGAGGACTTGTTGTTCAGTCATGTCCAACTCTTTGTGATCCCATTTGGGATTTTCTTGGCAAAGATACTGGAACGGTTTGCCATCTCCTTCTGTAGCCCATTTGACAGATGAAGAAACTGAAGCAAACAGGGTTAAGTGACTTACCCAGGGTCACACAACTAGTAATTGTCTGAGGTCAGATTTGAACTCACAAAGATGAGTCTTCCTTTTTATTATATCCATTTTATATTTTGTATCCTTTTATATTTTATATCCTATCAGACAGGGTTGACAGGTTGGTCAATTTGTTGAACTGATTCTTTTCTTTCTTTTTTGGTTATGAAGGATGTCCCTCTGGGTAGGAAATGGGGAAATGCTACATTTAAAAATGAATGTAATATAAAAGCAAACAGTATCTGCAAAAGTAAGGTTGATTTGGCAAGAGACCAAATCAGATAACCAGAATCTGACTGTGTCTGGTCCTAGCTCCTAAAAGTTTCTTCTTATCCACCATGGAGCAAGGCAAACTCATCTCACCTAAATGATAACAGAGCTACTTCTCCTCCCCTTCCTTCATTCTAGTATTTCTGCTTTTTCTCCTCCCATATCTATCATCCCTTCCCTGTGGGCAGAGGCCTGGCTTTCGCTAATCTCTAATTCCACGCAGTTGTGCTTACCATGAGTCAAAAATACCTGATGCCCACATGGAAGGGGAAGGGAAGACGTCTAGGTGCTGTATTACTGACACCAGACTCATTAGCTTCCAGAGACATCTCAAACAGCCCCCAGCACGTCTCTTCACATCTTAGTGTTAATTGAATCCAAACAAAGTCCTGCTGTACAAGGTGGAATTTGCTGTGTGACTTGAAACGAGTCATATTTAGGAACGGAAATGTCACCAGTGCCTAGATGCTCCCCTTGCACAGCTGATGACTGACCCAGTGCATTTTCCTCATTTCCCAGATCTGTCTTCCTTCTCTTGTCTAATTACCCTTGTGATTGGGTAGCTGGCAAAGTCTCACAATGTGTCAGGTAGCGAATGCAACATGCTAACAGAGAGAAAACTAATTGCAAAGGCAAAGGCTGCTGTAGATAACAGAAGAGGGCAAGGTAGTCAGCCAAAAAAGAAGGAATAACCCAGAACAAAAAACCCAAGTAAAGCATCTCTTGACTGCAGTCACTGGCCCCGGTCTGGAGCCTCTGCTGAGCATTCCCCAAGTGGTGTCAAGGTTGAAAATATTTAAACTGTCTAATTAAACCAAAACGGCAGCAAAAAGACAAATCAGATGAAATGGGTAGCAGTCTCATCTTAAGGGCTGCCAAAAGAGCTATCTACCTACCTATATATGTCGCTCTGCTTCCTCACACTTACTAACTTTGAACATAGTTATAAAGAGCCTCACATCCACTCCAAAAGGCCAACTGAAAATAAAGTAGTTTAATTTATTTGTTTGTTTATTACGGTGAGGCACTATGGTATAGCAAAATTGCTATACCCTACTGAACCCTACTACAATTTTCATACTTCAATGTTTTATGGCCCCGTTATGCTGTGGTTCCATGCACTCCTCTAAACCTTCTGTACCAAATGCAGTCTCTGACATTTACCTAGCTGTGTGACCCTGGCCAGTGACTTTAACCTAACCTCTAACCTTAATCTCCGTTTGCCTCAGGTTCCTCATCTGTTAAATGGGGATAATAGCACCAATCTCACAGAATTGCTTTAAGGATAAAATGAGAAAGTATTTGTAAAGTGCTTTGCAAACTTTAAAGCTCTATTTAAATGCTAGTTATTATTTTTTTTTATTATTATTAATAACCATTTCACAAGTGCTGTGACCAAGACAATAAATACCTAGTGGTCAGCCCTTTGGTGCTGAGACCCTACACACGGACTGCAATCTATCAATGAATAAACGCTGATTAAGTGCCTACTCTGTGCTAAGCTCTGGGGATACAAAAAGATGCACAAGATAGATCCTGCCCTCAAGGAGCAGATGTGAGATAAGCTCGTCCTCCAGGAAGAGATAACACTAGCCATTGCCAAGCTTACCCTTAAGCTGAGGGCATAGCTTTTGGGCACTCAGAATCAACTCCATACCATGAGAACGCGTAAAGGGTACTGATCAAGGACCTCTCTAGTTCACTCCCTTACAGAGCTCAGTGGATAGAGCTCTAGGTCTAGGGTCAGGAAGACCTGAGTTCAAATCTAGCCTCAGATACTTCCCAGCTGTGTGACCCTGGGCAACTCACTTATGCCTTTTTGCCTCAGTTTCCTCATCTGTAAAATGAGTTAGAGAAGAAAATGTTAAACCACTCCAGTATCTTTGCCGAAAAAACCCATACGGAGTCACAAAGAATCAGACATGATCCAACAGCAACATAATACTATTAACACCCTCATAATAACTAAAATTCTTACAGTACTTTACTATGTGCCAGGCACTGTGCTAAGCACTTTATAGTTATGCTATCATTTGATCTTCACAATAAGCCTACACAGGTGCTATATTATCCCCATTTTACAGATGAAGAAACAGAGGCAAACAGGGTTATTAAGTGATTTGCCCAAGATCACACAACCAGTAAGTATATGAGGTCATATTTGAACTCAGGTCTTCTTGACTCCAGGCTCTATCCACTGTGCTATGTGGCTACCCTTACTAATACCTGCCCCTAACATGTCAAAAATTGTAAAAAGTAGCAGAAGAAGGTCAATCTTGGAGTCAAAAAGACAAGAGGTTAAGTCTTGCCTTTGACATGCACTAGGCAGGGTGACCCTAAGCAAGTCACTCAACTTCTCAGTGGCCTCAGGCTTCTTTTTTAGGGCTATCTGCATTGGTAGGAATGGTTGCACAACTGCAGTTCCCCACAGCACACAAATAAGTATAAGCACTTACTTCACTTTACAGAATATGCAGTATTTTGACAAGACTGAGTTAAAATCCCAGCACGTCTTCTTTAGCAGCTAGGTACCCCAGACAAGGTACTTCACCTCTCTGAAACTCAGATTAAATGCCTTCCCATTCCACCATGGGGAAATGGGTACAATATTTGCCTTCTCTTAACTCACTATGCTGCTGTGAGGACCAAGTAAGGTGATGATCTGCTTGAATGCACTTTGTAGCTATAAAGAGTTCTTAGGTTGAATTAGGTTGTTATTGTTGTTAGACTCTCTGAGCCAAAAGGGGCTGAGATCATCTAGACCTGGGATCCTTAACCTTTTTTATGTCATAGACCTCCTCTCCCTTCTTTGGCAGTCTATGGACACTAGAGACTCCTTCTCAGAAGAATGTTTTAAATACATAAAATGAAACACATTGAATTACAAAGGAAAGCAATGATTTTGAAATATATCAAAACCTTTTTTAAAACAATTTCATGGACCCCATGTTAAGAATGGAGCAGCTAGGTGGTACAGTGGATAGAGTGCCAGACTTGGAATCAAAAAAATTCCTGAGTTTAAATCCAACCTCAGACACTTACTACTTGTCAGACTCTGGCGAAGTCACTTAACCCAACTTGCCTCAGTTTCCTCATTTGTAAAATGAGCTGGAAAAGGGAAATGGCAAACCACTCCAGTATCTTTGCCAAGAAAACCTCAAATGGGACCACAAAGAATTGGACAGGACTGAAAACAACTGAACAACAACAGGTTAAGTGTCCTTGATTTAGTCCATGGTGAAAGACCATGTGGAAAATGGACATAGAGTCAAGCTTAGTTGCTTATCAGTTCTGTAGGCCAGGGTTTCTTAAACTGTGAATTGTGACCCCAAAATGTGGCAACAGCAAAAAGTTTCTGAACACTCAAAGACCAAAAATTAATTGAAAATCAAACGCAATGGATCTGAGTTGTTTCTGGCAGTATCTACCCATGTTGTATCAGGCAACTTCACTGCAGCCTTGGTTCTGAACACAAAGCATGCACACTTTGCACTTTGCCCTCAGGCTACACAATGCCAACAAACATTGCCAAAACTCCAAAAGGTGTGGCAAGTGGAAAAAGCTGAAGAAGCCCTGTGTCCAGTTAACTCTAAGACACTATAACTTAAAGAGCAAGTGCTAAACTGATTGAGAGAGAGCTCTCTCACCTTGGAGTTTTCTATGCTGGGGGGAAGGCAATAAGAATGTGTGCCAAGCACCGTGCTTGCTAAGTGCTTTATGATGATCTGATCTGATCCTCACAACAGCCCTGAGAGGCAGATGATATATTATCCCCATTTTACAGCTGAGAAAACTGAGGCAAACAGAAGTTAAAGGACAGGGTCACAAAGCTGGCTAGTACCTGAGACCAAATGGGAACTCTGGTCCTCTTACTGCAGGCCTGTGGCTCTATCTACTGTCACCCATGAAATCACACACCCAGTTCCTATCCACTGACCTTTGATTTGCAGGACAGGAACCTGAGGCACCAAAGAGGAGAACTGAGTTGGAACGAGCATGGCCTCAATGGAATAAGGATCTACGTACCAGGCAGTGTGCTAAATGCTTTATAAATATTGTGTCATCTGATCTTTAGACAATCCCATGAGCTTTTCAGAACAGGTACCAGAGTCAAGGGAGAGGGAGTGGCCTCATCAAGGATGTAAAGCAAGGGAGCCTGCAGAACTTGAACCCAACTCTCTTCTTTCCATAGCAGCACTCTGTGCTTTTCTCCCCCAAAAGGACATCCTGGAAAGTTACGTAACTGCATTTTGATCAGTGTTTCCTCTCTCTGTCACTTTTTCTGTGAATTGCTGTAGAAAGGGGTCAGAACTCAGAGAGTATTGTTCATTCCTAAGGAGGCCTGGGTCCCATTCTAATTTAATAGGCTTTCGTTTTAACCACAGCCCATCAGCTTTTGGAATCTGGCCAGGGCGTGTATTGATGTCATAGGTCACAGAAGAAAGGCACTGTTGTAATTGATTTCTTGGAGCATAGTGAAGAGAATAACTCAGGCACAGAGCAATATGTTAAAACTCCATTATGTTCAATAAGGGTGGCTGGTGCTGCTCTCGAAGCTGGCGCAGCTGGTGAGATTGAGCATTGCTCTGTACAGATTGGGGATGGGGGGAGCTCCCTGAGTGGGAGAAAGTCCATGTCCACTGCATCTACACAAGAGAAGGCCTGGCAGGGAACAATTACTGTCCTGTTTGGGGAAGGAAGAAGGGAGGGAATCAGGAAAAAAGGGAGAGAAGGAAGGAAGGAAGGAGGGAAGAAAGAAGGGAGGGAAGAAGGAGAGAGAAAGAACCAAGTATTTGTTACATAGTTACTATTATCTGGGCACCGTCCTAGATGCTAGGGATACAAATATAAGCAAAAAAAAGACAAACCCAGCCTTCAAGGGGCTTACATTCTAATGGGGGAGGACACAGAAAAGTAGGTGAAAATGAGGAGCAGAGAAGGTCAGGGTATGGCAAATGAAAGTAGTTGGCATAAGGGCATGGTTTGGAAGTCAAGAACAAGCCATAAAGGGAATGAAGGCCAGCTTGGACCCTCTCCACAAAATGGAGCCCTTAGTAGGAATTCACCAATGGGAACATGAAGCGGGTCTTACAAGGGGATATTCCAGGTTGAGGAGGCAGCAGAGAGAGTTGGATGTTTCAGTGTGACAAGGCCCCAGGCACTGAAACAAGTTCCAGAATGAATAGTGGAAAAGGCATGGTTTTGAAGTCCAGAAGCCAGAACAGTACCTGAAATAGAACAAAGGCCAGTTTGCACCATCAAAGGTTGTTTTGGTTTAGGAGATCACAGAAATGATGAGCAGAGTCAGAGGGGAAGTGGCTTAACACAGACTTTTCCAGAAGCAATGGTAGTACCAATTACTGTTCCAGAATGAGGGATAGAAAGTGGGGGGTGGGAGGAGTATGGACATGGACCTGCCAGCAGAGCATAACATTAAAAGGCACTTTGCAAACCTTGATGCACTACACAAATGTTCACAACTATTGTTGGTCATTCTAGGCTGCATATTTATATAGAGGCTGTATCTTATGACCTTGACATACTATAAGCTCTTTTGGGACAGATCCTGTGTCTTGTTGAAGTTGTTACTGTTGTCAATGTCAATAATAAAGATGACCCTAATAAATGACCTTTCTATACACAGTTCCAAAGCACTCTCTTTATAGGTATGGTATTGATTACATCTGATTTATAGGTATTGATTACATCTGATGTTCCAACGTTCCTCTGAAGCAGGCAGGGCATGGATTACTATCCCTATTTCAGAGAAGAGAAAACTCAGAGTTCAGAAGGGTGAGTTCAGAAAGAATTTGTCCAAGGTTCTTCAATACTTTAAAGAGCTATAATTCTATCATTCTGGATCCCTCCTCTATACAGATCTCAGCCCTCCCATGTCTCAGTAGGTGGTCTTTAAGAGTTGTTGCTATAACCAAAAGTTTTATCAACTCACAACTCATCTGATGATGAAGGAGCCTCTCTGAACCTAGCTGGGGTTGGCTCTTGTATAACAGTTAGTCCATTATTGGGCCTGTACTTGAAATCTTTCCTGATAAGTAGGAACTCTCTGGGTTTGAGTGTCTCTTAGAATAGCTAACCTCTACTCTGCCCTTCCCTACCCTCTCTCCTCCTCATCTTTCCAATTCCCCATTTGCATTATCTTCCCACATTAGAATATAAACTTCCTGAGGACAAGGACTGTTTGTGTTTGTATTCTCGGTACTTAGTACAGTTCCTGACATAGTAAGTAAGGGATTAATAAATGTGTTATCTTTGTTATTGCTGAGTCATTTAAGTTGTGTCTGACTCCTTGTGACCCCATTTGGGGATTTTCTTGGCAAAGATATTGGAATGGTTTGCCATTTCCTTCCCCAGCTCATTTTACACATAAAGAGACTAAGGAAAATAAAGTTAAATGACTTGTCCAGAGTCACACAGCTAGTAAGTGTCTGAGGCTAGATGAGAACTCACAAAGATGAGTCTTCCTGATTTCAAGTCCAGTGCTCTATTCACTGGACCACCTAGCTGCCAATGTGCTATCTATCTATACTGAGCTCTTGATAGACTGACAGATAAATAGATAAAAAGATATAAGATGCAGAGTAGGAGGACAGACCTGCTGTAGTTCTCCCCCCATAGCACATAAAACACCTGTAAAAACTCTAAACAAATTCTAGAGCAGCAGAAGCCACAAAACGACAGAGTGAAAGAGATCTCCAACCCAAGGCAGCCTGGAAGGTCGGCAGGAAGGGTCTATTGCACCAGGTGCAGAGCAGAGCACAGCACAGTGTGGTCATGCTGCAGCAAGGACAGAACTGGAGCAGGTTTCAAGGCATTGCTGGCAGCAGCTGCACCCCAGATTCTTCAACTCACAAATGCCAAAGACAGTTTCAAAGGTCAGTGAGAAAACTCTTTCACTTGGGTGAAAAGGAAAATAAGCAGTCTAGCCCTGGCCCCAGGCAGCAGCTTCCATTGTTGGAGCCCTGGCCTAAAGCCCTTGGGAGAATTGAACAGCTGATCTGGATCTCAGCCCTGAGTGGCAGCCCTGGGGTAAGGAGGAGTGCTGACTGGCATGGTGGAACTGGTGGAGACTCTGGAGAGGGAATCCTGCTCATAGACCAGAGTGCAGGCCAGGATAGGAATAAGCTCCTCTCCCTTGATTATGCCACCTTGGAGGAACTGAGAACTTACAGGTCCCCAAAGTATACCCTCCCCTTGACAAAGAACTCAAAAGTCAAGTAACTGACTGGGAAAATGCCCAAAAAAGGGGGGAAAGAATAAGATAATAGGTTACTTTTTGGTGAGCAGGTATTTTCTTCCATCCTTTCAGATGAGGAGGAACAATGCATACTATCAGAGGAAGACCTAAAAGTCAAGGCTTCTGCATCCCAAACCTCCATATGCAATGATCTCAGGCCATGGAAGAGCTCAAAAAGGATTTTGAAAATCAAGTAAGACAGGTGGAATAAAAATTGGGAAGAGAAATGAGAGTGATGCAAGAAAATCACAAAAAGTGAGTCAACAGCTTGCTAAAGGAGACCCCAAAAATGCTGAAGAAAATAACACCTTGAAAAATAACTCAATTGGAAAAAGAGGTTCAAAAAGGCAATGAGGAGAATAAGGCTTTAAAAAGCAAAATTAGCCAAATGGAAAAGGAGATCCAAAAGCTCACTGAAGAAAACAGTCCTTTAAAAATTAGATTGGAGCAAATGGAAGCTAATGACTTTATGATAAACCAAGAAATTACAAAATAAAACCTAAAGAGTGAAAAAATAGAAGGCAATGTGAAATATCTCATTGGAAAAATAACTGATCTGGACAATTGATCCAGGAGAGACAATTTAAAAATTATGGGACTACCTGAAAACCATGATCAAAAGAAGAGCCTAGACATCACCTTTCATGAAATCATCAAGGAAAACTACCCTGATATTCTAGAACCAGAGGGTAAAATAAATATTGAAAGAATCCACCAATCACCTCCTGAAAGAGATATGAAAAGAAAAACTCCTAGGAATATTGTAGCCAAATCTCAGAGTTCCCAGATTAAGGAGAAAATATTGCAAGTAGCAATAATTCAAGTATTGTGGAAATACAATCAGCATAACACAAGATCTAGTAGCTTCTACACTAAGGGATTGAAGGGCTTGGAATATGATATTCCAGAAGTCAAAGAAACTAGGAATAAAACCAAGAATCACCTACCCAGCAAAACTGAGTATAATACTTCAGGGGGAAAAATGGTCCTTCAATGAAATAGAGGACTTTCAAGCATTCTTGATGAAAAGACAAGAGCTAAATAGAAAATTTGACTTTCAAACACAAGAATCAAGAGAAACATGAAAAGGTAAACAGGAAAGAGAAATCACAAGGAGCTTACTAAAGTTGAACTGTTTACGTTTCTACATGGAAAGATAATATTTCTAACTCCTAAAACTTTTCTCAGTATTTGGATAGTGGGAGGGATTATATACATATATATAGACAGAGGGCACAGAGTGAGTTGAATAGGAAGGGATGATATCTAAAAAAATAATATCAAGAGGTGAGAGAGGAATATATTGGTAGGAGAAAGGGAGAAATGGAATGGGGCAAATTACCTCTCATAAAAGAAGCAAGAACAAGCTTTTTCAATGCAGGGGGAAAGGGGGGAGGCGAGAGGCAAAAAGGGAAGCTTACTCTCATCACATTTGAATTAAGGAGGGAATAACATGCATACTCAATTTGGTATGAAAATCTATCTTATACTACAGGAAAGTAGGGGAGATGGGGATAAGCAGGGGGGGGATGATGGAAGGGAGGGCAATGGGAGGAGGGAGCAATTTGAAGTAAATACTTTTGAGGAGGGGTAAGGGCAAAAGAGAGAAAAGAAATAATGAGGGGCAGGATAGGATGGAGGGAAATATAGTTAGTCTTTCACAACATGACTATTATGGAGGTCTTTTGCATAACTACACATGTATAGCCTATATTGTATTGCTTGCCTTCTCAGTGGAGATAGGCAGGAAGGGAGGAAGGGAGAGAAGTAAGAACTCAAAGTTTTAGGAACGAATGTTGAGAATTGTTTTTGCATGCAACTGGGATATAAGAAATACAGGTAATGGGGTATAGAAATCTATCTTGCCCTACAAGAAAAGAGAGAAGATGGGGATAAGGAAAGGGAGGGGTGTGATAAAAAAAGAAGGCAGATTGGGGGGAAAGGGGTAATCAGAATTCATAGTGTCTTGGAGTGGAGGGAAGGGAGAGATGGGGAGAAAATTTGGAACTCAAAATCTTGTGGAAAAGAATGTTGAAAACTAAAAATAAATAAATAAATTTTTTTAAAAGATACAAGATGCATTATCTATCTATATCTTTTTATTTATCTAATTATCAAGAACTTGGTATTATCTCCACACAATCAGATGACAGAATTCTAAATTAAGAGCTAGAGAGTCTCTCAAAGAAACCATTTTTATTTTCATAATTTTGTAATTATTTCAATATAATTGGTTTACTCTGTAATTCTACATATTTTACTTCATGTATTTAAAAACATTAGTGTGGAAAGGGGTTCATAGGCTTCTCTAGACTGACAAATGGGTTTACAACAACAAAAAGGTTAAGTCCAAATACCAGACAAGGCACCTAAGAAGGTTACACAGACTGAGGCCATGCAGACTGAGTGGTAGCGTTCAGACTTAAACATAGGGCTTCTGGTTCCCATGCCAATACTTTTTGCACTATTCCACAAGGGAAATACCATTGTAGCAAGTAGAATTGATGTGTTTATTCATCAAAAATTCAACAGACATCTCTATTGGACTCTTGCCCCTTTGCCAGGAATGAAACATTCAAAAACCTATGACAAAATGTAGACTTCTGATGGAAGAATGGTCCCTTGAGGTTGAGAATTTCCTTAGCTATGCATTAAAGCTATCCTTACTTCAATATTTTGATCCATTGCTTTCTAATTAAGCCAAACACCCCTGCTTCCCAAAACAAAAGACCCTTCCCTGGCCTTGGGATTGACCCAGCTTGGGGGTTTTTTTGGTCTAGTCACCTAGACCTCATCTTTACTACTCTCCATATTGACAGACTCAGAAATAAGATGGTCAAAGGCACTGCTTACAAAACAAAAAACAAAGCTAAGCTGTTTAAGCCTGGAAAACAGCTGCTTCCTCACCATCAAGAATTAGTCAGGAGGCATATAACAACATCTCAACCCTACCCAGGAATCAGTTTTGGTCTGGCACTTTCAGAGCTGGAAGATGACCCAGAACAGACGACCTTCATGCATTCTACCTCTGCCTTGCATAGCTGGGTAGGCACCAAAAAATGCTTATCTTAGAGAAATTGCTCATGAGGGAAAATATATTACAGCCTAGTTTGTCCACATTAGACCTTTTATTGCAATCCAATGTTTGCTCATAACTCCCAGCATATCAGACTAGAGGAAGATGCAGTACTGGAAATAATGAAAGAGTCTGATTTGGGAAATTTGACATGGACCCTTAGCTGTGAAAAAGGGAACAATAAAAGGAGGCCAGAACTGATCAAGGTCTGTAGGAAGGATAATGCTTTACCTACCAATCCAACAAACATTTACTAAATATCTACTCTGTGCAATGCACTGTGCTAGAGACTAGGGAATCACAGACAAAAGTCCCTGACCTTAAGAAACTTATATTCTACTAGACCAGAAGTTCCATCTCCTATGTCTATGTCTCTCTACTCTGTCACTGGAGTCCATTGACTACCTTTCCCCTCAAAAAAAAAACCATGGATAAATTTCAGAGAAAATGTGAACTTGTACAGGAAAAAAAATAATTATTTTTACTAACCTCTGACTGAAATTTAGCATTTCCTCCAATTATGTATTTTAGAAAAAACATTATTCTAAGAAGAAATCCATAGGCTTTACCAGACTGTCAATGGGATTTATGTCACATGAATAAAGGCTAATAGTCCCTGAAGTAGAAGATAAAAGATTCAAATGTAGAGGGGAAGAAATCAATCCAAATGCTATTGTTTTATTAAATTCCAACTGAACACCTTCTGAACTCATAATTATCATCTAAAAAATTGCTTTTCTTCTCACCGGTTCTCTTTTTTTGGATGATCCCATCATCCTCCCAGTCACCAAGGCTCATGAACAGCCATCTTTGATTCTTCTCTCTCTCTCAAATTTCTGAGTTTGAAAATAGTCTCTGTCACTTACCACTCATGTAACCTTAGTTAGGTCATTTAACTCTGAGTCTTAATTTCCTGTAAATCTGTAAAAATAGAAGGTTGGACTAGATGGTTTCCAAGCTCTAGAACCATGATCCTATGACCTCAAAAGTTGAAGTTCCTATCAATTCTACCTTAAAGTGTCTCCCAAGTCTACTGTCCCCTCTCTCCTCACACAGCCGTCACCCTAGTTCAAAATTGTACATTAGACAAATTTCTCTGGAAGATGAGTGGTAGTAAGGAACCAGGCTCTGAGAAGGCCAAGAGGAAGACATTTCAGAAAAACAGACAAGAAAGAAGAGCCTTGAATAGAGTGAGGCTATAAGAGAAGCTCTGTTGTTGTTATTGTTTATTCGTGCCTGACCCTTTGTGTCCTCATTTGGGATCTTCTTGGCAAAGCTACTGGAGTGACTTGCCATTTTCTATTCTAGGTCATTTAACAGATGAGGAAACTGAGGCAAACAGGGCAAAGAATTCAGGCCTTCATTCCTCCTTCAGGCTTGCACCACCTAGTTGGCTTTCAAAACATTATAATTAGTTGTACATATGATCTAGGAAGAATCCTCCTCAGGAATTTGTAGAGAGAATAGAATGTAAGTTCATTGAAAATATGGATTGTTTGTTTTTTTGTACTTTATCTCCAATATGTAGTATAGTGATCAGTACATAGCAGAAAGCATTTGACAAATGCTTGTTAATGGATTCATTCATTCATTGGGAAGATTTCCATGGAAATATCCTCTCAAGGAATGGGGCATACAGAATTCTACTGGATCTCCCACAGCTACACTAAGAAACCTGGAAGAAAGTATATCCAGTAGTGAACGATGGAACATTGAATTTTTTTTCTGAAGCCTTCGCTTGGGGAAGTCCAAGTTTGAGATTCAATCCTATTACTAGTTAGCTATGGAACTCTGGGCAAGTCACTTCATTTCCCTAGGGCTCAGTTTCCCCATCTGTAAATGCCCTCCCTTTAGGCCTCTCAGGGTTGTTGTGAGTTTAAAAGGAGATATATAGATCTGGGCCCCTGTAAAACATTTTAGCTAAAGGGGAAAATGTCAGAGGCAGAGTTTAGAAGCAACCTTGTCTTCTTCTCCCTGGTTAAATAAGTCTGATGGAAGTGTTCTTCTCAGAGTAAGAACAGGCTTCCTGGCTTCATAATAACTTCAGTCAGAAGAAATATGCGAGGCAGACTGAGAGTGCCAAGTGCTGTTTGCAGAGATACCCAGGGGGCCTTGCTTTGTAAACATGATAGACCAATAAACCTTTCATTGTCCCACACTCTCTCTTAACCAGCACATTTAAAAACCCCACTACCTGCCATAAGAGGTAGACAAATTGGTAAAATAAAGTCTCCCTTTATAAAAGAACATTTAATGAAAGTTTAGTGTCTGTGCTGTAAATTTGCAAACAGCTGGATACACCTTTAAGCTCCCTTGATGTCTTGTATTTGGTTAATACATGGCCCTATAAACTCGGCCTTTCTGCCAGCTAATGAACAGAAAGGAGACCGACAGTCACTTACAGAGGCTCCCAAGTGCCATATGTCACCAAGATGACTAGACTAGGGAAGATCAGGTCTATCTTTTTCAGGAGTGGATAGAGCTCGGACCTAGGTTCAAATTCCACCTTTGACACTTACTAGCTATGTGATGTTGAGCAAACCATTTAACCTCCCTGGGCCTCACCTTCCTCATCTGTAAAATGAATGCCTAGACCAGAATTCCCTCCCAACTCTAAATCTATGATCCTGTGTTCTCAGAGGCCTCTTTACATCATTCAACTCAACAAGCATGAGTGAGACATGGAGATACAAAGACAGCAACAAATCATTCCCTCAAGGAGTTTCCATCCTATTGGGAAAAAATTATACAAAATAATTTGGAGAGAGCAGAGGAGAGATCAAGAAAGGCCTCCTAAAGGAAGTATCACCTGAGATAGGCTTTAAAGGAATTAGGAGCTCTATGAGACTAAGGTGAGGTGGGAACAAATTCCAAACATGAAGGACAGCCCTGCAAAAAATAGCTATTGGGTCAATTTGACTGGAATCCACAGAATGGTTAAAGGAGAATAATGCTTCTTAGTCTAGAAAGATAGGTTGAAGTCTGATTGTGAATAGTGTTAAATGTCAGACAGAGGAGTCTGTATGTATTTCATTCCAGAAGTAACAGGGAGTCATTGACATTTCTTGAGCAGGATGGTGACATCACTATACTTGTACTTTGGTAATATCAATCCTGCTGCTGTGTAGAGGAAGGTTCTAAAGAGGAGAGAAGAAACCCCCTAAGGAAATTTAGGAAATAAACTAAGATCTCCTGGAAGGTACATGTAACAGCACAACAGAAAGCCTTTTCCTAAAATCTAGGAAAAGGCATCTTTTCAAAAGAAATGACTAGTGAGTCTTAACTCTGAATAATGGCTAGGAATGGTGAATCCAGTCTATTTCCCCAGACATCTTCCCATTCCTAAAACAAAAGTTGCAATGAAGTGCTTAATAAATACTCGCCAATCCATTCATTCAACCAACAGGAAGTCAAGAAAGAAGCAAATGTCAGAGAAAAACATGAAACATCTGTTTCAGGTGATAAAGTACTTGAATGTACTTCTGCTGTGAATGCCAGCCCTCTGTCCTCCATAGGTCTATGATAGAGTTGTTGTTGTTGATGATGATGATGAGGATGATGATGATTGATGATGATTCTTTGTTTCAAAGAGAACCAATGACATCACAAGGTGATGTCTTGACTTGAACATGAATTGGATTAAGTCAGGTAGGGTTTCCCAAAGTTGTCAGCCTCACTCTCCCTTCCAAAGTCATCAAAGTCCAGTATCAGAACAGCAGTCAGGATGATTGGTGATGGCCCAAGATGCAGTGGATGACCTTGACCTCTTAGACATCTGACCAAGCTCTAAGCACTTCACAGAGCCTGCTTCAACCACCTTAATGAATGTTGGAACAAATTGTTCTCATCTGCCCATTTTACTGGGGATGACTTCACACACTTGGAGTAAACATCCCCTAACTCACTGATAGACTGGAGGCCTGTTGTTTACCCTCAACCTGGTTTAGCCCATCTACTGAGAGGGTTTAGCAAGGTATGGCTGCTGCATTTGCAACAGTTTCTTAGAGACACACAGGTGAATTCTGAGTGCCAGTGGACACCAAAGGTGGATGAGCAACCCTGAAAAAGGCTTGGCAAATCTTCACCCCACAGGTGCTAATCCTCCTGAACACCCCATATACCCCATGATGCAGAGTAATGTGAAATGAATAATGACATTAGAGTCACTTATTAGCACAATGCAGTTTCTCACAAGAGAATGCATTCATTCATTCTTTCAAGTATTTATCAAATATTTACTATTCTCTAAGCTCTGTGCTAGGCACTGTGGATACAAAAATGAAAAAGAAAAATTAAAGGGTTTACATTTGGAAGCAGCATTGTGTGTGTTTGTCCTTCGTTGCTGAAGACCATGCCATCAGAGAAATGATGACACGACTTGCACTTGACTTTGTCTCATACACAAATAAATATACCATATGTACAAAGTAAATGCAAACAATATTAGGAAATCAAATGCTGGTGCTTATTACTTCTGTGGTCTTGTGGAAGTCATTTCAATTCCCTGAATCCCAGTTTCTTTATCCAAACAAAGACACGTTGAACAAGATGGTCAAACTCCTTCCACCTCTAGAACTGTGTGATCTCTGAACTGGGGAGAACCAGCAAAGGCCCCACGTAGGAAGGGGTATTTGAACTTAGCCCTGAAGTGAGCTCAGGATTCTGAGAGGTGGAGGTGAGTAGGGGTGAGGGCATTCCAGCAACTGACTGTCCACACCATGACATGCATACAGATGGTAAGGGACTCAGAGATCAGGCATCAGCCTGGGATGGAATGAAAGCTGAAGCTGTGGTTGGGATTAGGGCTCTGTCAATTGATAATGTCAGCTACAGAATTCCTCTAACACCAGACATCCCCATTACACTGTAAACTCCTTGAGGGCAGATACTGTCTCCAGGACTTAATACAGTACCTGGAACATAAGAAGTACTTAATAAACATTTATTGAATTGACCTGAATTGAATTGGTGGAGGGACTTCCTTCCACAGACTACCTTCTCACACCTAGATCTTCATATTTCTAAGAAAAGTCCCTCTTTGGCACTGCCTCCAAAACAAAAAAGATTTCTGCTTTTCCAGACAGCATGTGGGTGTATGCCAGCCCTATATCACCTCTATGGGGGGCTGTCATTCTCCTGAGCATCCATCATGAGGCCTCTGTGGTTCACTGGGAACCACAGGGAAAGGCTGGCTATATTGAAATGGTTCACATTTATCGTCATGAATAAAATATCCCCAGCTTAATAAAATAAGCTGGAAGGCATCTAGGGGAAGGCAACCAAGATGATCAGAAGGTCTGAAAAACATGTCCTAAAAGTTGAAGGAATTAAGGCTAAAGAAGATAGGACTCAAAGGGCACAGTGCTGTCATTTTCTGCATTGTCAGACCTCTCTAGTTAAGAGAATGGTATTGAGACAGGGAGGCAGCAAGTCATAATGGAAAGAGAAATGGATTTGGAGAACCTGGGTTCAAAACCCACTTCTACCACTTACCACCTCTGCGACCTTGGGCAACACTTAAACTCTCAGGACCTCAGTTTCCAAACCTGTAAGTTTCTTCCCATAAGAGAACTGAACTAGGTGGCCTTGACAACACTAAATCTGCATTCCTATGATCAGTCATTTCTGATTCAGAAATGTTCAAAAAGGCACAATAGATAGAGTGCTGAACATGGAGTCAGGAATACTTGAGTTCAAATATGTCATCAGACACTTCCTAGCTGTAGAACCCTGGGCAAGTCCCTTAAGCTCTCTTTGCCTCAGCTTCCTCGACTGTAAAATAGAGATAATGATAGCAGCTACCTCCCATGATCAAATGAGATAACAATTGTAAAACATTTAATATAATACCCGGCACATAGTAAATATGTTTATTATTTTAACTATTATTATTAAAAGTTGAGGTTATGATTGCTAGGTGAGAAACTATGGAGAATCGGAAACACTTCCCTGGAAGAAAGAAGGTGAATGTACTGACTTCAAAAATAGGAATAAGATATCTACTTCAAACTACAGACCAGTGAGTTTGACATCAATTCCTATTCAATTCTATGGTGGATTATAAAAAGAACACTTTGTGAACAATTAGGGAAATGTTAATTACTGTGAACCAAAACACCTTTCTCAAGAATGCACCATGTCAAGCACACTAATATATAATTGGAAGAGCTGTGAATTGATCTAACTGTTCTGGAACAAAATCTGGAATTATGTAAAAAAGTGACTAAAATATTCATACACTTTGACCCAGAAATCCTACTACTGATTAAGGAGATCAAAGAACAAAAGAGGGATCTCATATATACCATGATTTTCATTGTAACACTTTTATTATAGCAAAGAATTAGAAACAAAGCAATCAGTTTAGGAATGGTTTAACAAATTGTGATGTATGGATATAAGGAAATATTAGTATTCCATAAGAAACAACAAATGGAAAGAATCAGAAAAACATGAGAAGATGTATATACACTGATGCAGAATGAAACAAGCAGCATCAGGAAAACATGTAGGTGCCTACAAAACCATAACTGAACAAACAAAACACAATAGCATTGATTGATTGTATTAACCAATCTTGGCCTGGAGAAGAATTGAGAAAATGCAACCCATATTATCTGTAGGTGAGGTTCAGAGCAGCAAGTCATATTATGAGTGTAAAATATTGCATATACTATCAGAAGATGTGCCAGTTGTTTTTGTAGGACTGGGGTTTTTTTCCTTCTCTTTTAAAATCTTTGTTGCCAAGGAAAGCTTTCTGGAAGGTGAGTGGAGGAGGAATATATTCGGAAATGAATGTAATATAAAAATAAAAGACATCAATAAAAAGTAATTTGAAAAGTGTAGCAGGGAAACAAAAAACACATCAAGCCTAATTTCCATCTTTGACAGGATTACTAGACTAGTTGATTAGGGAAATGCCATAAACATAGTATAACTGAATTTCAGCAAAGCTCTCTCACGATGTCCTTATGGATAAGAGAGATGAAGACTATTTTATAGCACAGCTAAACTTGTTGAACAATGAATTCAAAGAATATTTGTTAAAATACTGATGTCAAGCTGGAGGGCGGCCTCCAGTGGAGCAACCTAAGACTCTTTGTGTTTGCCCTATAAGAGTCAATATTTTTATCAATGACTCAGATGAAATCATAGTTAGCATACTTGTCAAATACAAAGAGGACACAAAGTTAGGAGGGATAACTCAAACGGTACCTGATGGAATTTAGATCCAGCAAAGATCTTACCAAGTCGGATCAATCAATAAATATTTACTATGGGCTGGGCATTGTGCAAAATGCTAATAAAACAAAGGCAAAAAAAAAAAATACAGTCTCTGCCCTCAAATAGCTTACATTCTGCTAAGGGAAATAATATGGAAATATTTAAGCAATTACAAAATAGATATAAAGCAAAGAAGATTTCAGAGGAAGACATTGGCCACTGGGGGGTTAGATGGATTTCATGTAGGAATTGTTGCTAGAGCTAAGTTTTGAGGAGCGGAAAATTACAGGGTCTGGTAGGAGATGGAATACTGTGTGTAAGAAATGGCAAGTCTGCCGTTTTGAGTGGAATACAGAATGCATGATAGGGAATACTATGTAATAAGTCTGGTAATGTAAAGTGGTGCATAAACTAGCAAGATAAAAATGAATAAGGAAAGATACAGTAGTACAGAATGAGGGAGAGATGGTTAGAAAAATCCAGGTGAAAAATATCCCAAGATTTTAGTGATTACAAGCAGAATCTAAAATAAAGAAGAAAATGGCTACAAGTGAAACATACGATGTGGTGTGGTGGCCAAAAAAAGCTAACTCAATCTGTCAGCTGTGTCTATAGAAGCACAGTGTCCAAAATAAAAGAAGCCAACGGTGGGAAAACTCAAGTGGAATAGGTTGCTGTGTGATGCATTTCATTAACAATCTTCAAGAAAAGTCTGGATAATTTTCACATTTGGTTTGGTCTAGATACCCACTCAAGTATCTTCCAACTCTGAAATTCTGAGATAAGCGTTAGAGAAATTGTGGGAAAATAGATACACTAATTCCCTCTTGGTGGAATGGAGAATGAATGCTTTCATTCTGGAAAAGGAGTTTGGAATTATGAAAAACAAAATGCTAAACTGTCCTTACCCTTTAACATAGAGCTTCCACCATTCAGTCTGTATGCCCAAGGTGGTTATTGACAGTAAGAGGAGACAAATATTTACAAATATACTACATCAGAAGCAATCTGATAGAGTGGCATAGAAAACTATCCACTAGAATAAGGAAAGACTATTCATCAAAAACTTCTAGGGGAAAAAAACAGTATGTAAGAAATTGGGTTTAGATCAAATTCCTATACCATATACTGTAATATGCTCCAAATGGATACATAGTATAGATATAAAAATTTATAACATAAAAAATTAAAGGTGAATGAAAGAGAAAGATCTGACCAAAGGGAGAGAGATTATCATAAGACAAAATGGCCAATTATGATTACATAAAATCAAAAACTTGTTGCTAAAACAAAGTAAATACAGTTAGGATTATAAGGGAAATGATTAAAAGATGGAAAAGGGGGAAGGGAAAGCAGTAAGCATTTTCTAAGTACCTACTATGTGCCAGGTACCATGTTAAGTGCTGTATAAATATTACCTGACTTTATCCTCACAACAACTCAAAGTGTTGTTATCCTCACCATTTTACAGCTAAGGAGACAAACAGAGGTTAAGTGGTTTGCCCAGAGTCAAACGACTAGGAAGTGTCTGAAACTGGATCTTACGTCAGATCTTCTTGACCCCACGTCCAGCACTGTCTCCTACACCATTTAGCTGTCTCACAGCAAATTTCTCTGATTGTGTCTGATATCCAAGATACATACAAATCATATACATATATAAAAGTATATATGTGTATATGTATGTAAAAGCAAGTCATTCTCCCAATAGATTAATTGTCTAAGTAAATGAACAGGTCTTCCCAAAAGAAGACACCCAAACTATCAACATCCATATGGGAAAAAAGTTTCAAATAATAAAAGAAATACAGGTCAAAACAACTATGAAATTCTACCTCATACCTGTCAGATCGGCAAGGAGGATAAAAAAGGGGGAAATGTGAACTCATTGATACATTATTGGTAGAAGCTTGAATTGCCCTACTCATTCTAAAGAGCAATTTGGAACCATACCCAAAAAGTCACTAAACTGCATCCCTTTGACTGCACTCCTGCTCCTAGGTGTATATCCGAAGAGATCAAAGAAACAGGCAAAGGACAAATATTTATAAAAAAGATTTATTTTAGCACTTTTTGTTGTAGCAAAGAACTGGAAACTAAGAGCATGCTTATCAGTTGGGGAATGGCTGAACAAATTATAATATATAAAGTGTAATGTAAGAAATGGTAAAAGGGACAAATTCAGGGAAACCTATGAAGATTTGCATGAACTGATGCAAAGCAAAGTGAACAGAATCAGAAAAACAATTCATACAGTATCTACAATATTTTAAAGGAAGACAACTTTGAAAGACTTAAAGAACTCTGAAAAATGTAAGAACAAATCATGAAAAATCAAGAAAAATAAGATGAAATATGTTTTCCACATGGAGAGAGAATGGAAAGATGAGGAAAATTATGTGTTGAATGAGACATATATTCTCAAATCCAACCAATATAACACATTTATTTTGCTTAATGCTACCTATTTGAGGGAGAGGAGGTATTCAGTAATTTTAGGTGTGGGACAGTTGGGGGACAGAGTAGGAGGGAATAATTATGATCTTTGAAAATAAAAGAACATCAATGAAACATTTTTTAAAAAACAAAAAAAGCAGAAGGTAGTTCATAAGGGAACACAGGCAATCAGGGTAGTGTTTGGTACTATAATGCTAAATTTAATATACACTTTTTTCAAACAAGCTGTGCAATAGAAGAGATTTGCCATTTCAAACACCATTTCCCTTTCCTGTTCTTTGTAAATGGAAATATTCATGTTTGTTGATGTTTGACAGGTTCATAATTTTTTAAATTTCTAAACATTAGCACCGCATTTGTCAGTGTTAAAGGATACATCCCTCCTTTCTGTTAAAAATCAAACTAGCTGGTTCATTTTTGTTTTGTAAGGGCTTTGTTGATGTATTTGGGAGAAAGTGTCTTCATGAAAAAAAGATATGTTCTTTTTTTGCTTTTTATTGTTGCTATTGAAAGTCAGAGACAACCAATGATTTCGGGATGTAGCTAGTCAGAGACTGAGGTGGAAGCAGCTGGGAGAAAAGTAGCTTACTGTGACCTCTTGCTCTGCCAACTTCCCAAAAACTCACTTCTTCTACCTTTTGAGCTAACTCCATTCTCTCTACTTAGCCCAGCTGGGCCAGACCCTCCAAACCCTTCCTACTCTCTAAATAGGCTTCCCCAACCTCAACCTTCTCTAGTACAGAGTACCATCTTCTCTGAACACCAATGGAGGATTTGGGACCCGGAACCCACAGTTCTCATAGTATCATAGCCAGTTGTCCAGGTCACCTTACAAGACGGTTACAAGAAGGCACAGGTAGAAGTGTAAACACTTACTATTATTGGAGCTGGAAGAGACCGTCTGGTTCAGTTCTTTTATTTTATAGAGAAAGAAACTAGAGTCCAGAGAGGTAAAGTGTCCTATGAACAAACACAACTAGTAAACAGTAAGTCAGGACTCAAACTCAATCCAAGTCTCCTGACCCCCAGGCTAGCTCTCTTTCCCTGACCACTGTTCTCATACCCCAAGGGCTAGGGAGGCCATGGACACCGGGCTTCTGATAGGGTCGTCCTCAGCAACAAAGGTCAAGGCTGTTCTTGGGGATGATAACAGCATCTACCTCTCAGGATTGGCATGGATATTGAATGAGATAGTACTTATAAAAGAACTTAGTGCATTGCCTGGCACACAGTAGAGGCAAAGTGGTTACTCTTCGCCTTCCCCTTCTTGCCATCTTTTTCAGGAGGTACAGAGACAGGGCCTTCATTTGCTATGAGTGTCAAGTTGACTATAATTCACTCTCCATTTCCACAGGATTACAGTTTTAGTCCTGGAAGAGACCTAGTCACAAGATTAAAAAGGATAACAGATATAGATGGAAGGAACTTCCATCCTTCCCACTTTATGGAAGTGGAAACTGAGTCTCAAAGAGACAAAGTGACTTAGCCAGAGCTAAGTGAAAGAGCTAGGATTCAAATCCAGGTCCTTTCTCTCCAAATCTAACATTGTTCTACTGTACCCCACATCTTCCTCAAGCCACCGTCCTGGGCTTTAAGAGGATACTCTCACTACTTTAATATCAGCTTGTAAAAACTTTCCCTTCAATGGTTTCGGAGAAACCAGGGAAGACTTGAATGAACTGATGCAGAATGAGATGAGTAGAACCAGAAGAATTTATACATGTTGACAAACTTGTAAACACAAAAATCTTTGAAAAACTTAGAAATTCTGAACATCGCAATGACCAATAGCAATCCAAAAGATCTCATGATGAAACATGCTACCTATTTCCTGATAAAAGTGAAAGACGTGAGAGAACAGCAGCAGTTTTTTTAGATAGGTCAAATGCAGAAATTTGTATTTCTTGACTATATGTATTTATAACAGAAATTTTGTTTTTTATTTCTTTCTTAATTGGGATGGAGAAGTGGGAGGAGAGATAGTTAATATTTGCTCATTGAAAAGAAATTTTAAATTTTTTTAAAGAAACTAGCCCCTCATTCCCACAAATGGCTCAAGAGGCAATAGTGTTGGTAGAATGGGTAGCTGTGAATCTCACTTGGATTTTTGTCTCAGGTGGAGTTTAGCTAAAAGCTGTGGTAGATGGGCCTCCCCTGGGGAGTGTGGAACTTTACACTGAAGAAGTTCCAGCCCCAGACAGCTTGTGCAGAGCCATAAAGCATCCTCCCTCTGCTGAGCTATTAAGAGCTTTTCCTATAACTCACTCCTTACCTCATCGGCGACTCTGACGACTTCTCTTAAAGCAAAAAAGCTACATGAAATAAAAAGGTGCCAGAATTGCAAGTCATTAGAAGACCTGCCTTCACATCTGGGAGCTGTTTAATAATGATGATGAACAAGATGATGGTGATGATGGTGATGATGAACAAGATGATGGTGATGATGATAGCCTGCAATTATATAGCAACTTCAGGTTGGCAAAGCACGTTACATCTTCATTCAATCTTTAAAACAACCCTATGAGATAGATGCTATTTTTATCCTTATTTTACAGATGAAGAAACTAAAACTGAGGGAGATTAAATGACTTCTCCGGGTTCATGTTAGTAAGTAATTAACACAGGTTGCAAACTCAGGACTTCTTAATTCCCAGTCTAGCACTCTATTCTTTTTTTCCTTTTAAATAGTATTTTTTCCAATTAAATGTCATTTTAACATTCTTTTTTGAATAAAATTTTGAGTTCCAAATTTTCTCCCTTCCTCCCACTCCTTCCCTCTCCCTAAGATAGTAAGAAATTTGATACAGATTATACATGTGCAATCATATAAAACACGTATCCATATTTGTCATGTTGTAAAAGAAGAAACAGAACAAAAGGAAAAAACCACAAAAAAAGTGAAAATAGTATGCTTTGATCTGCATTCAGATTCCATCAGTTCTTTCTCTGGATGTGGATAGCATTTTCTATCATGAGTCTTTCGGAATTGTCTGAGATTATTGTATTTCTGAGAATAGCTAAGTGAATCATAGTTGAGCATCACGATGTTGTGGTTCCTGCGGACAATGTTCTCCTGGTTCTGCTCACTTCATTTGCATCAGTTTATGTAAATCTTTCTAGGTTTTTTCTGAAATCACCCTACTTGTCATTTCTTGGAGCACAATAGTATTCCATTACATTCAGATATCACAGCTTGCTTAGCCATTCCCCAATGGATAGGCATCACCTGAATTTCCAGTTCTTTGTCACTATAAAAAAGGGCTGCTATAAATATTTTTGTATGTGTGTCCTTTTGTATGGTCTCTTTGGGATACAGATGTAGTGGCGGTATTTCTGGATCAAAAGGAATGCACGGTTTGATTGCCCTTTGGGCATGGTTCCAAATCCAGCACTCTACTCTTTAAAGGAATCTAGGCCCTCTTCTCCCTGTAACTTTGGGCAAATCCTTTGTTCTCTTCAAGCCATTGGAGTACACATCTACAACCGGACAGCACCTTCCAGGCCTCCTCATCAAAGCTCTCTATTTCTATTTTTCAAATGAGGGGTACAAAGTCCAGAGAAACTTGCCCAAAGTCACTCTGGTAGAAAGTATGAAGGATGGAAGTTGAAACACGATCCTCTGACCCTAAACCTAACATTTCCTCTTCTGCAAAATGAGAAACATGGATGAGATGGTCCCTCAAATTTTATCCAACTTTGGCTTTTTATGAAACCAAGAGATGCGTAGGACTCTAGAGCTGTCCTGGGGATCCCTCTGGCCACATAGGGGTATGGGGATTCCCATGGACTCAGGGGCAGAGACCCAAGTGGGAGACTCTCCTAAGCTGTGACGCTTGAATCCCTGCTACCAGCTTTTATTGGCCCCTGTAACTCTGAGGCACTAGTCCAAGTACTTGAAGCCAAATAACCACTTGTGCTAAAACAGCCAGAAAATTGAAGTATAAGTGGTCAAATTATTGCCTTGGGTCTGCACTTCCCACAAATTGTTTGAAAAGAAAAAACCTAACTGAAAATCTTTTTCTTTTACTTCAATAATGTAGTGAGTGTGTGTGTGTATTTGTCGTTTGTCTGTGTCTGACACGTGTGTGTGTGTGTGCATGTGCATGCAAACTTTTAAGTATATCATTTAGAGGCAGTAGAGAGAATAGACTGGGAATTGGAACCCCTGAGTTCTAATCCTGGATCTGCCACTGACTAACAATTCTTGAACTTTCTGGTCTTGAGAGCCCATTACACTCTTTAAAATCTCCAAGGAACCCTTCAAAGAGTTTTGTTTATTTATGTCCATCAGTATTGTCATGCTAGAAATTTAAATGTTTTAATATTATTTTGAAAATAATTTGTATCTTGTGGACCTCCTGAGAGAGTTTGGGGGGACCACCAGGATCCCACTCTGAGAAACATTGACATGTGCTATTATTTAGTGCTGAAGGAACCTTAGACACCAGCTAGTCTAATGACTCCCAGATGGAGGGCCACAATCCTGGGGGGCCACAGAGATATTGCAAATCTATTTTTTTTATCTTTGACTCTGATTTCATTGGGATAGAGAATTCCTAGCAAGGAAATTGTCTTCCAGGATTGCAGATAAGCAACGTGGAGTCTTAGAAAGTTCCCTGGACTCCAAAATTATGAAGAATAAGCAATTATAGCAAAGGGAGAAACATCAGTAGACAAGCCTGCCTCTATCTCACTCCTTTGCAGAAGTGGGAGGTCCAGAAACATGGTACACTGCACATATTTTCAGACCATTTCAATATATATTGATCGGTTCTACTGATTTTGTCTCTT
>CM053769.1:352512235-352538428 GCA_028658325.1 Potorous gilbertii
AAAAAAAAAAAAAGAACATGACCTGGGGCACTGAAAGGGTAAAGAATTTGCCCAGGCTCACACAGCCCCAGCATGTGTCCAAGGAGAGACTTGAAACCAGGTCTTCTGGATTCTGATATCCAATCTGTATCCACTCTGCCCAATGCAGCTGCTCCATAAATAAGCAGATATACTCGTTAAATTGAAAAATGTCTCCCAGGCATAACACAGAATCCCAGACACTCAGAGCTTCAACAGAGCCTTGAAGACTATCTGGGCCACTCTGAGCCTAAACAAGACCACCTCCTTTCTGCCCTAAAGCCTTCATCCAGCCTCAGCATGAAGGCCTCCAGTGATAAGGAGCTCACCACTCTAATTGGCAAGTATTTCCTCAATGCCAAGCCAGTAGTTGCCTCTGTAATCTCCACCTATTGCTTCTACTTCTGGAAGGCCAGTCTAATTTCACATGACCTTGACAGCATCTAAAATACTTGAAGTGAGTTGTTATATCCTGCTTAAATCTTCTCATACCTTCTTCCTAGATCCTAGATCCCATTTCCACTTCCTCCAACAGGTCCTTGTACAGATGGCAGTGACATAGCAGACCTGGTTTGAATCCTGCCTGTGACCAGTCCTGTCTGTGACCTTTACTAGTTCAGCTGTGCGATCACAGACAGATAACTGGATCTCTCCAAACCTCTATGTGCACTGGGAATAATTTTACCTAAACCTCAGAGGACTTTTGGGAGGCTCAAATGAGATTGTGCATGTTAAAATCCTTCATGAACGTTGAAGTACTATATAAATGTCTATTATCTTTATATTTCTTTATATTTATATTTCACAGGAAAACAAGCTCAGACCATTGACTGAGAGCTCCCTCTTCTCCCCTTCTCATTTCTCATCTCTCTGACATCAACCATCTCCTCCTTCACTCCAGTATCAGATGAAGAGGTGGCCTGTCCTTGTCTTTCCAAGGCCAATCTCTACTACGTGCAACCTTGATCCCATCACCTCCCACCTTCTCCAATAGACTGTCTCTGCTATATCATCCCCACTCTCTCTATAATCTTTAATCTCTTCCTATCGATGGGTATTTTCTCTGCTGCCCACAAATACTACTATGATTTGCCAGCCTTTAAAAAACTCTCACCTGATCCTACTGGTCATGATCACAATTGTTTTATATCTCTCCTCCCTTTCTTAGGGGAATCTCCTTGAAAAAGTCACCTAGACAAATGCTGAAGGGGATATGGAAAAATAGGTACACTAATACACTGTTGCTGGAAGTGCAAATAGATCTAATAATTCTGGAGAGCAACTTGGAACTATGGTCAAAGGGCTATAAAATTGTGCATACTCTTTTATTATATTTGAAAGACTTTAAATATATCATAGCAGCCTTTAGATAAACTCTACCCTGGTCAGGATCCTATCATTTTTATGTTTTAAGAGGGCTTGAACCTTGAGTCAGGAAAGACTGAGTCCAAATTCTGCCTTGGGCCCTTACTAGCTCTGTAACCCTGGGTAAGACATGTAACCTCTCTGAAACTCCATTTCCTCTCCTGTAAAAGGGGGGTAATAGCAGCACTAACCTTTTGTGAAGACCAAACAATATAACATATATGTGTATATATATGTGTGTGTGTGTATGTATGTGTATATATATGTGTGTGTTGTATGTGTAGGCAT
Source organism: Potorous gilbertii (assembly GCA_028658325.1). Classification (NCBI taxonomy): domain Eukaryota; kingdom Metazoa; phylum Chordata; class Mammalia; order Diprotodontia; family Potoroidae; genus Potorous; species Potorous gilbertii. The sequence continues at coordinate 352,513,907 of CM053769.1, forward strand.
GTAGGTGTATGTATATATATGTAAATATATGTATGTATATATGTAGGTGTATATATACATATATATATGTGGGTATATATATATATATAGGGAGAGAGAGAGAGAGAGAGAGAGAGGTATATAAAATTTTCCAAACCATAAAGTGTTATGAAAATGTGAGCTAATAGTATGATTTGCTGTTCCTTAAACATGACATTCCATTTCCTGCTCCTGGGCCTTTGCCTAAACTGTTCACCAATCAATCAGTAAGCATTTATTAAGCACCTATGCTAGGCACTGTGATAAGAGCTGGGGACAAAAAATGAGGCAAAAGACAGTCCCTGCCCTCAAGGATCTTACAATTGCATGAGAGAGACAACATGTAAACAAACATTTGGCCTTGTATCCCCAACATCTAACATTATCTTCCATATCGTAGATATCTCCTAAGTATTTGCTGGTGGTGATGGTGGTGATGATGATGAAAACACCACTGTACCGTAAGGTTTTCAGTTTCTTGCCTGAGATCATATGATCTTTTGCAGTATTTTCTAAATTATTTCCGGCACTATCATTTATGTCCATATAAATCACTAAAAATGAATAGTGATCGCTCTGGGACAACTTGTATGAACTAATGCAAACTGAAGTGGGAAGAATGAGAACACTTTAGACAATAACAGCCGTATTGTATAGTAACAATATATAACAATAACTAACTGTGAAAGATTTAGGAACTCTGATCAACACAATGACCTTTCACAATTCCAAGTAATTCATGATGAAACATGGTCTCCACCTCTAGATGGAGGGCTGATGGACACAGAGCACAGACTAAAGTACATTTTCTTCTCTTTGTGTCTTTTTCTTTCTGGTGGGGGAAAGCAGGGAGAAATAGGACTATTTCTCTAAGGCAAGCATTTGTTTTGCATGACTATACACATTTGTAATGTCTTCTGTTTTTCTTGATTTTTCAATGAGGGGAGGAGGGGAGGAAGAAAAAGAATTCATAACAGAAAATAAAATGAAATTGAATTTTTAAAAAAGAAATAAATAATAATCGTTTGGTTTAACAAACATAATAAGTAACTTTTGCTACTTCTGCCTATCTAAACTAAATATTTACTTATAGTTTCTTCAAGTAATGCTCTAAGCCCCAGTTCCTGAAACCCCTTCCCCAATTATTATAAATTACAAACCATCACATTATGGGGTGAAAAGAGATAGCTTGCTTAAAATGTTAACAAAAACAAAATCAGGAAAGTACATTAAAAGTATATTTCCCAAAGCAAGCCACTACCCACACACTAGTTCCAGGAGACAAAGATCCTTCCTTTGTGGTACCCATGAAGCTTCACTGGTAAGTACAGTGATCTAAATTAGGGCATAATAGCTTACCTATCTGGTGAACACAGGAAAGGTATTTCCTCTCAACACCTCTCAATACCAAAGAAATGATGAGTCTTCAGGAGTCAGCAATTGCTCTTCCTAGAACAGAAAAGGTGAGTTCTGCCCTGGGTAGGTAGGCAAGACACAATTGCAGCGAGTCCCAAAGCCTCACATTGCCACAAAGAGGAGGAAAACTCACTGTCTTCATCAGAGAAGAAGAGGGGAGAATCTGGGGCTCAGTGACCACTTCCTTTGCCTATTTGAGAAGCAGGGCTGTATAGTGAATAAACGACTAGACCCAGGCTCAAATCCTACTCTAGACATCAAATGGCTACATCAGTCAATAAGCATTTATTAAGCGCTTACTCTGTGCTAGATTAAAAGACTTGTTTAACTTCTTTTGAAATTTGTTTCTTCATCATAAAATGAAGGTGATTATGCCTCACACGGTTGTTGAGACTTAAATGAGAGAATTATGTAAAGAACTTCATGAACCTAAAAGCCCTGGGGCTGTTATGCTTATTGTTCCTTCCTCTTTCTCCTCACCACCTTCCTAGCTTTTTAAAACCTTCTGGGTCAGAAAGGTTCCTGCATGCCCACACCCATCCTCATACTTCACAGAGTTGTTTGCATCCCAAAGCCTTGTGAAACATGGTAGAACTCCGGAGAGGATTCTTTTATAAGCCTTGAGAAGTTCTTAGTAATATCCTGGATATATTTACTTTGGGGAGTCACTAGATCCCTATTAGAGTTGTTTTGTTGTGGCAATAAATAGGTACAAGTGTGGGATATGTGAGTGGGTGTTGACAATCACTTCTGGTGTGACGGTTTGCTGAGCCCTTTTCAGGGCTGCTCATTCACCTTTGGAGTCCACCTTTCACCCAACTCTCACGTGTGGCTCCAAAAAGCTTTAGCATGTGCAGTGACCATCTTGGCAGATGGTCTAAACCAGCTTGAGGGTAATTGGTGAGCCGCAAACCCAGCAGTGAGATAGGGGGGTGTCCACCCCAAGCAAGTGAAGATTTCCCTCAGGACAATGGGTGGATCAGAACAATTTGTTCCAGTGGCCATGAAAGAAGGTGCTGTCGAAGGCTTAGAGTTTGGTCAGTCATCAAAGATGCCAAGGTGTCCAACTCCTTGTGACCCCTTCTGGGGTTTTCTTGTCAAAGATACTGGAATGGTTTGCCATTTCCTTCTCTAGATAATTTTACAGAGGAGGAAACAGGGTTAACTGACTTACTTGGGGTCGCACAACTAGTAAGTGTCTAAGGCCAGACTTGAACTCAGGTCTTCCTGACTCCAAGTGCAGTGCTCTATCCACGGTGCTGCCCTATCATAGAGGGGCATTTTATGTTCATATGAATTGGACTCAAGTGACCTCTTTGCAGCTTCCAGTTACTGCTCCTGTTTGGGATCAAACATGCTATCACATGCTTCCTCTGCTGCATTACCAGCCTTCCAGGATTAGCTGTGAGTTCTCAGGCCTAGAGAACAAAGCCTCAGCAGGATCTCTAGTGATCATCAAGCCCAATCCTCTCATTGTGTTTAATTTTCAAGCCTATTGTATGGATGCCTTTTTTTTAGATCACATTCATTTTTAGATATACTTTATATTGCCAATCTACTCCTCCCTTATAATAAAGATAAGCAGTTAAGCAAAACACCTGAAAAAATTACCGGTCCAACAGTGTATGCAACACTTTGCACCCATAGCCCCTTTCTCTCTAGGCCAATACTCCTCTCTAGACATGTACTTCAGTATCTCTTCTTCAAGACCACAATTTAATAATTGATTACTCAGATATGAAATTTGTGACTGGCAGTTTACCACTAGATTCAGTTAGACAATTGTCAATAAATGAACCAGAATTTAAAGAAAAAAATAAAAATAAAAAAGATTACTTAGAGTTTCAAGCCCCTCAATTTTAAATGAAGAAATTGAGACTGAGAGAGTGTCAGTGATTTGTACAAGGTCACAACAGAGTATTGCAAGCTCCAGGAAGAAAGGGCATCCTGATTCTTTACACAACATTAGGCCACCTCTCACTAGAGAAGAGGGAGATGTTTCTCAAAGAAGATTCCCAAAGGGGCCAGCTACCCTCTGCATTATTGAACGAATATATATTTTATCCATTTCAATAATTTACCACTTAAGAGAGAATTCAACCTTCTCCTCCTCAACCCCCCCCTCAAAAAAAACATCCTCAAGAGGGTATGCAGGGAGGAAAAACTATCTGGTTCAAGTTAAAATCCTCCCTTCCTCTGTCTTTTCTGTAGATTTCAAGTTCAAATACAACAGGAATGGGTCTGTTTCACCTAGTTCTTCTCCCTCTCTGCTTCAGATGGAGAGAAGAAAACATCTTTTCTCCCTTAATAATTTATTGGAGATAAAGCTGATGCTAGAAAGAGAGGATAAAAGGGTCTGTGTCCTGACAAAACAACAGCCCCTACCCACTCAAGCCAGTGTTTATAGGATCACAGAATTGGAGGGCTTGAAGGGACTTTCAGAGGGCATTCACAGTAATAACAATAAAACACATTTATATAGTTTATTAACGTGCACAGAAAGTTTTACATACATTATTCTTTTGGAGTCTCCCAACTACCCTGAGATGTGGGTAAGTTAAGTGAATTGCCCAAGGTCACCCAACCAGTAAGTATCAGAGGAAGGATTCACACTTGGGTCTTCCTTGACTACATGTCTGCTTGCTATGCCATCTAATCCAATTTATACTTGAATAGGAACCCCACCTCTGTAGTATCCCAGACAAGAGGTCATTCAGCAGGCCTCTACTGAAGACCCCTAATGACAGGAGTCTGCCTCATGTGGCAACCTATCCCATCACTGAGAATCTCCTCTTTGGGCTCAGTTCCCTCCAGAGCCTTCCAAACAGCCTCGTGCTCCAACACATCCTGCCTCTTTAAGAGTATTTGTGGGGCATTTAGGTGGTGCAGTGGATAGAGCACCTGCCCTGGAGTCAGAACCTGAGTTCAAATCCAGCCTCAGAAACAGACTAGCTGTATGACCCTAAGCAAGTCTCTTAACCCTGATTGCCATATGTGTGTATGCATATGAATAGATAGATATCTAGATAGATAAATATCTAAATAGATAGATAAATGTGTATATGTATATTATATATATACATATATATAATTATATATTATATATTACTATATTCTTCCAGAGTATATACACATATATATATATATATATATATATACACACTCAGGAGTTTCATAGCCCTGGAAGAGTATAGTAATTGATTATTCAACAAGTATTTATTAAAGCATTTAATTTACTTAGCACAGAGCACTGTGCTAAGGACTGGAAGAAAATAGAAATAATGAAAATTAAAAGCCAGCAAGACCTGGGCTCAAATCCCACCTCTCACACTTGACCCTTAAGGTTAAGATCTCTCTGGTCCTTTCCAGATCAGAAGTCCTATGATCCTCAATGGGAAGGAAGAAGTCCTGAAACCCTGATATTTCTGCCTCAGCACTACCTCTCTATTGCAATAAATTATAAAGAGATAAGAGCAACAATCTTCACCAACAGTAAAGGAAAGAGTCATTTCCCTCCATAGCTGTGCACCAATGATTGCCCCAAAGGAACAAGCCAGTAAAGGACCTTGGGGATGATGGATGTCTCCCCTATTCCCTGCCTCCCACCTGCAGGGATCAGAACTACTTCCTCCAGGTCTTTCTCTCTCTGCCCCACCCTGCAATCCTTACAAGGTGTCTGCAATCCTCCTCATCGTTGTGCAGCCTTGATGAGGGTTTCACGGACAAATGCACTGAGAAAGTAATCATCAGAGTGTTCAGTGCCGTGCCAGCTGTCGCCAGGTGTTTGCATGCGCAGTCTGTCTCCATGGGGAATGGAGGATTGTTCTCCACCAAGTGTCACGAATAAGTCACCAGTGACACAAAGTGCCATCGGAGGAGGGGAAGGAGAGGCCTATGTGCAAACAGGCGGATAGAGAACATAAAGAAAAACCTGCTAACGCAACCAGTTGGAAGATGTGGAAGCCTGAAAAGCTGATGCAATCTAAGGATCCATCTAGTGCCTGGGGCAAGGGAAATCAAATCATAAGAATACAGAACTGAAAAAAGAGAACAAAATTTTAGAGAGCATTTAGTCTGTTCCAATAATAACAGCTAGCATTTCTATAGTCCTTAAACGTTTGCAAAGTACTTTACAAATATTATCTCATTTTCTCCCCCCAACAACTCTGTTATTAAACCCATTTTATAGATGGAGAAAGTGAGGCAGATGGAGATTAAGTGACTTGCCCAGGATTACACAGCTTGTGTAAGAAGTAGAATATGAATTCCGTCTTCTTGAGTCCAGCTCCAGTACTTTATGCATTGAGCCACCTACTTGTCTCTCAAATGGAACATGGTGGATTCTCTGGAACTGTAAATTACAAAGCAGTTGATCAAGAATTCCCACTGAAATCACAGGTCATCCTTACCCTCCTCAAAATGTGCAGAGTCGCATGCTTGACATCAGGAAGAGATACAGTGCTTACTTACATAGAAGGCTGTTCTAAATTTAGACCAATGATATCAGTCACATAGAAACAGGGATTACTAATCTGTACATAAAGATCCCTGTGGGCCACATACTGATTTAGTTTTTAGATATATTATTTCTGTTTACTACATTTTAATTTATTTTGCTAAATATTTCCCAATTACATTTTAATCTAGTTCAAGCAGTGCTACAGAGGATCATAGGCCAGAACCTACCTATGTTTGACCTCCCTCACCTGGACAATCTCCAGTTCTAAGCCTATAACAGCCCACAATCCCTGACTTCCTGGAGTTTAAAGTCCAGTAGGCACTATGACAAAATAACTCCACTTCAAAGCTTCAGTGATACAATCATCCTGTTGATGTGTTTCCTCCACGGAAGGACATGGCACCAATTACACTTTCCTGTGGTTGTTTTATCTCAAGGGTAACATTGCAGACATCTGGGTGCCCCTCTATTACCCATCTTGTCTTGCTACATTATAAGGCTTTGAAAATCATGTGGGGGAGTATATGTGTGTGTGTGTGTGTGTGTGTGTACATATGTGTGTGAGTGTTCCAAACCTATGATTACATCAGCGTAGGGCACTCCCATTGAAGACATTCCCTCTCCCAATACAGATGAACTCCTGCTATGCAATATATGATCTCAGGGAGTGACCTCAGGCAGAGAGAAGTTAAGCAATTTACAAAGCCAAAACTGAGATTTAAATCTGAGTCATGCTGACTCCAAGCCTGGCTGTCCAGGTACTACAACACGCTGCCTTTCAAATCTAAAACAAATGCCAGACATCAAGCACTTCATTTTCTAGATGCCTTTTACACTACCTTTCACACATTATGGGTGGTATCTTAAAGCCCACTTACACCTGCCATGTGTCTTCCCATCAATTTTTGGTTCACCTACAATTGCAATTTCCCCTGAGATGGTGTCCCAACATCCAGAGTTTCAAAAACTGAAGGAAAGTCCGGAAGCATTGCAATCTACATCAGCTCCCCCTGAACTTGCTCATGGATATGTGGGAACTCAGTGTTTAGTGCCAATGGAAAAGAATCAAAGTGCTTAGGGTTAAAAAATAAAAAGATGAAAGATGAACTTTGAACACAGTGAGGATATTGGAATCATTAAAAGAAAGCACTACGCTATTTCCTAAAAGCAATCCAATTTACTCTTAAAGCCTTGGAGAATGCCACAGTTAGCAGGTGCAACTTAAATGATGAATCAGTCAAGGTGGCAAGAAGGAGTGGCCAGGCAGGTAGCAGAATCATGACATCATAGATTTAGAGCCAGAATGGATTTTGGAGATCATCAAGTAAAGCCTCTTATTTTACAGATGGGGAAAGTGAGACTGAAGACTTCCCTAACCCCTCTTACTTCCAGTGCTTTGCTTCTCTTGATTATCTATTTATCCTGTATATAACTTATGTGTGTGTATAGATAGATATATGGAGAGTTGTCTGTATGTTGCTTTTCCCATTAGATTGCAAGTTCTTGGGGGAAAAAACTGTCTTTTGCCTCTTTTAACGGACGGTGCCTGGCACATGGTGAGCACTTCATAAATGTTTATTGATTAAGTGACTTACCCAAGGGCACACAGGATTTGAACTAAGGTTTTCCTACCTCTAAGCTAAAGGCTCTGTCCTGCTATTTGGGCCTAGCTCACTGTCAACTCGTATTGATTTTTTGAGAAGTATATATTAGTCAGCTAACTCAACAAGCTGCTCTTCTAACTACATGTTATAATAAGGATAATGTATTTTTCTCATCCATTTAGTTTTTCCAGGGTGGATTGTTAGACTGATCTCTTAGAAATGACTATGGATTTCATTGAGGAGGCTCTTGTGTTTCTGAGCTCAATGTAATTAGGCTGATGTCTGAATCTCACCACTAATTTCACAAATATTTGATAGATCATTATACAATGTAATGAATAAGTACATAAAAGAAGCGCGTTATTTCATGAAATTCAACGAAAAGGAAAAGGTCTTTGCTAATGAAGTTGAGGTCAAGGGAAGGGAGAGGTGAGAAATCAGAGAAGGCTTCCTAGCAAGGGTGGCATTTGAATTGGGTTTTAAAGGATGGATAGGAATTCACCATGTAGAAACAAGTAGTGAAAGGAGGGCAGCCTAGGCATAGGGATCTTCCTGAACAAAGGCACAGAGGTGGGAAATCCTACTGTCCACTGAATCCAGTTGGACTGCAATAGAATCTTTGAAGGAAATCCAGAAAAGGATTTGTTAATAACCTTTGAAATGATTTTCATTTTTGCACATTTGTTGCTCTTCTAAAGCAGACCGGAAGCAGAGGTGTGAAAATGCCTCCACCCACCCCAACCCATAAGGTTGTTCTTATCTCTGACTCAGCCTCAGACAAGAAGACTGAGAAATGTCACCCACACAGCACGGTTGGTGATATTTCCAATCTTAGGCTGCAAACCCTAAAGGTGTCAGGGAGCATCTTCTTACTTCTCCAGTTGCAATAAGATTCAATTCATCCTCTCAGGATTCCATGAGGTGACCAGGCAGGGCTATTTCATACATTCAAGTCCTTTGCAAGTAGTTCTAGCATTTGTGTGTGTGGATACATATGTACATATATGTACACACACTCATACACATACACATACACATATATATATATACATATATATATGTAATTTTTATAACTACTTCATTTTCCAATCTATCACTTCCTCCACACAGAAAGCCATGCCTTCTAAGAAAAGGGGACAGGGAGGCAAGGCAGTTCGGCAAAAATAACCAACACATCAGCTGAGTCTGACAAGGTATGCTATGTTCCACCTCCATAGACCCCCACCTCTTCAAAGAAGGGAGGAGGCGCATTCTCATATTTCATTTACAGAGTCAAGTCTGGACATTAGAATTAGAATTCCATTTTAATTTTGTAGCTCCATGTATACTGTTGTAATTATTGTGTAGACTGTTTCCCTGGTTCTACTTACTTCACTCTGGATCATTTCAGTCTTTTCTACCTCTTCTTCAAGTTACCCTTGTCCTCAGCACTGATCATTCATAAATACCTTAAGGTCTTAAGGAGATTGGGTAGAAGCTACCATTCTCCTTCTCATCTCCTCCATCTTCTCTTTAATCCCTGGGAGGGGGAAATTCTAGAGGCAGTTAAGTGGCACAGTAGAGTCAGGATAGACCTGAGTTAAAGTCTTAACTATGTGTGTGACCCTGGGCAAGTCACTTAATACGGTTTGCCTTAGTTTCCTCTTCTGTAAAATGAACTGGAGGAGAAAGCGGCAAACTCTTCCAGTACCATCGCCAAGAAGACTCTAAATGGGATCGTGAAGAGCCAAGCATGACCAAACAACAAACAAGGGGGAGATACCAAAGGTCATACATATAGAAAGAGCCTCGAACTGGGAACGGGGAGATGTGAGTTCAAATCCTGTCTCTGCTCCTTAAGTAGGTCATGTCATGAGCAAGTCAACCTCAGCTTCCTCATCTACAAAATAAGAGAATAATAATATTCGTGCTTCCTACTTTAAGGGGCCATTAGAGAATTAATTAAGACCATGCCCATGAAACAAAGTCGGCTCTGCTGCCTCACCTTGGCAAGGAGGTGATGTGATCCTGGGCTCTCAAAGGCAAGGACAGCAATCCTATCTGCAATGCACATTTATCTAGCTCTTTAAGATCATGAGGTAAGTGAGGAAACTGAGGCTAAGAGAAGTTAAGTGACATGCCAGGAAGTCTTGTTCCCAAGAAGTGTCTGAGGTTGGACTTGAACTCAGATCTTTCTGACACCAAAACAAGCACTCTACTCAGGGGCCATCTCCAGTCATCCTGATCTGGACCCAGATGGTTCTGGAGGAGAAAGTGAGGCTGATGACTTTGTATGGCCCTCCCTCACTTAAATCCTATTCACTTGCATATCATAACATCACCTCCCTGAGGTCATGGTCCTCTTGGAGAATAAAAAGTAAACTATGCTACCTAGCTGTTGTCAGTGGTTATGACAGCAGAGGGCAAGTGGCGACTGACCCTACCAAGCTCCAAAGGCTTTGAGTCCATTGTAGGTAATAAAATTCTTTTTGACACAAACTTTCCTAAAACTTTTGATGTGTAAAATTAATCCTTTAGATTTTAAAACATGATGTTTTTCCATAAAAGTCTTTCCTTAACTGGATCACCATCTCTTGCACAGCCCTCACTCACTCAAAACAAAGTCAAGTGCAAGTCATGTCATCATTTCTCTGATGGCATGGTCTTCTTTGGCAACAAAGGACAAACACTCACACAGGTAATAAAATACGTCTGCTTTCCAAGAACCAGCTTAGTTAATAAGGGAAAGGGTCTCTACCATTGGGCTGGAAGCTTGGTGATAATTTCTTTGGTTTTGGCAATCCACATAATAGAGAAAAATGCAAAAAGGCTCTTCATTCTGATCGGCTCCTTCCTGTAGCAATCATGACAGAAGGCTAGGAAAGGGAGCACAAGGGGCCAAGGATCAATACAGTTTTAGACCACTGAATAATATTGACTTACCTATTGATACTCTAAATGTGAGATCTTTATCCAGTGACCATCCCAATGTCCTAGTGGCCATCCTAATAAAGGAATTTAGTTGTGTCAATCTTGACAAAAGGAAATTGCAGCTAAAAGAGAGGTAGGCTTATTGGTTGACCAAAGAAAGCTAAACAAAGCAGTTAGCAGAGCTGGTTTCATTTTATGTGCAAAAGGCAACACAAAACATTGTTTCTTGGGAAATCTTGTGTCATTCTTTATTTGTGAAAAAAAACCACCATGAAAATAATTATAGCCCACACTGGTGCATGGTATATCTATCACTGAGGATGAAGAGGCAGAGAAATTTTTCAAAGAATTCTATAATGCTTTCTAAATTAAATCACCACATTTCTGGCTAGGTCAACTGGATAGTGCAGTGGATAGAAGGCCAGGCCTAGAGTCAGGAAGACTCATCTTCCTGAGTTCAAATCTAGCCTCAGATGCTTACTAGCTGTGTGACCCTGACAAAGTCATTTAACCCTGTTTGCCTCCATTTCCTCACCTGTATAATGAGCTGGAAAAAGACATGGCAAATCACTCTAGTATCTTTACCAAGAAAACCCCAAATGAGGTCATGAAGAGTTAGACAGGACCGGAAAATGACCGAACAACAACAAATTCTTGAATACTCAGTAACTTCAATGTAAAGGTAAGCTTAGGAGGGCAAAGCACACGTTGGAAAAATATAGTTGAAGAGTAAGGAATGAAAAAAGCTAGGGACTTATGGACTCACATCAATATATCAAGAATGCCTACTTCAAGAAAAACACAGAAGGTACTAGAAGCAGCAACAAGCACTGAATAATAGAGAAAGAAAAAGAAAAGAAATTGCTTATATTTTAATAGACAGGAAATGACTCATTACTAATGTGGGATTCATTCCTGAATCAGCTGTGGGTGTACAGGCAGACCATCAATTGTTTAGAGCAAAGATCAAAATTAATATGAAGCTAGAAGAAATTATAAAAAGGAGAAAAGGATGTGGCATAAAATTAAAATATCTCCATCCTAACTTATTTCAGTGACTTATTTATGCTATTAAAAAATGGGAAGTGGATGGAAGAACATCAACAACAATCATGACAATTTTATAGTGAAGTAATTGATGCAAATCAATTACCGTAACAAGGAGACGAAAGGAATCTAAAAATGATACTTGTCGGCAAACACTTGACCTACTTCCCAAATAGAGAAATATGGCGGCCAAGGGCAACACTTGATGAGGTGGGAATGATGGGCTAGAAACCAGAGAAGGTTTTAAAATATAAATTCATTTTTAAAAATTTACAATGAAATATGATGGAAGATTATGGGCAGCAGTGTCTTATAAAACAGCAAGATTCGGTCAAAGAAACAATCAGTTTGAAGAAAGATTGATGACTGACTCAATTAAGGAAAGTCACCCCTAGGGAATTTACAGAGGACACTAGAAGAAGGGCAACAAACAGATGAAGAATAAAAATGATCTGCCATGATTTTATAACAAATTTACAATTACCAGCAAGGATAGTAAAGCCACCACACTTAGATTCTAATACCACAGACCTGGACATGCTTATACAGAAGTGGAAGTATTTCAAAATGTTTTAGGGGTTTGTATTTAAATGGAAAAACAGCTAGATTAGACCAAGTATTACTGAGGAGATCCCTGTCAGAAGTGCTATAGTTTTTAAAGTGTTGAGGGATCAATTCCCAAGATGTCTTAAGGGAAATTAGATACCAAAAGCATTTTTTAAAATCTTGCATCTTATTTTAAAAAAAAAAAGCAACTTATACAATATCAGATCCATAAGCCTAAATGCTTACTTTCTCATCTATATAAAATTCTTCAGAGAATACTCTACACAGGCATCAAGAGCACCCTTGAAAAGAGTTTTTAGAAGGAAACAGTCAATTTCTCAGTTGAGATTCTGTAGCAAAATAAATGAACAAATCAATGAATGAAAAAGCATTTTTTAAACACTTAGGTACTAAGTACTAGGTCCTGGACTTGGGATATAAATACAAAAGGCAATTTACCATTATTATTGTAATTTTTAAAAGAAATTCTGTCCTCAAGGAGCTTGGATTTTAACATGTGAAAAGACATATGGGAAAGTGATAGCCAGGGAGAGAGGTCTCCATCAGAAAAGTAACAGGGCAGGTGAATGGAGTTGTAGGACTATTAATTGACAAGTCTGTTGATTGATGCTATTTGAAGATGGGTATTATGACTTATTCCTCTTTGTAAATGCTCTAGCATCAAACAGATGGTCCTGCACATAATAGATGTTTATTTAATGTTTTTTCAAGAAATAAATGAAATGTTTTCATTATTTAAGATAAAATAATAATAAATTTAGTATAGCATAGCGATAATCAAAAAGCATTTTAAAAATTTAAATTTTTTTTTACATCAGGCACTGTACTAGGCACTAGTCATACAAAGACAGAAGTCAGTCTTTGTCCTCAAGGAATTTATGTGTATACAAAAGAAATATAAGTTGATATTTGGGATAAGATACTAGCAGCTAGGGGGTCAGGAAATACCATATAAAAGTTAACACTTGAGCTGAGCCTTGAAGGAAACCAGGAACTCTGAAAGACAGAGGCAAAGTAAGAGTGGAAGACAGTTAATGCAAAGGCATGAAGGTGGAAAATGGAGTACTACTTTTAAGAAATAGTAAAAAGGACAGTTAGACTGGGCCATGCTATGCACGTGAAGGGGAATAATTTGTAATAAGGTTGGAAAGGTAGATTGGAGTCATCCTTCTCAAAGAGAACTAATGATATCAAGAGGTTGATGTCTTGACTTGCAAGTGAACTGAATTTAAGGGAAGCAGGGCTGGGCAAAGTCATCAACCTCACTCTCTCCTCCAGTCACTGTATTCCAGTGGTAGAATGTAAGTCAAGACAACTGGCAATGGCCAGATTGGAGTCAGGTTATGGATGAAAGAACATTGGACTAATGATGGAAGACCTGGGTTCTTGGCTCCACCACTGACTTTATTGCGCAACTTTCAACAATTCATATCCCCTCTGAATCTCAGTCTTATCTCTATAAAATCAGGTGAGCAGACTAGATGGTCTCAAGGACCCTGACAGCTCTCACATTTGATGTATCTATGACTCAATGTCCTAGTAACTTTGGGAAAGAATGGGGGGGAGGAGAAAGGCACGATTCTATCATTCGTCCCTGCCCTGCCCCACCCAGCAGCAGTGAGATTGTATAGATTGTGTACTTAGTAGGCATTTAATGAATAGACAAATGAATGAGGGGGTCACCTGTTCTCCCCTACAAGTAACTAACAAGCAGTGATTGAAAGTCTAGCACAGAGCTAGTCACACAAAAGGGGGAACTCAGGTGATAAATAAATGATAATTAGATTCTATTTTTGCTTTTGCACAAAGGAGAGAGACAGAGATAAGGAGAAAGAGAGAGATGAAGAAAGAGAAGGTGAGGGAGAGAGACCGAGACAGCGGAGCCTCAGAAACTATTGAATTCAATCCCTTCATGTTACAGATGAGGAAACTGGAGAACTTAAGGGACTTTCCCCAGGATCACACAACTGATAGGTGTTAAACCCATCTTCCCAACTCCAGGTCTAGAACTCTTCCCATATAGCTGTTTCCTATTGCATAATAGAATCTAGAAGGCTCAGCTAGCAGGGAGCCTAGAACCAGTTGAACAATATAGGGGCAGGTTGGGAGAACAAGCATTTGAGGACAAGAGAAGGTGTCCAGGTACAGAACATCAGAACAGAATCCTGAGAGTCAGATTTAGGTAGGAAAGTTGCAGTCTGAGTGTGTTTAGATGGTAACCATCAGGGCCACCAGTGAGTCAGAGGTCATACAGCCAGGCAAAGCTCAGGGGAACAGAAAAGACAGAAAGGAATTGTTCAGACCTGACCTCCCCTGAAGAGGATTCACCCTTAAAGATATGAACATGAAGACATTTTTTCTGTGGGAAATAATGAAATTCACAAGTGAAAAAAAATCAAAATTAGGGTTAGACTCATGTGACCTTACAGCATCCTCGTGAAATAGGTAATGCAAGCATTACAATTTCCATCTCACAGATGTGAAAACTGAAACCCAGAGACCAGATGTGACATGTTCAAAGTCACACAGCTAGTAAGTGTCAGAGCACAGAACAGAGCCTGAGTCTTCTGATTTTAAGTCATAAAAGGTAGCCACAAAAAATAAAGCCAAGAAAAGGAAAAAAGAAAAAAGGAAGATGCCAACTTTGTTATTTTTGTGTGAGACATCAACAGATGTGCAATTCTTACTGTCAAAAAAAAAATCAGCCCAAGAAACATGTGTTAGGCCCTGATCCATCTAAATCAATAATACACTTAAAAGATTTGCAGTCTTGTGTTTACATCCTCACAGTCTTGAAACACATACAGAATGTGCCATTGATGCTGATTTCTCCATTCTCAAGTTCCATTCTCGTTCTTCAAAGGGATCAAAGATCCATTCTCGTCCTGGAGAAAGAGAACGCAGATTGGCAGATTTCATTCCCCACTCAAGACCAAATGAGTGAAAAATTTGGGGGTAACATATTTTTCACACCACTGAGGTCTCCTATTTAAGCCAACAAACATCTGTGCACTTCAAATACCTTGCGTGAAGGTCTGAGGATGCCAATTTCCAAGATTTGCATGAGTTCACTGACTCTACCTCCCTTTTGAAAACTCAATAAGAAATGAAGAAATAGCTCATTAGTTTAAAGAAAAAGAGCCCTGGATGATTCATTTTCCAAGATTGTTAGGATGGATTTTGCATACATGGTTTATGAAGCATTGATGGAGTAACAGAAATGAGTTGGAACAGAGCCAGACACCAGAAGGGGAAGATGGGGTCTAGGTAGGTCCATGGCCCAAAGGGCCTGAGCACCCATCAGTGGCAGCCAAGGACAGGGGTCAAATCCATGAAACTACTAAGGGGTTTTTATTCCACTCTAAAAGTCACTAGATGGTACTTGTGTGCCTGAGAGTGAGAAGTACCAGTAATATGCAGAACTTTCAAATACGCCACAAGAGAGAGAATATAGTCTCAGATCAATCACTTTATCAAATGTATCTGATTTATCCAGTCATCATAGAGTCCCTTTTCTAATGAAATGACCTCTTCCTTCAGGACAAGTATCAGAACATGGCACCCCTGGGAGGGGAGATAGAAACAGATCATAAATTGCCCCCCTGCATCCCCAGCTGCCTAGCCAGCATGTCAGCACAATAGCAGGGCCCAGAGATATATACCCATGGATGGGTTGATATCCAGGGCTACTCATATTGTGTAGCTCCAGTCTCCCCTGTGCCCTCCTCACACAAAAGCTTACTTGGGGCAGTTCCTCTCATAAGGAAAAAACTTATGCCATCCAAAAGCTCTAACATTGGAGCTAGTCTTACATCCATTAACAGTAGTCAACCAATGGCCATCTACCTTGGGCATCTTGCCATCTGCCCTCAGTCACTGCCTCAGTCTCCCCTCTTGGACTACCTCCCTCCTAAGTGAAACCCAAGACCACACCTCCCTCCTCTCCTTCAGGAGTATATCCACTCTGTTTTGGAACTCCTGCAGGACAGGCATAAGACAGTGCAAACTCACCTAACCAACTCTATTTAGATGGCCCAGACCATGTTCCATCTCCCTCCCACACAACCTCCTGTCCCTGGTATCTTATCATCTACTCTTCCATCAGTCCTATTCCTCTCACTACCCTCCACCCTTTCCACTTCTTGCTCTGGAAACAATAAGCAATCCAATGGCTACTTTGGGAAGGGCGTGGCAATCACCACTTAAGGTTCTACTCACTGTTGAGGAGATTCCCTAGACTAAAACTCCTTTTCTGGGTCACTGCTCCCATATGGGTGAGGTCTCCCCTGTCAGAATATAAGCTCCTTGAGGGCAGAGACTGTCTCACTGATACACAGTAGGTGTTTAATAAATGCTTTTTTTCCATTTATGTACTCATTCCTTAAATAGCTCCAGCTAACCAGGGCTTCTCTCCAACATCAAGAAGATGGTACAATTAGTAATAATTCAGCTCACCTGCTCCTACAAGTGTCCCTCCCAGCTCCTCCAGGATCAAAATCACTGTCCAGAGTGATGGGGGCCTTCTCCAGTCTCCCTGACCTAAATGCTTGTCCACTGGACCCAGATGCCTCTGGAGGAGAGAGTGAGGCTGGTGACTTTGCACAGCCCTGTCTCACTTAAATCCACTTCACTTGAAAGTCAAGACATCACCTTCCTGACGTTACTGGTCCTCTTGGAGAGCAAAGGACAATCAACAGTCCAAAGTGACATTGGGTCAGATGGTGACCAGGAACACACAGCTAGAATCACAAAATCACAGACTGGGTGAGCTGGAGGGAACCCACGATTACTTATCAACAACTCAGTCAGCAAGCATTTGAGGCTTTATTATGTGGCAGGCACTGTGCTAAGCGCCCAGGACACAAAGAGAGGCAGAAGGTGGGATTGTAGCTGAGAACTGAAGGAAGCCAGGGAGAAGAGACAAGGAGGAAAGTGCTCCAGGTTTGGGGACAGCCAGTGAAAAAATGTCCTCAGAAGAATTATTTTTATTTGTTAAATACGAGCAAATCTCTAGCTCGGCAGTATGGGAGAGGAAAAAATTAAATAACACCTGGGGTGGTGCCTTGTCTCTCCTGTAGAAACTGAGCTTCTGAAGAGCACAGGATTAGATTTGTTCACCACCACATCTCCCTCATTGCGGGGTATAGTAAGAACTGAATGTTGCTCACTATTTCAGGGAGGGGAGAGGTGAGGAAGGGAGAAAATTTGGAACTCAAAATATGTTAAAAATGAATGTTTAAAATTGTCTTTACATGAAACTAGGGGAAAAAATAAAATATTATTTTTAAAAAGAACGTAATGCTTGTGAGAGGGAGAGGGGAAATGAACTTGGGCAAATCAGCTTCCCTTGCAAGGCCTCTCTTCTGGAGACAGTGCCAGCACCTGGATGATATATAGCAGCAGGTCATTGGTGTATGGCAAAGAACAAGGACCAGGAAAACTGAGACCAGATTGGAAGCACCCATCGGGGCTAGGCTTGGGAGTAGACTGGATTCAAGGCAGGGCTATAGAGTTAGTGGCAAAGTCACAGCTGAAAAGCATAGAACCAGGCAAGAGGCATAGACCAAAAGGGGAGGAAGGATGCATCCAGGAGGCAAAATCAGAACAAGGTAGTAAGTCAGAACCCCTAGATAATGCACAGTAAGATCATCCACAGAGTGTGAGGAGACAGAAACTAGGGACATAGATAATAAGATGAATGATTTCATGTTTTTTGGGGGGAAGCCTATATGTACAAAAATATTTATAGCAGCTCTTTTTGTGTGGCAAAGAATTGGAAATGGAGGGGATGCTCATCAATTGGGGAACATCTGAAAAGAGTTGTGGCATATAATTGTGATGGAATATTATGGGGGAATATAGTTTCAAGGAAAAAAACTTTGGCAAGACCTATATGAACTGATGCAAAGTGAAATGAGAAGAACAGGGAGATCATTGTGCACAGTACCAACAACATTGTAATGATGAAAAACTGTAAAAGACTTGGTTACTCTGATCAACACAATGATCCAAAATAATTCCAAAGACTCATGATGAAAAAATGCTATCCATCTCCAGTGAGTTAACTAATGATCTTTGAGTGCAAACTGAAGTATAATTTTCTCACTTCTTAATTTTTCTCACTTTTTAAAAAAAAATATAGACAATACAGAAGTGTGTTTTATACAATTTGACATGTATAATTGATATCATCCTGCTTGCCTTTTCAGTGGGTAGGGAAAGGAGGGGATGGAGAGTGAGAGTTTCGAACTCAAAATATAAAAGGTATGTTAAAAATAAATAAATAATACAATGTTTAAAGATTTGTTGCACTTACAGAGAATTAGGAATATATGATATCTTTGTGGGACTCATGGAAAGCATTTAATAAAATGTTTATTGAATGACCAAAAAACTCCCATATTTCTCTAGGACTTCAGGTGTACAAAGTGCTTCCCCCACACTGGCCCCATGAGGTAAAGAGTCCAAATGTTATCCCCATTTTACCCATGAGAACGTTGACTTTTTCAGAGTCAGAGAAAGCCAGATGTCCTGACTGCAAGCATTCATGCCATTGCTGACACACTGGACTGATCGGCAGGAAGTCACCAATACCTAAGGACAAACAAAGGTGGGGGGAGAAAGGGAGTCAGAGAACAGTCAATAGATCAGGACCAGTGGTGGGAGATTACAAGGTCACAAGGAAGGGAATATGCATTTATTTATCTCCTGTAGCTCTGTGCAAGTCTCAGCTAAGAGCATTTACAAGATTTCTGTGGGATTTCTGGTGGCACAGACAGGCAGGGCTAGTCAGGTCACAGGGAGTGCCTAGGCAGAAGCAATGGCAGCACTTTCTGGCCCCCAGATCCAGAGGGGCAGCTCTCAGGATCCTATAGGGCTGATAGGAAGGGAAGTTTTAAGGGTGGTTCTGTGTGGACCCCACCCCAGGCTGGAAACCAGGAGTCCCTGGAAAGAACTCACAGCCCATCTGCTGGTCCTGTTTAGAAAATGACACAAGAGTGGGTAGGCAGGCTGAGAAGGTTCCAACTTCTTTGAAAATGTTGGTTTAGATGCTTCTGAAAAGGGTGAGATGTGGGCCATGTGGTGGAGAAGAGAGCCAGCCCAGCTTCTGTCTCTCCCACACAGGAGGAGGGGGCAGAAGTCCTTCCTAGAGCCAGCCGCAGGTTCCTGTTTCCTCAATGTAGTAATCAAGTGGGTCCCCCAGATCTGGGGGTCAAAGAAGACTTCCTCATGACCTCCAGTGTTGATTAGAGTTAACGAGAACAATGACAGGCTCAGTCTTACAGAAGTTAACTTTGCTCTATGCCTCGACCCAACTGACTGCAGCCACAGAGTGATCCTAGAAAAACCACTGCCTGACTCCCATCCCGCATCCCAGATTTAGAGAGGAGCTTCAAGAGCCTACAGGCCAACCTCCCCAGGTGAGGAAACTGAGACCTGGAAAAGTTCAGTGACTTGCCCAAGGTGACTCAGGGGGTCACCGAGAGATTTGAACTCGTGTCCTCTGACTCCAAAGCTAGTTCTTTTTTGACTGAACTACCTTGCCTGTCTCCAGAGTTCCTCTTCTGATTCTGCCCCTAACTACTTGTGTGACCTTGGGCATGACCCTTTCTCTCTCAAGAATTCAATTTCTTCTTCTGTAAATAAGGGGGTTGAATTGAGAGAGCTCTAAGATCTCTAGACTCCAGCTCTCAAATTCATGCTCCCAGGTCCTTTCTAGCTCTAACATTCTATGTTCAAAGGTCTCTTCTAGCTCCAGCATCCTGTGTGCTAAGGTCCTTACTATGTTTAACATTTTATGTTCTCAGGTCCTCCAGCTCTGACATTCCATGTTCTAAAGTCCTTTTCTAGTTCTGACATTCCATGTTCTAAGGTCTGTACTAGGTCTAACATTCTATGTTCTCAGGACCATTTCACTCTGACATTCTATACTCTAAGTTCCCTTTCTAGCTCTGACATTCCATGTTTTAAGGTCAGGCCTAATATTCTATGTTCTCAGGCCCCTCCAGCTTGTACATTCTGGCTCTGACATTCCATGTACTAAGGTTCTTTCTAACTCTACCATTCTATGTGCTAAGTAAGTTCTCTTCTAGCTCTGACATCCCATGGTTCTTTGATCTAAGATTCCTCCAGCTCTGGTGTTCTATAGTCTATGTCTTAAGGTCCCTTTGGATTTTAATATTCAATGTTCTAAAGTTCCTTCTGTCTCTGCCTTTCTACACTCTGAAATCCTTTCCATTTGAGACAGTCTATTCCATTCTGAGAAGCCTAATTCACACAATAATTTGCCTTCTTCCATAGGAGAAACTTCTCTGTCCATATGCAAGACTACAGACCAACACTGCCATCTGCTGGCACCCACTCTAGGCTTCTCTTGTCTTATCTCAGTACATGCAAAGGAGCCAGTCATGGGCTTACCTTTCATTAATTAAGAAGAGTGACATATGGAATTACACAGTTAAGAATTACAAAAATGGGCATATCCTTTGATCCAGTGGTCTCATTACTGGGATTATATAATCTAAAGAGGTTACTGAGAGGGGGAAAAAACCTACTGGTACAAAAATGTTCCTAACATCTCCATTTATAATAGGAAAAAATTAGAAACAAACTATGTCTCCGATGATTGGAGAATGGCTAAACAAATAAAAGCATACAAATATAATGGGATAGTACTGCACCATAAGAAAAGATTAATATGAAGAATTGAAAGAAATAAGAACAGACATGTTTGAAATGATTCAGAATAAAGAAAATAGAAGCAAAATATTATAACCATACAATGACAAAATATTATAACCATACAATGACAAATTCATAGTACACACCCAGTAAAGAAGAACAAAGGGAAGAAGGATGGCAAGGATAATTTGGACACTATTACCTTAAAGTCAGTGTTTACACTGACTGCAGAGATAGAGTGAGTGCCCTGCAATCATTTACAATTTCTCATTTGTTCACGTACTCATTTTTCTTATTTTCTTTTCTTCGTATATTTCAGCCCAAGGTCCAGTGTTCCAAGCTCTGTGCCTACAGGGTCTGGGTACAGCCTAAGGGGACTATCCCCAAATCATAGCTGGCTCTTTAGTTCATTTTGCCTCCCTCTACCCAAAATGTTTTCTGAGAACCTCAGAAAACATCTTGTGTCTACGTCTTCACAGATGTGGTTAAAAGAACCTCAGATTCTATGCAAGTATCAGGCTCACAGTATCAGATTCAGGACAGCTTTTACATCATCCTCCAGAAAATACAAAAACAACACAAAGGACTCTCATAAACAGTAGATATAATTCTAAGACAAACTCTAATATCCTAGTGGATCCAACCTTCATCCCAGAGATTTCCCCAGGCCTTCTAGCCTCATAGTTCTGCCCTAAGGATAGTATTCCCATCAGAAGGAAAATTAATTTGGGGTTCCTAGAATGGCATCCCTTCCCCCTCCAACATTCTAGTGAGTCCCACCTTCATCCCAGCGACCTTCATAGGCTTCTAGTACAGGCAGCTAGGTAACACAGTGAACAGAGAGCTGGGCCTAGAGTCAAGAAGACCTGAGTCACAATCAACCTCAGACATCTGTGTGACCTTGGGCAAGACACTTAACTTCTATCTGCCTCAGTTTCCTCAACTGTAAAAATGGGGATAATATTATCTACATCATATATATTGTAATATATCTATAATAATATCTACCTCCTAAGGTAGATGAAATGAGGTATTTGTCAAATCCTCAGCACAATGCCTGGTGGTATATAAATGCTACCAGTTATTGCTGCTGGGGCTGCTGCTGCTGCTCCAGTTACCATCACCACCACCACCACCACCACCACCACCACCGCTATCACCACTACCACTACTCCTATGACTGACTACTATCACTACAACCACTATTACCACTACTACCACTACCATCACCACTACTATGACTGACTACAACTACTACCATCACTGCTACTACTATTACTACTACCACTACTACTACTACTGCTACTACTGCTGCTACTACTACCCTAAGGGTTTGGAAGGAAAGTGAACTATGGAATGCTAAAAAGGCAACCTCCTCCTTACCTCATCAGACCTGCCCTATGTGAACAAATCATGGGATTACTGTGAAGCAAAGCCCAGAATTTACTATTTCACATTATGGCTCAGGCCCTGGCTCCTCCAGCTCTGGGGCCATATTCTCAAGCCTCAGTTCAGGTACACAAGGGTTCATTAATTTAGAACATGATGGGATCTTTATTTTATAGAGAAGGAAACCCACAGAGGTTAAATGACTTGCCCAAGTTAGTAGGTGGCAAAGACAAGATTTGAACCTCTATACTTTACCTCCAAGAACTCCTACAGCTCCTTCAGAAGGCTACCATTCAAGAACTCTGACCACTTAACCACGCAGGTTTCTCCCGTCTCTGGAGCCAAGAGAGTCTATCACTTCTACATTTGCCCACAAAAATTGGGCGTAGGAAATCTTGCCTCTCTATCATCATCCCCACCCAGCTGTTACCATCACTTGGCATAAATGGCTCTGCCACTTCTTTTGCATAGCTATTTCCTAATGGTGAGCAGTGGTATCCAATCCAAGTGACCATACATAGAGATCCCTGCAGGCAGCATATTGATTTAGAAAACCACAAGTTAACACCTACATTCTATTATGTTTTTATTTATTTTGTTAAATATTTCCCAATTATGTTTTAATCTGTCTGGAAGAAGTGGGAATGATGCCCCTATACTAGAAGATTTCTAGCCAACATTGTGGCTCAGTCCCCTGCTATTCATCTGCTGGGTGCCTTTCTTGAGATGACTGAGCATGTCTCCTTGATGGGGCAATGGGAATGCTTGAGCTCAATTAATCCAGCTCTAGGTCCATAAATTCAAACCACTCCTCCAGAGGACAGGAACTGAAGAATTCTCACCCCCTTAGTAATATGATTCATCTTTCCTTGGTTTCCAGAAGAGGTTGCCTTTTGTCTAGGGTGATATAAATGCTTGTCCCACTGGAGTTTACTCCCACCCTCACTCCCCTCGCCCAGGAACCCAAGTGTTCTCAGCTTTACAATGTTTTTAGCTTTGGTTCTCCCAAATGACCCTGGTGGGCTATATGCTAACTTTTATAGGCCCGGTACATACGAGTCAATTTTGCTCCACAACAACCTTAGCCAAGCAAATCAAATATTCACAGTGTTGAGTCTTGATTCCTCATCCTCAAAAAGTCATCAATTGGTTAACAAATTCCCTGAGTACTCTCAAGCATTCCCATTGCCCCATCAAGGAGATATGCTCAGTCATCTCAAGAAAGGCACCAAGCAGAGATGGGGAACCTGCCAGCCTCTAGGACACATATGGCCCTCGAGGTCCTCAGGTGTGGTCCTTTGACGGAATCCAAACTTCTCAAATCCCCTTAATAAAAGAATTTGTTCTGTTAAATTTGGATTCAGTCAAAAGACTGCACCCAAGGACCTAGAAGGCCATATGTGGCCTCGAGGTTTCAGGTTTCCCATCCCTGACCAAGGGGATGTTCATGCCTTCCATAGAAGACATTACAGAAGTCTTTGCATCAACTCATGGAACTGGAATTATTCTACCTCATACAAGAGTATCGAAAAGGGAAGTCATGCAACATAGGACTAGACGCAGAATCCCGGATCTTCTACTAACTCCCTGGGTGACCTTGAGCAAGTCTCCTCCCTTCCCTAGGCCTCAGTTCCTTCCCCTATAAAATGCGAGGGTTGAACTAGAATAATCCCTAAGGACTCTGTGACTCCAGAATAGGTCCTAGCTAAGCCTCTAACCCTCTGACCTTCAGTAAGTCATGCTGCTTCCCGGAGCCTCAGCCTCCCCACTTCTAAAATGATGCTACCTGCTTTGCCAGCTTCACAGACTTGTTGAGGAGATCAGCAAGTAAATGGATGGGAAAATGTGCGAGCATTGTAAATGAAAAGTGCACTGGAGGCATTAAGATGATATTATTAGTGCTGGTCATTGGATTTAGGACTGGAAGCACCCACAGAGACCATCTAATCTAACTCCCCCATTTTACAGATGAGAAAACCAAGACTCAAGCAATTAGGTGAATTTTCCAAGATCCCATAGATAGTAAAGACCTTGCTAGGATAGAAACTGAGGTCCTCTGACTCCAGAGCTCCCCATACTGCCTCTACAGACACTGCACTTTTGGCCCAACTCAGGTGCCACTAAAACAAGAAATATTCTGTTGTAACTATTAGTAGTAATAAAAACTCCCATCTACACAGTGCTTTATAGTTGGCAAAGCACTTTTGATATGTACTCTTGTTTACTCTCATAACCACCCTATGAGGTAGGTGTAATTGTTATCCCTATTTAAGGGCAGCCAGGTGGGGCAGTGCATAGAGCACCAGGGCAGGAGTCAGGAGGACCTGAGTTCAAATCTCACCTCAGACACTTGACACTCACCAGCTGTGTGACCTTGGGCAAGTCACTTAACCCCAATTACCCCATCCTGGGTCATCTCCATTCATCTTG
>CM053769.1:352538528-352552126 GCA_028658325.1 Potorous gilbertii
TGGCATGATCTTCTTTGGCAATGAACATGCACATCCCCATTTACAGATGAAGAAACTGAGGCGGAGAGAAGTTAAATGTCTTGCCCAGATGTCTGAGGCACTGACTTTGAACAATCCCCTGTGCCAATAAGACTTTTTTAAAAAATGGTAAACTCCTGGTGCCCATGAGGGGAAACTAGCAGAAAACTTCAGCCACCTCCCAGTACATTCTGGGTCCCAGATTGGACTCCTCCACGCACCAGCTGATACCAGCTATATAAAAACCTGGTGATGCCCATCTCCAGCCCATGGCACCTGCAAAGACCAGCAGTCTGCCTGACAAGGAAAACATTCCTTTTATAACTGCCGTGAGCATCTTCTCTGCAATTCTAGAGGTTCTGAAGGAAAGGTGTATGGAGGCTGGGCTCCATTCCCCAGGTGACAGGGGATTAAAAATAACACTAATGATCACAGCTAGCAGCTACACAGCCCTGCGAGGAGCCAGGCACTATCCTAAACACTTTACAAGCATTACGTCATTTGAGCCTCATAACAACCCTGACAGTTAGGTGTAACAACATCATTATCCCCATTTTACAGGAGAGGAAACTGAGGCAAACAGCAGTTAAGCATCTTCCCCAGGGTCACATAACTAGTGTCTGAGGTCAGATTTGAGCTCAGGTCTTTCTAACTCCAGGACCAGTACACTACCCACAAACAGGGGGTTGGAGGGATAAGAAGGTGGTTGGGGAAGGGAGCTATAGTATGACACAGTAAGTCCTTGCCTCCAGCCCTTTCATTTCCCATATGATTTCCTCCAGAGGCTCTAGTAAATCTTGTCTATCAACCTAGTCTTTCTGCTACCTGTTACAATGAAAGTGGAAGGAAGGAGACCTAGGGTCCAGTCCTTGCTCTGCCATAGGTGACATCTCTGAGTCTGAGTTTCCTCCTCTGTCAAATGAAAGAATTAAAATTCTACAGGTGACCAGTCTCTCCAACTCCATGCAGGGCCATCCTTGGGTTTACCTCAGGAGGCAGGAAAGAAGCAAGACTTCTCTATCACTGCTTCTCATCCCCATTTCATTCACTGGTCAGTTACCAGAGCTTTAACTGGACCCACACCTAGATCTGGTAGTGATCTGAAAAGGAGGTGTCAGACTCAAATAGAAATGGGGGCCAATAGCCCATACATAAAGATCCCAGAGGGCTACATACTGAGTTTTTAAATGTAAGATTATCTAGTTTTATTGTATTTTTTATTTAGTTAGTTAAATATTTCCCCAATACATTTTAGTCTGACTATGGCACAGTCAAGAGTGTTATGGACCAGTGCGGGTTTGACATCTCAGCTCGAAAAGATTCAGCCCCAGGGAAGGTAGATTTCAACCAAATACAATGAAGAACTTCAGACTACTCGAAGAAATAGTGAGCTCCCTATCATTGGAAGTAATTCAGGAGAGGCTGGTGGACACCTATCAGAGAAGATGGCAGTAGCAAGGCCCTCTAAGGTCCCTTCCACCTTGAAGAACCTACACTTCTAAGATATTTGATTCACTGTGCTTCCTCTAGAAAACAGCTGTTCACAGGAGGGCTCACATCAGTAAATTATTAACAGCAATAAGGGATATGGCTTTCTTTCCCGAGGGAAGGGGCTCATGAGAGCAGATGGTTCTTGGCATCCCAGGTAACAAAATGCAGGCTGCAAGGCAAATATTCATTTGATTTCTTTTTCAGTGATTTGCCAACTTTCCTGGGCACTAAGGTCTTGGGTCTGAAATTCCATGCATTTATTTTACATCTCTTTAAAAAGGCAGCATAATCCTGTAGATTAAAAGTGAAACCAAACAATAGAACGAAGTAGAAAGCTGAGGTGGTCTAAGTTCCACTTCTAAGTTCTGCATAGCTTCAAGAAAATTGCTTTTCACTCTCTTTGTGATGGCAAGGAAATGGAAGTGGAGGAATTGTCCATCAACTAGGGGATGGCTGAACAAGCTATGATATATGGTTGTAATGAAACACTTCTTGCTGAAAGAAATGATAAGCAGAATATTCTCAGAAAAACTTGGACAAAGTGAAATGAACAGAACCAGGAGAACATTGTGCACAACAGCAGTAACATTGTATGATAATCAGCTGTGACAGACTGAGCTACTCGCAGTAATACATGATCCAAGACAATGCCAAAGGACTCATGATGAAAAATGCTATCCACCTCTAGAGAAAGAACTCAAGGAGTCAATGAAGATTGAAGCATACTATTTTTTTTTCATGGTATTGGGTTTGGGAGTTTTTTGGGTCTGTGTTTTCTTTTACAACATGACTACTATGGAAATATGTTTCGTATGATTCTACACATATAACCTACATCCAATTGCTTACCATTTCAGGGGCAAGGGAAGGGATAGAGGGAGAGAATTCTAAGCTCAAAATTTTTTTAAAATGAATGTTAAAAAATTGTTTTTACATGTAGTTGGGAAAAAATAAAATATTCAGAAGAACTGTTTTCCCTTTCTTGACTCAATCAATGGACACCCCCTTCTGTTAGGGCACCACCATGCCTCATCTCCCATGTTCACAACTCTGACATTATCCTCAGCTCCTCATCCCACTTCATCCCACATGGAAGCGATATATTGCCATATCTTGTCATTTCTATCTTCACATCCCCTCTCATTTTTGACCCTTTACCTCCATTTGCAGTAGCCATCACGCTAATTCACACATTCGTTGCTATTCCAATAGCCTCTTTATTGGTCTCCCTGCTTCAAATCTCTCTCTCTGCTCCAATCCATCTCCACAGAGCTACCAGAGTGCTCTCATTAGACACAGATCTAATTGTATTACTCCCCTACTCAATAAACTCTGGGGGTTCCCTATGGATAAAGATGAATCCTTTATTTGGCTTTGAAGAGCCAAGTTCACAACCTGACTCTAACACAATCCAGTCTTCTCCATTTTTCCTGATGCTATAGTCAAGTCAGACTGGCTTTCTTGCTGTTCCTTATAAACCACCCTCCATCTCCCATTTTTATGCCTTTACGCTGCCAAAAGTTATGCCTGAAACACCCTCCTTCCTAACCTTGGCCTCGTACAATCCCTAGTTTCCTTACAAACTCAGTTCACCACATTCCCCACAAAGCCTTCCATGGTCTCCCAAACTGCTTATGCCCTCCCTCCCCAAACCACCCTTACATTGGTTTTGTATTTATTCTGTGTATACCCAGCTATGTACATGTTATCTCTCCCATAGAATGTGAGCCCCTGAAGGGCAGAGACAATTTCATTTTTAATTTGTATTCCTAGAGTCTGGAACATAGCAAATGTTTAATTATTTCTTTATGATTAATTGCTTACTTGCTTCTAGTTCAACCACAGTAAGCCAAGGAGAAAAGATTTCTTTCTAATACTTGAAGACAGCTATCATGTACCCTCTAAGTCTTCTCTTCTCCAGGATAAATATCTCCATTTCCTTCAATGGATCCTCCAATGGCATGTCATTTAACTTGTCTCTGCCTCAGTTCCCTCATCTGTAAAATGGAAATGATTATAACAGTACCTAACTTGCAAAGTTGTTGTGAAGGTAAAATAATAATTGTAAAGTACTTTGCAAACCTTAAAGTGCTGTAAACACTAGCTATTATTGTCTCCGGGTGTTTTTGTAGACATAGGAGCTTTTAGACATAGAGAACAGCTATTAAATCAAAGAGGAGTTGTAACCTGTATTGGTGGAGAAAGTACATGCCCACACAATGAAGACACAGATCCTTAAAATACCAAGCTAAGTGTACACTCACACAAGAGGCAATATGGTACAGTGGAAAGAGCACAGTCTCTGGGGGTCATGGACCTGGGTTCAGATCCCACCTTGGATGCTTTCTATCTATGTGAATTTGGTCAGAGGCATTTCACATATCAACGTGAACACGGATAGGCCTCAGTTTTCCCAACTGTAAAAAATGTCCAAGTTGAATTATACGGTCTCTTAGATATCTTTCAACTCCAGGTCTGTGATCTATGTTTAGGATCTCTAGGAGTTTTATGGTTGTATTGTATGACTCTGTGAGGCATCTCACAGATGGTAAAGTGGACAGTACTCTGGACTTGGAATCGGGAAGACCTGGGTTCACATCCTTTCTCACACAGTTGCCGTGTCTCCTGAGGCAAATTACATAAACTCTGAGTCTCGGTTTCCTCATCTGAAAAAAAAGGGGTGATATAGTAAAAAGGATAATTTTTGTAAAGAGTTATATAAATGCCAAGTATGACTCTTAGTATCTCCTCTGGAACCCCATCAGTAAAATGGGCATGATAATACCTGATTGGCTACTTCATGGCATGGCTGCAAGGATCCCATGGGATGACAGGTATGAGGATGTATCTGCTTTGTAATGGGAAAGGATATGCAGATATAGTATTACTATCTGGATCAGCTTCAGCACTAAGTCTTTGACCCAACCCAAGTCTGACGTGTGGATTTAATTACTGCATCCACACCAAGTCTGGTGAGACTGATTGTACAGAGAGAATTTTTTCTTTGGTAGAAAATGGTCCATTTGTGTAGTTTCAATGTTGAAAACAAGATCAGCCAGTGCCTGTGTCTGTATGGGTGTAGATGAATCAGATAAGATCAGGTCAGATCAGACCAGATCAGACCATTCCAAGGAACATATGATTAGATTCTGAGTCATTATACCAAACTTTACAAAGGGCACCTTGTGCTATTTTCTTTACAGATGCCAGAAACATAGGAGCCATGTCTTCTCCTAGCCCATCAAGATATTACCCTATAGGGCAACTTGGATGGTAGGAATACCTCTCATCCTGTTCGTTCCAATTTGCTTAAATGGCCCATGAGCAGATTTTGTCAGAAATCAAGCCCCAGAAGATTTAAACTCTGATCCCTGGAGTGGCTACATTTGACCCTCATTGTGCTGCTCATACTCACCTTAGTCACCCCTACATGTAGGCCCAGATCCAGTCATGATC
Organism: Potorous gilbertii; assembly: GCA_028658325.1. NCBI lineage: Eukaryota > Metazoa > Chordata > Mammalia > Diprotodontia > Potoroidae > Potorous > Potorous gilbertii. The sequence continues at coordinate 352,543,494 of CM053769.1, forward strand.
TATGAACTCTTCAGGTATCTTCTCACTAAAGCTCCCCCCCAACCTTCTAGTTCTTGAACTAAAATCAAATTAATTCTGCCATTGTTCCTGGAAAGGGTGTGTTAATCTATTTCCATTTGGGTTTACTTTAATCTTTATCACACAACTTTCCAAAGGAATGCAACCCTCCCTAACTATCACTCCCACATATGTGCTGTCTCTTCCAATTAGAATATAAGCTCCTTAAGGGAGCAATTATATTTGGTTTTATATTTTTATGCCAGGCCTTAGCAAGTGCTTGGTCCACCACGTGTAATATGTGCTTTCAAGGGAGGTATGGACCAGTAGTGGCCTGCCTTGTGGATCATTCCAGTTCAAAGAGAGACTCTGTACCAGAGCAAGAAGAGATCCCAGATCCAGAAGGGCCTGAAGCTTAGTAGAGTGCAAGAATGGGTGCTCACTGACAGTTTTGTCGTATTCCAGGGTATAGAGCAATTCTAGATCTTAGGCTGTACACCCAGCAAGGACTAAGTTCAGAAGCAAACTGTCCTGTTAGCTCCGACCCCAGGAACAGAGAAAGGTTTAAGCTCTAGCTTCTAGCCCAACCTGAAGCTTATAGAGGAATAAACACTCCAGGAAACCCTGACCAAAGGAGAGCCTACATCTCTGTCATACCGAACCAGCAAAGTTTTCCTGCTGTTAATAGTGGCTGAGTCCAACAGAAATCTACTGAAACCCTAAATGGAGCAAAGTCAGACCTATGACCAGGTCACGTATTTATGGACCAGAGGGGCAACAGACTCTGTCCTGAACCAGACCACTGAAAACTTGCATGCCTCCAGACTTCAGTGTCCCTGACATCCTAGAATAACAGCAACAACACTCAATCCCCCCAAGAATGTAGCAGCAGGATAACCCAAACATCCCCTCCAGAAGTGCACAGAATCTTGCCCTAACTTAAAGAAGTCTAGAAGAAAAGGCAAACAAAAAAAAAAGAATCCCATCATAAAAGCTATTTTGGATTATAGGGATACCCAAGACACAAATCCAGAAGAAAAGAATGACTTCAAAACATGTATAAGCAAATCTTCAAAGAAAAACACAGCTTGGGCACAAACTCAACTAGAATTCCTGGCAGAGATGAAAGAAGAGACTTGTTTGTTTGTTTAAAGAATTAAGTATTTTTAATAAATAAGAACTCCAAAGGGGGAAAAACAGAAAAAAATAGAAAAGAAAAGTAGAAAAAAAATAGAAAGTTATGGAAGAAAGATATGGAAAGAAAATTAACATTGGCATAAAACGTACAAAATCTTGGCAAAGCAACAAATAAGAATTGAACAAATACAAGTTAATGAATCCATGAAACAACAAGAAATGTTAAAACAAAGTACAAAACCAGAAAAAATGAGAGAAAATATAAGGTATCTCATAGCAAAAAACAAATGACTTAGAAAACAGATGGAAAAGAGCTAAATTAAGAATCACTAAACTACTTCAAGGTCATAACAGCAACAAAACAGCCCAAACATCATATTGCAAGAAATCATAAAACTCTCTTAGAACCAGAAAACAAAGTAGGGATAGAAAGAATCCACCAGATATCCCCTGAAAGAAATCCCCAAATGAAAACTTTCAGGAACATTACAGCAAAAATCTAGAGCTTCCAGATTAAAAGAAAAAAATATTTCAATTAGTCAAAAAGAAAGAACTCAAGTCCCAAGGAGCCATGGTCAGTAACACACACAATTTAGCAGCTACCACTATGAAGGAGTGGAGAACTTGGAATATGACATTCTGGAAGGCAAAGTATATAGGCTACATTCCATTATAGCAGGGAATGGATCTTTAATGAAATAAAGGACTCCAAACATTCCCCTTGAAAAGATCAGAGCTGTTCAGAAACTTTGAAGTGTAAATATGAGTCAAGAGAAACATAAAAAGGTAAATATGAACAATCATGAAGTACCAAAAAAGGATAAGCTAAGTGGCTCAATGAATAGAGCGCTGTGCCTGAAGTCAGGAAGGCTTATCTTCCTGAACTGAAATCTGGCCAAAGACACTAACTACTCATGTGATCCTAAGCAAGTCACTTAACCCAGTTTGCCTCAATTTCTTCATCTGTAAAATGAGCTGGGGAAGCAAATGGCAAACCACGCCAGTATCTTTGGTAAGAAAACCACAAAATGGCTCATTAAGAGTGAGACATGACTGAAAAATGACTCAACAGCAACACCAACAAAAAAGGATAAACTGTTTACACTGCAATATGGAGAGATGATACAAGTGTTCGCCCTGACCATCATCAAGCATCATAGAAACAATCTACGGGAATGGTTATATTACGTCTTGATGATTTCAAAAGGAAAATGGAAAGGAAGAGAAAAAGTAATACACTAAGGGAGGAAAGGGAGAGGGGGATTAGGGAAATTCATTTCACATAATCAGGGTGCAAAAATAGACCTCTATACAAACAAGGAGGAAAAGGGAGGGAGGTGTCTGAACTGGTCAAAGGAAGAAAGAATACACACAACAGAGTTGGGTACAGAAGATTAAAAAGGAATTAATCTTATGCAAAACTCTAAATAAGAATGTACAAAAATATTTATAATAGTTCCGTGAAGGGAAAGAGTTGGAAATTGAGAGGGTATCTATCAACTGGGAAACAAATATAGTACATAAATGTAATGGAATACTATTTGTGCTATAAGAAATGATGAAGAGGATGGTATCAGAGAAACTTGGGAAGACATATGAACTGATACAGAGTGAACAGAATCAGGAGAACAACTTATAGGATAATATTGTAAAGACTTTGCCTCTGAAAGACTTAGAAACTCTGATCCACACAATAACCAACTGTAATTCCAGAGGATTCATGATGAAATATGTTGCTTACCTCCTGATAGTGAGGTACATACAGAGTGCAGAATCAGACTTTTTGTTTGTTGTATATATGGTCAATAAGGAAATTTATTTTGCTTAACTATATATATACACATACACATATGGGGTGGGATAGAGAACAGGTCAATTTTTGCTGATTGAAAAAATACATAATTTATTTTTAAAATAATAATAGTGCTTATCAGAATAAAAAACAAGAGGTAAAAGAGTTGTAGACTATACAGAAGTCTTGAGCCTAGATATCATGAATCAATTTTTGAGAAGAGATTCAGGAAACAATGTACATAGCAGACACCAAATGACATCATCAAAATAATAAATCTGTCATATTTTACTGGTAATTGAAGTAAAAGTCATTTCTAAATTAACATTTTTTTTGTACAGTCTGACCACCACCTTCTTAGAAAGAATATCAAAATCAATCCATTTGGAAGAAAATTTTAAAATGAGAGGCTATGGCATATATTTAACCAAACTGATTACACTGAAAAATAGGAAATGAATAAAAGGACAGACATGGACACAGACTTCTATCATTTCCTAATGCAGTGTAGCCAAAGTAAATAGTTGCCAAAATGAGACTAAAATGGCATAGATATCAACTGAATTAGGGAGATGGGAAGATGTGACGGTCAACTACATCATCAATTTAGAATGAATGCAATAATGCTGCCCTGTAAGAAATAATTAATATTATCAATACATAGAAGCATGGGAAGATTTATATGAACTGAGTCAAGATTACAGTATGCAAGAATCAGTAAAATAATATACACATCAATGTAAATGTAAAGAACAGCAACCAATAAAAATGAATGCTGCACTTGACTTCACATGTATAATTAATATCATCTTACTTGCCTTCTCAACTAGTGGGGGTGAGGGCAGGAGGAAGAGGGAGAATTTGGAACTCAAAAAATTTTTTTAATGTTAAAAATAAATAAATCGTTTAAAAAACTGAATGCTGTCAAATTATAATGACCAAGCTTGGCTCTTTAAAAGAGATATGAGAAGGCCCCTCTCTCCCCCTTCTTTGCAGCAGTGGGGGACTATAGGTTTGGAATACTGCATATATGTGTGTGTGTACATATATACATTCAGACTTTTCGATATGTTGGTTACTTTTGCTGAAGTTTTTTTTTTCATTTTTTCCAGTCTTTGTTTTAAGAATGATTCTCTGACATTGGGAAAGGGAAGGTTACATTGAGAAGTATAGTTGCTGTAAAAGCAAAAGATATCAATAAAAACATTTCTTTTTAACTCTCATAGGTGAGGAAAGTTTAGGAACAGTTTTAAAAAATGAGAAGCAGAAGAAGGAAAAGTTTTTGGAACTGGTGAGAGACCTAACTAAGCCAAGTTACCTTGAGAGCACTTAAGAATGACACAGGGAAAAAGAAAACAAACAGATGAAAGATAGAAAATATCTGTCAAGATTTATATAACCAAGTACTTTCTCCCTAAAGGATAGCAGAGCCACCACATGTGCCCTCTAATATTCCAGTTCCTAATGTGCTACATGAGAAAATATGGAATTTCTGCATCAGATGGGCCCTTGGAGACCATCTTTTCTAATACTGGGAAATGAGCATCTTCTATCACTTACCCAAAGAGTAGACACCAGGACTTTGCTTGACCACCTCCAAAAAGGGAGAGCCCCTCCCCCACATCCCAAAAATTCCCATTCCGCTTTGGCAAGTGCCCTGAGACAAATCCTAGACCGACCACTTTGCAATGTCTACCTGAAGTTCCTGGTTCTGCCCTCTAAGGCCAAAAGAACAGATCTACTCCTTCTTCCCCAGGACAGCCTTTCAAATACTTGAATACAGCTATCGTGTTTCCCCCACATCTTCTCTTCTCCTAACCATCCTATCTTCCTTCAACAGATCATCATAGGACCTGAACTGATGGCACTTCACTATGCCGGTTACCTTCACTCGATACTCTCCAGCTTTATCAATATTCTTCCTAAAATGTGTTGCCCAGAATTGAACATAATACTTTAGATGTGGTTTGGCCAGAGCAGGTTTACAATGGAACTCTCATCTCCTAATTTCTGAAATCTATACATCTCTCCAGGCAGTCCAACAGTGGATAATTTTAGGCTCCTATCCTGCTAATGTCTCCTACTGATTTGTGGTTTATTAAAATTCCCCAGATCTTTTTCAGACAAACCATTGATTAATCATGATTCCCCTTCATCCTTATGAAGGTAATGTTTTTTAATACAAGCTCAAGACTTTACACTTATCCCTTTTAAATTTCATCTCACAAGATTCAGTCGTGTTCTAGCTTGTCAAGATCTTTCTGGATCCCCATTCTGTGTTAGCTCTCTCTCTCCCAGTTTTGTGTCTAACACAAGTTTGATAAAAATGCCAATTTTATTTTTCTCCATGTTGACTGATGAAATATTAAACAGGATATGGTCAAACACAGATTCCTGGGATACTCTACTGTCCCAAGATGATGATTCTACAGCTACGAAATTAGTTCAAAATCCATACAACTGTACTGTTCCCTAACTTACCTCTCCCCATATTTTTTCCATAAGGGAGACTTTAATCAATGATTTGTTTTAAAAAAAAAAAAAAGGCATAGCTACAGCAACCCCTTTATCTGACCATTCTAATAATCAGAAAAACCAATGGAAATAAGTTTACTGTGACATGATCTATTCTTGATGAAGATATTCTGGCTCTCTGTGATCTTTGCTTCTCTGTCTTAGATATTCCTTAACCATTTCTTTAACAACAGGTTCTAGAACTTTGGCAGGAGTTGTGGTTAAGCTCAAAGGCCCATAGTTTGCAGGTTCCAATCTCTTACCCTTTTTGAAAATTAGCACATCTGTCCTTCTACTGTCCTGAAAGGCAGCTCCAGGTCTTTGTAATCTTTCAAATATCACTGATAGTCACTCAGCTAGTAAAAAAGTCACCAAAGAAACACCTTCCCCTCTTTCAGAGGTAAAGGGGATGAGGTGCCGGAGATGGAGCATTTGACCTGAAGTCAGGAAATCTGGCCTCAGACGCTTGCTAGTTGTGGGAATCTGGCCAAGTTATTTAACGTCTGTCTGCTTGAGTTTCCTAGTTGGTAATTAGTTAGTAATTATTAAGCATAATTACTAATTAATCACTAAATAGTAATTGTTTCTCTTTTACCCAGGAACCTTGAGGGCCTTCACCTCCCAGTTTGATTTTTTTTTTTTTTATTAAAAGGGTTATCCCTTGAGTAACTACTTAAAGAAGCCTATTCATTGAGTGGGTGTACCTCATTCAAAGTGAGAATGTGCTAAGACCTTAGCCTGACATTGCTTCCTGGGCCATCTCCAGTTCTCCTGATCAATGTCAGGCCACTGGACCCAGATGGCTCAGGAGAAGAAAGTGAGGTCGGTGACTCTGCACAGCCCTCCCTCACTCAAATCAGAGAAAACTGCAGGTGAGGCCATCACCTTGATGTCATGGCCCTCTTCGAGAATGAGGACAAACACAGCAAAGCCTCAGTTTTCTCAGCTACAAAAGGGATAATAAGAGCTTTTACTTCACAGGGTTGTTATGAGGACCAAATGAGACAGCATTCATAAAGCACTCAGCTTAGCACAGTGCCTGGTACATGGGAGGGGCTGCATAAATGCTTATTTCCTTCCTAATCAATTGTGTGGCCTCCAGTGCTGTTCTCCTTAATTCATGTCAATAAGCATATTTTTAATCACTGGTTCTGTGCAAGGTACTGTGCTAGGGATACAAAGAAAAATAAAAATAATCCTTGCATTCAAAGAGTTTACATTCTTGAATTTTTCTGTGTTAAGTAGAGGCCTTTCATGCTGGAGATTACACAACTTGGAGCATTATGGGCATTATGGGAGGGACAGTCTCAGGAGATATGAAGGAGAAGAAGAAATTGAATGATTAGAAAAAAATTACAGATATTACTGCTGAAAAAAAGGCAATTCAGAAGATAGCAATAATTATCAGCCCCTATGGCAGCTTTCCCATCACTACAAAATCTTTTTTTCCAAATTTATTCATTTATTTTTCTAGTTTTCAACAATCACTTCCATAAAGTCCAAATTTTTCCCCCCTTCCTCCTCTTTTCCTCCCCAAGACAGTATGCAATCTTATATGGGCCTTCCACATACATTACTATTCAGCACACTTTCACATTAGTCATATTGCATAGGAGAATTAAAAAGAATGGGAAAAACCATGAGAAAAACAATACAAAACAAAACATAACACAAAAGAAAATAGTCGCTTCATTCTCTGTTCTGACTCCACAGTTCTTTCTCTGGATGTGGATGGTATTTTGCATCATGAGTCCTTTGGAAATGTTTGAGGTCCTTGCATTATTGTAAAGGACTAAGGGCTATAAAAATGTGCACACCCTTTGACCTAGCAATATCACTTCTAGGGCTATATCCCAAAGATATCATTAAAATGAGAAAAGGATGTATAAAAATATTTATCGCAACTTTTTTTGTGGTGGCCAAGAACTGGAAATCGAGGAGATGCCCATCAACAGGGGAATGGCTGAACAAGTTGTGGTATAAGAATGTAATGGAATACTATTATGCTATAAGAAATGACAAACAGGAGGACTTCAAAAATACCTAAATAGACTTATATGAACTGATGCTAAGTGAAGTGAGCAGAACCAGGAGAACATTATACACAGTAACAGCCACAGGATGTGAGGACTGTTTTTAATATACTTAGCCCTCCAAAATATTTATGAGAATAATCCTCACAAATATCAAGGGTATCTGATGAAGGAATGAGGAAGAAACAGGAAGACTGTTGAGGAGATGGGAGAGTTGGTTCATATGTGAATGAATTCACTTAGATCTTCTCTTTAGCCAAAGGGAGCTTTATTGACACAAAAGCAGCAGGCTAGCCGTGGAAGAAGACTACCAGTTTACAGAAGGACAGAGACTTGTTTTTATAAGGACAGGCTAAGGGAGACAAAGGGAATCTTATGACCCATGATGAGGGGAGATAAGGAATTCCATGGTCCAGGATAAGAGGGAAGTTTAATGGTATTCCAGGATAAGGGAAGACTTTAAGGTGCCAGGGAAAGAGCAATTCAACTCTTAGGGTGCCTTTGTATCAAGAGACTTTAGGGCACCGTTAGAGGACGAACCAGGGAAAGGGCAGCTCAACCTTTAAGGTACCTTTGCATCCACATCAAGACTGTCATGAATAACATTTTACAGCAGGCCATAAGTGACTAACAAATGTGAGGGAGACCTCAAACAGTATGCACACTGCTTGTTGACTACGGAGAGACTACAGGCAGAAAAGGACAGTCAATTAATCACCAAGTCTTTGTTAAAGGTCTTACTACCTCTCAAGCACAGGACTTAAGTGCTAGGGATTACAGGGAGGCAAAAATAATCCATGCCCCCACGGAGTTTACATTGTAGGTGGCTCCTATTAAATGGGGTCCAAGATCTACAAAAATGCCAAAATCCACAAACTCTTTCTCTACTGTTCCATTTTTATTCAAGTATTTGGACCAGTACATCTTCCATTTCCATTGGATGGTTTGTAGGCCCAGGTGATCCAATGGTCACCAACAGTTCATATACCATCTTTCGGTCTTGCTACAGGACATTTCTACCATCACTTCATCAGAGAGTTGAGGAAGAGCCTAGATTGGAACCCTAGATCTCTTCCCTCAGAGGTGAAGTTAATGAGCATAGAGTTCACTTCTCTTGGTTCTCCAAATGTCTGACCACTCCTTCTCAGTCTTATTTGTTA
>CM053769.1:352552626-352570579 GCA_028658325.1 Potorous gilbertii
TTTTTTTTTTTTTTGCTACAGTTTTGCTAAATTGCTTCTCTTCTCTCTCCCCACTCTCCCCTTCCTCTTTTTGCCATTATCAGGAATGTTGTAAATATTTCTGTTATGAATGGGGTCTTTTTCCTCTCCTGCCCCTTCCATGGCCACCTGTTGTTTATAGAACCCTGGGGCACCAGAGTCTGCCAGCTCACCTCACCTCACCTTAACCCAGTCCAGCCCAGCCTGACCTCTGCCTGGGGCTCAGACTTTGGGCTGGAAGCTTCTTTCTCCTTTGTTCCTTATTATCTTGTTTGTCTAACAACCTTTCTGTTTGAAACTTTCCCTGACTGCCCTCAATCTGCTCACGCCTCAAAGGAAAATCCTTTTTTTTCTTCCTTAGTTATTAGACCCTCTCTTTTTTTTGCACCTGTTGCATTATGCCTTGGATCATACACTTACTGTGTCTTCCTTTCATGTAGATTGTTAGCTTCTTGAGGGCAGGAAATGACATTTTTGTGTGTCTGTCGTCAGTGCTGAGCATGATACCTTAAACAAAACAAGCACATGATGAGCATTTGCTAAATTGAATGATAGATACTCATCCCTAATCTCTTTCCCTAACTGCCTTTTTCTTCTCTTGTCTTCTAGCTACATCGGAGTCCAATTAAGAAAGTCCGAAAATCTCTTGCCCTCGACATAGTGGATGAAGATTTGAAGCTTATGGTGTCTTCCCTGCCAAAGACTGTGTGTATTAAAAGAAACCAGGTAAGGGAACATAGTTGCCACACACTGGGAATTCTCCTCTTACCCCCTAGATTTGCAGGGGAACGTGAGTGAACTCATCATTACAAGGAGAATTAATAGTAGGCATCCTAGTAGTGTTGACCGAGAGATGCAAAGAGTTTAGGACAAATAATATAGAGACTGTTCAGCCTTTCTTTCATAAAAGATGGTTCAAGGCCCTTAGTCTGTGGGTAAACTTTGTAATAAATGACATTTATAATATGAGGATTGGACAGGACCTTAGAAATGAGCCAGTCCAAACCCTTCATTTTACAAGTGTGGAAACAGTTTCATTCCTCCAGCCCTCCAGGGTCATACAGAATTGAAAGAACTTTTATTAGAATCTAGTCTCTTAACTTATGGTTTTCTCTGTCACTGTTTTTTGCTGAAAAAGGTAGGACTCACTGGGTCAGCATGTTCCATGTCATAGGGAAATGAGGATCCCATATGTGTTGGTGTTGTGGTAATTGGTCCATAGTTTTGAACAGTTAAGCTGTGGAGTTTGGCTGAAGGAGGGAACGTCTTGGGCTTTCAGCAGAAGATAGGCGGGGGGAGTGAGACAAAGGGTATTTTTATTGAGTCTTGGACCTACTTGTGAGAACAACTGCAGATGTCCCTAGAGTTTGGAGCAGAAATGAAAGTGTCCTTTTGATCCTTTTAAAGAAGTCTTGCTTTGTCCAGTGAACAAAGATTGAAATGGCTCTCTGTTTACTGACTGAACTTGTTTAGGGTGAAGCCTCTTGGGTAGCAGAAGCTTACAGGCAATAATATTAATCATTCCCCTTGTCTGAGTTATTCCTGTACCTGTAGCTCTCTAGTAGGACAGATGTTTTGAAGTATTGCTGTGGATTAATAGGTATCTAGCCTTAGTTGTTCGCTATAAGTTCTCTTAAATCTAGAGCTGAAAGGGGCTTCATCTAGGCCAGTCTTCATTTTACAGACGAGGAAACTGAGGTGCGGGGAGGTTGGCTTCTTCCAGGTCACATAAGTCGTAAGTGGCATCGCCTAGATTTGAACCCAGGTGCTCTGACTTGGGATCCAATGCTGACTGCTGTGTGACTGCATACTTACACATACTTCAAGGAATTAAGATTTCCATTGGTGGGGGGTGTGTGTTTTCTCTGATAGTTCTATAGGCTAACTTCTTGGTAGATACATTCTCCATGAGTTGTTGTGTCTTTAAATAATAATTAAAGATGTTAGAGGAGGGAGTGGTGGCAGCATGGCATAGTGGTAATCACTCTAGACAGAGCCAGGAGACATGGGTATTAGTCTTGGCCCAGCCACTGACTCCACCTGCCTTCACTTTCCTTCAGTGAAATAATATAACTGATAATAGTGGCTTTTGTTTATATAGCGCTTTAAGGTTTGCAAAACGCTTTGGATAATTGTCTCAGTCTTCACAGCAACCATGTGAGATAGGTGCTACTATTACTGTCATTTGCAAATGAGGAAACTGAGGCTAACAGGTTAAATAACCACCATGGTTGCATAGCCAGCTAGTCATACAGCTAGTAGGTGTAGCTGGTTAGTGTCTGAGGCAGGATTTGAACTCCTCTATTCCTGATGTCCAGTCAGGCACTATTGATGATAACATTGAACTGCATTTTATAAGATAAAAGTTTGGCCGTCATCAGCTATCTAATCAGCAAACATTTATTAAACACCTGTCATGGCCCAGGCTCAGGGATACAGAGACAAAAGTAGTACTAAAGAGACAACATTATGTAAATAGGTACTGGAGGATCCATGTGTGGTATTCAGTTGGCAGCCTTAAAGGGGAGAGCACAAAGCAGCTGAGGAACTTGAGAAAAGGTCTCCTATAGAAGGTAGCATTTCAGCTTAGTTCTGAAGGAAGCCAGGGATTCTTAAGAGGCAGAGGAGGGAGAAGAGAACATTCCAGGCATGAAGGAGAGCTGGTGTAAAGACAGAGGTGGGAGCTGGAGGAAGTTGAATAGGCCAGAATGGCTAGAGTTTATAGACGGGTGTATTACAAGAAAAATGGGAAAGACTGAAAAGGACTAGATCATGAAGAACTCTAAAATAATTTTTGTGGAAAGCTTTAATTTCCAAGCGGAAATTTATACTTGATCCTAAGGGTAATAGGAGGGAGCTGGCTGCCAGAGTTACTGAGTTTGGGAGTGGTAACAGTATGGTCCCATCAATCAGTCAGTTAATAAACATTTAAATCTGCTGGTTGCCAGGTACTGAACTAAGTTCTGGAAATCCAAAAAGAGGCAAAAGATATTCCTTGCCTTCAAGGAAGCGCAGCTAGATGGTACAGTGGATAGAGTGCTAGAGTCAGGAAGACCTGAGTTCAGTGCAGCTTCAGAAACCTTCCTAGCTGGGTGACCCTGGGCAAGTCACTTAACACTGTTGGACTCAGTTTCCTCATCTATAAAAAGAGCTGGAGGAGGAAATGGCAAACCACTCTAATATCTTTGCCAAGAAAACCCCAAAGGGGTCATGAGTCAGACTCTGGAAAAACTATTGAATACCAACACCCTCAAGGAGCTTGCATAAAGTATACACATATATACAAAGTAAGCTATGTACAGGGTAAATAGGAAATAATTCAAAGAGGGAAGGCGGACTTAGGGGGGTTAGGGAAGGCTTCCTTTAAAAGGTGGATTTTAGTTGGGACTAGAAAGTCAGGTGGGGGTCAGTGATCAGATCAGTTACAGGCATGGGGTAAAAGGGAGCACAACCTGAGAAAGTACCCAGAGCTGAGGGATGGAGTGTCTTGTTTGTGGAAGGCCACTTGGATAATTTTATGGAGGAATATTGAAACAGGGAGGAGGCAATAGGAGGCAGTAGTCCAGGTAAGAGGAGATGAAGGCCTGAGCTAGACCATGGCCCTCTGAGTGGAGAGAAGGGGTCGTGTTTGAGAGATCCAAAGCTAGAAACCACTTCTCAGGTGCTACCTAGCTCTGTATTCATGAGTCCCCTTTCCATTCCCCACTGAGCTAGATGTTCTAGAATACAGGGATATTTTGGTCCTGTCCTTAAATTTCCTATGTTCTTATAGATCCAAGATTACAGTCTGGTTAGGCTGGAGATCTCCTGCTGTTCCACTGGGCCTGTAGTTGGGGGTTTGAATAGAACATAGGAAATTGCAAAAGGACAGTTTTAGGTGTTGAACCTTGTCCATTCGAACCCAGTTTATACAATTGAGAATTGAGAAGAAACGGGTGGGCCTTTTCAGAGAAACTTGATGTTATCGATGTACTTAAGGGCATTGGACTAACTTGCTGCCTGATGTCTTCCTCTGCCACCTGAAATCTTGGCCTGCTGTGGCCAGGCAGCCTCTGAGAGTCCAGGTGGTGCCAGGCAGGCTAGAACGAGGCAGCTGTAGAACAAGGCTTTCTGTGCTTGTTCCAGGCTACATGATGAAATCTCTGCCTGATTTTTTTTCTAGCCCACAAGCTTCTTGTCCAGCTCCCTCAACCTGACCTCAAGCAGCAAAGATGACAATAGCTTACTCAACCGAGGCTTCATACAGGCAAAGCCAGAGAAGGCTTCATTCCCGAAGACACTGAGCCATTTCCAGGGCCCTGCCCCGGTGAGTCATGATGTGGATTTTATTGTGATGTAATGAGCGGTTTCAGAGAAGAACCAGCCCCGAGTGCTCAGGGGATTTAGTGAGTGCATGGAGGGTTCAGGCAGCATGAAATAATGAATCACCTTCAGACCCTCTCCTCCAGGGTCTCCAGTTCTGATGAGTGTTCCTGCCTTAAGGAGTTCATGAAGAGATTGGAAGATGAGGCAGAAAAGGAGCGTGCTGTGACTCTGCTAATTCTTGCCTAGCCAGGGTTTTGTTCACCTGTTAGGAACGTGTGGAGGGAGAGAACCTTGAACCTTAAAAACCTATTCATTTTACTTGCCATGTTGCTTGTCTTTAGCTGGACAAAAGCCACCCTTCTGGAAGGTTTTCCTTAGGTTTCTTATGCCTGCTCTGTTCAGCGTAGGAGCCTCCTAGGAAGTCTGTCTGAGAATTGAGTTAGTTCTTCTGCGTGGTGGAGTCTGAGGGCCAACAGCCCAGCCATTCAGTGCTACAGCTTTCCCTCAGTGGGGGAAGAGTATCTGCTTGCAGGCATTGGCTTGAACTGGCATAGTTTTGATTGTGAGTCCAGATTTTTGTTGGAAAGATGAGGGAGGAGAGGGGGAACTATGCTGAACAGAAAGGGATTTGATATCTAGGGACCTGGGTTCAAATGCTGACATGCTTCTTCCTAACTTTGTGACCTTGGGCAAGTTACCTCCATGGGTCTCAGTTTCCTCATCTGTAAAATGAAGGAGCTTAGACTTGATGACCTTTGAGCTGTTTTCCAAAAAATGTGAATCCCTCCAAGGTCACAGAGCTAGTTATTGGTTGAGCCAGGATTAGGACTGTGGTGTCCTGTACATTTAATCCATTACCTTCTGAAGAGTTCGACTTCATTGCTTCCTTTCCATGAGGGAGGAACACCCATTTATTTTTTATCACATTTTAAAGTTTCCAAATTTTTTCCCTGACAACCATTCTTTGAAGGTGGGTAGTGCAAATTACCCATTTTACAAATGGAGAAGCTGAGTCTGCAGCTCAAACCCAGGTCCTTCTTACCATTCTATCATACTGCCCTTGGCTCACATGTAGGACAAACAAGTTATAATAAAGTTGGTGTGCTGCTCACATTAATCTGTTCAATGCCATAGCAGTCAAGCTGCTGCTCAAGGATTACTTTATAGAATTAGAAGAATGATAAAAAGTTCAGATGGGGAAACAGAAGCCCAGAGAAACTGAGTCTTGCCCATAGACATTGACATAGTAATTGGCAAAGCTGGCGTTTGCACTTGAATCATTTGTTTCCAAATCCAAAGCTCCTGCTGCATTCCAGCAGGAGATGGAACAGAAATATTTCTTGTATCCCAAGTATTGGGGCTTGGTTTTTCTAGAACTAATTTTTTTCAGGCCTCGAGGACTAGTGCTAATTGTTTGCATTTGAGTCCTTTTTAGCAGACCTGAGGCTCTCATTTTCTCCGGTGACCCCCTAAGTTGGGGATTCTTGCTTAATCAGCAAGAATACAAATCAGAATGTGGAAGATTAATGCAAATTAGAGGGAAAGAAATCTTAGAGGGTTACATCCTTAAAGGGGATGGCATTAGAAGTTGGGGTTAAGGGGAGACCATAAATATGTTCTGGAAGAAGGTTAATTTGATTCTGGAAATTAATAAACCCTTTTTCTCCTCCTCAGATGTCCAATGCTTGGAAAGTTGTGGCTTGTGGTGGAACCAGAGACCAGCTTTTTATGCAGGAAAAGGCCCGGCAGATCTTGGGTACCCTAAAGCAGAGCCACACGTCACGGACACTTATCTTGTCATGAAAATATGGGATTTTGATGTTGTAGTTGTTTTTTCTTTTCTGACTTTTCTTAGGGGCATAAAGATGTGTTCCCTGCCTTAGGTGGCTCCTAAGCAGGGTATGAGTTTGAAAATTTATTTTTTCAAAATAACTTATTCAAAAAAAGTTTTCAGGGGCTTAATTAGTTTGTGGTACAAGAGCAAAGTCTGCCTCTGCTCTCCTTCTGTGAATTCACATGGTGCTTGCAGAGAGAGAATTGTGATTTTGGATCTGTCCTGGGTGTGAAGATGAATGCTGGACTCTTTCCTTGGTTCTTCAGAATCTCTGCCCTGGCTCTGGCTTTTCTTTTCCCTTTCCATGGAAAAATTACCTGGTGCTTTCAAGAAGCCTTGAGACTCAGTGGCCTCCTGCCTTGTTAATACTAGGAAGTATTTCCTAGTATAATACTAGGAAGGGCTTTTCCCCTTACTTGCGTGTTTTCAACATGATCTTGCCCTCCTGTTGAGGACATGAAAAGGAGGGTCTTTGGGAGAGTTCCTGTGGGACTTGGGATGCCTGTTCACCTGAGACAAGGTGGTGTCCAAGGGGCCATAGAGAGTGGCATTCATTGTCTCTCAGCTGGTCCTTTTTCCCACTTTCCCTTTTGTTACATTTAATATTATTAATTTTTTAAAAAATAAAAGCTCCCTGAAGCTTCAGTCTTCCTTGTCTTCTAAAGGCTCCCTTCCCAGTCTCCCCATCTTCCTTTATCTGTTTCTCCTCTCTCTTCCCCCTCTCCTTTTACCTGTCCCTCTCCCTCCTTCTCTCCTTCCCTTTCTCCCTGCCTCTCTCCCTCTCCTTGGCTTCATTTTTTTCTATCTATGGTAGTCACTCCCTACCAGGCTTGATGGTTGTGGTTGGTGTAACCTTCTCAACTTCTCTCTCTGTTTTCTCTGAGCTTTCTTGTATCCGCTGCCCCTCCGCAACCCCCCCCCCCCCGCCCCATACACGGTATGATTTAGTCCCTCATCCCTCCTCATGACAAGTGTCAACACTTCCTGATTGATTTCCCTTCCTGCCTTTGATTTTTGTCCCTCCTGTGCATCCTGCCCATGAGGCCAAAGGAATCTTTCTAACTCCAGTTTTGAGCGTGCCACTCTCACCTCAGTGGGGGGCCCGTGGCTTCAAGTCTGTGCCCCTTAGATTGGCATTCAGGTTCTCTACAATTTTTACCCCAACTTACTTCCTGCTTTACATTTCTTAAAAAAAGAAATCGGTGGTTTTTGAATTACTTACATTTCCCTTGGTATCCTTCCCTGACCTCCCTTCCACAGAGCTATGCCATAAAACAAAGATTTTTCAAAAGAAAAAAATTAACAAATTAATCAATACATTAAAAAAAAAAATCTGAAAACATGAAGTGTTCCATACCCATAGATCTCTAACCTCTGGAACGGAACTGGGGGAGACATTAACTCTATCTTTCCTTGGGGACCAAGTTTATTCCTTGTAATTTCATACCATTTGCTTCTGGTTTGTGTTTGTTCCTTCCATTTTCAGAGTCATTATGTCTTATTTTCTCTGCTCTTTTTAACTGTTCTTTTTATCAGTCCATCTTAAAAGTTCATCCCACATTCATTTGATTCACTCAGACTTTGTTACCTCAAAGCACTATGTAAGGAATTGTGGAGATGTAAAGAGAGTAACCTGGCCCTGCCCTTGAAGGTCATTCATTATAGACTAATGAAAGATGAAACGTATGCAAATAACTAGGGGATGCAGATAATATAGTGGAAAGCATATGGATTTTGGAGTCCAAGAACCTGAATTCAAATCCTAGCCCTGCTTCTTATGTGACCTTGGGCAGGTCATATCACTTCTCTGGGCTTCAGTCTCCTCATCTGTAAAACGAGGGCATTGGATGGCATCTAGGTCCCTTTTAGCTTTTCATTCTGTCGTCCTGTGAGGATTAGAACTGTGTGTTATGAGATCAGTAGTGACTGAGCATCTGGTCAGGCTGGGTTGTGTGATACTTCTTCATGACACTTAACACTCTCCTTTCCACACAGAGAAGAAACTTGATGGAGACAAAAGAATCCTGTTTTCAGAATCAGAAGCCCCAGTTTGGGGGCCTTTCCTAATGCACCCCATTTTCCTTCCCCATTACCTGCTCTTTATTCTGTTTTTATTTTGCTTACCTACGCACATATTGTTTTCTACTAAGAGACTTTAAGCACCTTGGGGGCAGATTTGTCATTTTTTTCTTTGTTCCCCTAGCAGTGTGCCTGGTGGGTGTTTAATAAGTCTTCACTCTTAATGTTTACTGACCTTGTGACCCTGGGCATGCCATATCAATTTATACCTCATCAGTGAAATGGAGAGAATACTGGCATTTTCTGCTACTCAGGATTGTTTTGTAAACTTTGAAGTGCTCTGGCAATGGGATGGTTTTTATTATCTACCATATGCCAATAGTAATAGTTAGTTAGCATTGACAGAGCACCTTAAAGGTTTGCAAAGTGCTTGTTATGTCTTACCTCATTCGACTCTCACAACCACCCTGTGAGATAGGTGCCCCTTTTTACAGATGAAGAAACTGAGACAGACAGGTTATGTGACTTGCCCATGGTCACACAGCTAGTAAATATCGTAGATAAGATTTGACCTCAGCATCTTCCTCTCTGAAACTCTCATGTTGTCACTATACCACCTAGCTTTTTGTCAAGGCCCAACTCAAGGCCTTTGTCGTTGTTATGGACAAGCCACATACTCTCCAAAGCTCTTAACTCATCTATGATGTGAGAATCACACCACTTGAACTGCCTACCTCATAGTTATGAGAAAAACACTGCAAATCTCAGAAGTGCTATTGTGAATCACAGTAATATTATGATTTGTTATGTACATACCCTTTCTCCTCAACTGGAGGGAGTTTTCTGAGGACCAAGCCTGTTGTGCGTCTCCTGTCTTCTGGCATTGGCCCCTGTTCTCCATCTCTGTTCCATCCGGTTAAGTGATATCCTAGAGAAGAGGCGGCCAGTACTTGACTGGGATCTGAACAGGTTTCATGAAGGAAGAGAGGAGTGGCTCTTGAGATTGAGTCAACCCTAAATTTCTCCAGTGGCAGTCAAAACAAACCTGGAAGAACTGGCCTATAACTGCATTTAGTTCCTTTTGTCTTATAGATACTGTTCCTTGTGTCCTCCCTCCAATATTTTTTAAAGAACACTGCCTTGGAATCCATATTTAACCTTCAAATTTGGGAGAGACCATCTTTGTTTCAGTGGTTTTTCATTAGTTCTTTAAGGCATAAATAGTTTATCTTGGATCTTTAATATCACATTGAGGGCTTTTAATTAAGACAAGTTTCATCAGGGCCACTGTGTGGTTTTGACCCATTACACTTTGTCACCCCATAAAGCAGACACCTTTTAGGACTGGCTCCCTTCTTGAGCTGGCTGGGTAATGTATACACTGAGCCAGTCTTATGGGAGTTTTCTTCTCATCTTTGGGTTTCAAAGAATTTATTGTCAGTTCAAAAAGATTAAGAAGAGAGGATTCAAATTTGGGATAAGACAGAAGACCCAGCCTCTGTCCCTGGGGTCAGAGCTAAGGTTGTGCTGGTACAGTGGGTGTGATGATATTGTGGTTTCTTTCCTACCTAACTGGGTTGTTGTAAGGATAAGAGGTAAACCTGTTTGGAAAGTAAAAGCACCTTGTTAATTTTGGATGTTGTCTTTGTAGTTATTTTGTTTCCTTAGGGCTGGGTAGAATTGGAAAAATGGAGAAGGTAGGTAGTTCTTTCAATGAAGGTGGAACTTCATGGTCTTGCAGACCATGCCAGAAGACAGGAGACTGCATAGACAAGGGCATTCGGTAGAATACACTTTTTTTAAAAGGGCTTTGGGACCAGATTGAGAGCCAGAACTGCACTTGAATTCTAGTTCCAGGAATTGCTCTTTATGGCATCGGACATGTTATTTCTTCTTTTTTGGGCCTCAGTTTCCCCATCTGAAAAGGAAGGTTGGAGTTAATTGGTTCTTATACTAGATTCCATGACCTTGTTTTTAAATTTGTTTTGATAACTATTTCACTATAATTGGTTTCCCTTGTAATCCTATGTATTTTATGTCATTAAAAATTCTTAGAAGGGGCCACAGGCAGCACTGGATTGCCCGAGGGGGTCTGTGGCATAAGAAAGGTTAAGAACTAGAGTCCATGATCTTGAAGGTCCTTTCTCTCTGACATTCTGTACTTCTGTTAGTGTTATCATTGGGTCATGCTGCCCCTTAAGACCAATGTCTGCCAGATGTTAGTGACTCAGAGCTGAGACCTAGCCCTATCCAGCCCACATTAACCTGCTGGTGCTTTTCACTTCCCCACAAAGGTCTAATAATAAATTCAGCAAAAAAAATAACTACTTAACTAGCTAGTTGAGTTATTAGCATATGAATGCAGCTGTAACTTATGAAAGGCCTTTGGATGCTGAGCAAGACAAAGGCTATAACAGAATAACCCTGGGTAGGTTACATGGGAGGAAGACTGTGTCAGGAGAATCCCTTGGATATGGAAAGATCTGTGCGGGGAGGAGAGAGGAGAACTCACTCCCTGGAGAGCTGGCCTCTGTTGGGAGAAATAACACATTTTTACTGAATGTCTACAAATAACAATTACTCAGGTTTACATATCACTTTGGGGGCAGCTAGGTGGCACAGTTGATAGAGCCCTGGGCCTGGAGTCAGAAAGATCTGAGTTCAAATATGGCCTCAGATGCTAGCTGTGGGCCCTGTGCAAGTCATTTAACCCTATTTGCCTCATTTTCCTCATCTGTAAAATTGAGTTGGAGAAGGAAATGGCAAATCATTCCAGTATCTTTGCTGAGAAAATCCCAAATGGGCATATGAGGTCTTGGATGTGGCTGAGTAATACTAAGCTTGGCAAAATGTTTTATGTATTATTTAATCCCCACAACTGTCCTTTGAGGAAGATGCTATTAATTTTACAGATGAGGAAACAAACTCGGAGGCTGTGACTTGTTCAGAGTTATGTGAGACTGGATTTGAATCCAGGCCTTCCAGATTGTAACTGGGTGGTACTGTGCTGTGAGATAGTAGAGGGTCAGTCAGGAAGATGACCTAGCTTTAAATCCAGCCTCAGACACTTACTAGCTGTATGACTCTAGCAAGCCGCTTCCCTTCTTAACTTTTTTCATCCATAAAATGGGGATAGTAGAGCATTTTCTGGGGTTATTATGAGGATTACATGAGACAGTAATTGTAAGTGCTTCGCACAGTGGTTGAAACAGCACTATTATCAGTGTTAGTAATTATTATTTTTCTGTGTACTATGGTAAGTCTGAAAAGGTGGGCTAGGGCCAGAGCATGGAAAACCTAAAGGCTCGGATGATAGTGTTCCCATTCTACAGATGAGGAAATAGGCCCAGAGAAGGGACAGCCTCCTCTAGGTTCATCAACATGCTGTTCATTAAGTGCTTCCCTTATGCCAGGTACTGTTAGATCCTGGTGATAGAAAGTGAAAGTTCTTGCCCAAGGAGAGTCCCCAGTCTAGCTGAGGAGATGCAGCAAGGGTTGTGAAATGCAAGTCTTCTGCCTCCAAGGGCACATGGGGCAAGGTTGCCTGACTGGAGTTCCCTTAGCACTAGGAGCATCAGGCTGCATCTGCGGAGGAGATGGCACAGACCTCAGCATCCTCTGTTTTCACCCTGGGACTCTGCTCTCCAACTTTTTGAAGTTCCTTAATTTTACAGTTAAATGCATGACCTTTCCTCTCTAATTTTATTTAGCAAATAGTTGGTGTTACAGGGATTGCCTCAGGATACAAATTGAGTGAGTGGAATTGCAGGCTGTGATGTAGGAAATCTGAACAGTAGAGAAACCCAGAAGAAGGCAGGCTGAAATGTCATTCGTCCTTGTCAGCAGATCAGAAAACATTGTTAATGGAAGTGGATGTGGGCTCAGGGCCCACAATAAACATGGAGGTCACTAGGACAGAACGTTTTGTGGCTGTGAAAGTGTTTTAAGGAAAGATGGGATCTGAACAATATCCAGAGTATTTACAGGTTGTTCACTGAGCAATTAGAGCATTTTTTTTTCTTTACAGCAATAAGGGTAACTAATTGTAAGAGAGGCAGTTTGGTATTATGGAAAGAAAGTTGGCCTTAAAATCAGAAACGTGAATTCAAGTCTTGTATCAGACACACAATGGCTGTGTGACACTGAGCAAAGTGCTTAAGTTCTCAGCACTCTGGACACTCTCAGAATCTCTGAGATTCTGAGTTGCAGAAAAGGTGTCAGCCTATCTTAGTAGAAGGTAGTTCTTCACTTGGCAAGGCCAGGTCGGGCAATAAGCATTAAGTGCTTACTTTGTGCTAGGGCCCATGGGTGGGGAATCTGCAGCCTCAAGGCTATGTGTGTGGCCTTCTAGGTCCTCAAGTGAGGCTTTTTGACAGAGTCCAAATTTTACAGGACAAATTGTTTTATTAAGGACCCTCTAGGTCCTCAAGTGCAGCCTTTTGATTGAGTCCGAGTTTTACAGAACACATCCTTTTATTAAGTTCTGTGAAGTTTGATTCCAGTCAAAGCCTAGAGGCTGTAGTTCCCCTTCCCTGTTAGGCACTCTGCCAAAAACTGAGGATACAACTAAAAACAAGAAAGTTTCTGTCCTCAGGGAACTTAACATTCTAATGGAAGAATCTAATACCCAAGAGAGCTAAAAAGTGAGGAAGGGGAGAAGAAGTGGAATGAGGGCTAGCCGTCTTGGACTCCTCTCCAAAATGGAGGCTTCAGGAGAAATAGACCTATGGGAAAAGGGAACCAGCATGGCAGGTGAACACATCAGAGTGAGGAGGTCCCCGATTCTAAAAGAAAGTCCAAGATGTGACACTAGCTGTGACATCATAGTGACAAAGTCCAGGAATTTGGGAATTCCCCATGTTGATGAAATCACAGGTTTATTCTCTTTCCCTATAAGGACCTCCAAGGTCCCTCTAGTCTAACTGCCTCGTTTCAGAGTGGTCAGTGAACCTGAGAATTGGAGGTGAGAGGCTTTGATTCCAACTCAACTTCCCAGACTCCTAGTCCAGGATTCCTCTGTTCTTGGTACTAGACTTCCCTTCCAGAGTCCCTTTTTCCTGGGTGAGATGGAGATAATAACCTGGAGGCAATCTGTTCTGAGAGAAACAAACTCTTGAAGAATTTACTTTTCCCTCTCAAGTGTGAGGGGAGATGTAAACACCTACTGAGTTAATAGGGTTAAAACCAGCAGCTCTATGTAGAGTTTGCTCTGTAGAGTTTATGTATTGAGATAAGCATCCTGAGCATTCTAGCATTCAGAATGGGAATCAAAACCGCCTTCATTTTACAGAAGAGAAAACTAAGAGCCTGAGGGAGGATGTGCCCAAGTTTATACAGGTGCCAATACAAGAATCACTGTCTGGAAGGACGTTGATTCCTCTGTGTACTTAGCACTTAGTAGGTGCTTAATAAATGTTTATTATTGATTGACAACATTTCTCTATTCTGTTCCTTTTTCTCCACTCACATAAGCCCCTGCCTTATTTTAAGTCTATTTATCTCTTAATCCCAACTGTTAGAATACCTTCCAATGGGTTTCCCTGCCATTATCTTCGATTTCCAATATATTTTCCATGAAGCTTAAAAATTGATACTTCTGAAAAAAGATCTAATTATGTCTACCCCAACCCACCTCTTTGCAAAAATTTTCAATGCCTTTTAATGGCCTCTAGAATAAAATACAAAATCCTTGGCCTAATATTTACAGCCCTCCACAATTCACTCTGAATTTTAGTCTTATTCCATATTATTGATACTCCCTGTTCCAGTCAAACTGAACTTATTAGCTGATCTCTGTACATGGTGTAGGTGCCCCAGTGGATAGAGTGCTAGGCCTTGAGTCAGGAAGCCTCATCTTCCTTGATTCAAATCTAACTTCAGATACTTATTAGCTGTGTGACCCTGGGCTAGTCACTTAACCCTGTCTGCCTGAGTTTCCTCATCTATAAAATGAATTGGAGAAGGAAATGACAAACCATTCACTCCAGTATCTTTCCAAGAAAATCCCAAATGGGGTCATGAAGAATTAGACATAACTGAAAATGACTGAACGACAACAAATACGTGATATTTTATCTCCTACCTTTCAAGTCTTTGCACCAGTTAGTCCCTGTGTTTAGAATTCTTGCCATTTCATTCCCCCCATCACCTCTAGACTTTCTTTCAACTTTCTCTGAAATTCAGTTGAGGTGCCACATCTTCACTTACATAAAGTCTTTCCTGATTCTCCTCCACTCAGTCATAACATCTCTCTCTTGAAATTGTTATATATTGTTACTTTTTCTTTATATACTTGTGCATGTGTTGTGTGTTGCCTCCTCTCCCCAGAGTGCAAACGAGTGTAGGGACTCAATTCTATGCTTTTCTATCTCTAGCACTTAGAAGAGTACCTTGCACATAGTAGGTGCTTAACATGTTTATTAAATCCAAATGGACCCACGTCATCAGACTCCAAATCTGGCACTCTTACCACTAATAAATGCTAGCCATCCTGTTGTATTTTTATGAGATTCTTTAAATAGGAATTGAAACTGAAATGCAAATGACTTCCAACAAGGAATGAATAGGGACATCTTTCTCCACATATATAAGTTGGTTGATTGTTGAATAAAGTCTGTTTAGCCAAAGGATATTTATTAGGTGCTTTCCATGTGTTCAGATATTGTACTGGGTGCTGGGGATACAAAATGAGACAAAAACATGGTCTCTACCCTCACAGAGCTCACTGTCTAATGATCCTTGAGCATAGGGTCACTGAACACTGAACTTAGGCAAATGCCATACTTCCTGTGACTGCTTTCTGAGGTGCAGATGTTCGGTGTTTTCCCTGTATTGTTCACATCTCAAGGCACCAGAGATGGGCTAGTAGAATTGAGTAACCTGAGGGGATATTCAGGGGCATGTAGCATATACCATAAGTATACTTTAAGTGGAACGCCTTAGGTCATCCTAATAGCACCATGAGAGAAAGACAAAGTAACTGCTTTATGAAAAGAGCAGAGAGGCATGAAGCCAGCCAGAGGGCAGAAGTAGCATGTGGTAGGAGGGCCCCTGGGAGAAGATACTGAGACAGCTCCTGATTACAAGCCCTTCTGAGGACCAGTCTGAAGAACAAGACTTCAGCTTTCAGCTGTTCAACTGTCTGGGGAGTTGAATGCCTTTCCCAGAGGAGCAGGAGTGGATAATTTTCACCAGCCACACCGTTAAGACTGAACTGAGATAATGATCCTTTCTCCACTCCACTCCACTCCACTCATTTCAAGACCAACCACCACTTAGTATAAAGACCATTGAGATTTGTGTCTCTGTGACCATAATGAGGAACAGAGCACAAGAAGGACAGGGTGGAAGAAATTCAGGCTCTCACAAGTGGCAGAAGGCAGAGGTTTTAATGCTGCACCTAGCACTTTTGATGTCATGCAGTAAATATATGTGAATTTATGTCAATGAGTGGTTCTTTCTGGTCAAGCAAGATTGGGAAAGAGATTAAAATCCTAATGGAATGAGGATCAACATGAATAAATTTTGGTGGGATTAAATACCTTTAAGGTTTAGAAAAAACCTTCATGAGTTAACCAGGGGAAGCTGTCGTTTAAGTACTTTTTTGTCATCTTTTTTTGAGACTAGATCCATCCATCTGCCCCAGACTGGCAGTGCAGTGGCCATTCGTGCCCTGAACCTTATACTGATCAGCATGAAAACTTTAGCTTGCCTCCTTTTTCCCAACTGGGTGCTTCTTCCTTCCTAAACAGCTGGTTGCACCGCTCCCCCAACTTTACTCTGAGTTGGGGGTTTAGCTCATGATATTGGTGCCAAGCTTAGTGTAGACACTTAGTGTCTTAGTGTAGACATCCAATCTACTTTATGCCTGATGTAGCTCAGAGCTCCAGGACTCATTATCTATAGTAGTTTCTCCAGCAGCAAGGATTGCAAGCTAGTATCATCACCCCTGTTAGTTTCTAAATTGCTTAGACTGAAAAGAGGGAGGAGCTGTTCACACATGTGGGGAATTGAGTTGGGGCAGCTCCATCTTAAGAGTGCCACCTGGTGCCTTAGGCAAACAATTTCCTCTAATTCACCAGTCATCCCAGCAACCAGTGTAACCCACCTACACCTTCATGCCCATGTAAAGCAACTGTACCTGTGAATGGGGCATACATCCTTTACACAAACATCATGACCCTATGAGGGCAAAGCAACATAGGCTTAGGGAAAATTGTGCTGGATTTATGTATTATTATTCATGGAATGTGTAGTAGGGGGCTATGGGCCACTCTGGTAGCCATGCCCCCAGAAAGCTGGGTCTAGAGAAGGGCATTGTTTCTGGGCCATCCTATTATATCTCTCTTATTAACTCACTATCCTGCTCTCCATTGTGGCTCTTCCATACCTTTTCATCCCTCCTTAAATCTCTCATGGCTCCATCTTCCTCACTTTCTCAGCTGAGAACTTTGTCTTATATGTTACAGAAAAAATTAAGGCCATGCCCTGTGAACTCCCTCTTCTCCCTCTCTCCTCATCTCATGTGCTTTCTGCCATTGTCTCTTTCTTCACCCCTGTTTTGCATGATGAAGTGATCTCATTCCATCCCTCATTGCAAATGGTACTCAAGTGACCTCCTTCCATCCCTTTTTCCTCCAACATATTGCCCCTTCAGTCATCCCTGCTCTTACATTTATTTTCAATCTCTCCATCTCTGCTGGCTCATTTCCTTCAGCAGACAAAAATATACCTATATCTCCCCCATCCTGAAAAAAAAACAACCCTTCACTTGATCTTTCCATCCCTGCTAACTACTGTCCTATACCTCTTCTGTCCTTTGTAGCTAAACTCCTCAAAAAGATTATCTCCACTTACTCTCTCATTCTTAACTTCTTACACATTGGTTTCTGACCCTATTCTGCCTACTGCTCTTTCCAAAGTTACTAATGGTGTCTTAGTTGCCAAATCCAATGGCATCTTTTCAGTCCTCATTCTTCTTGACCTCTCTGAAGCCTTTCACACTGTTGATCACTCTTCTCCTTGATATTGTCTTCTCTCTAGGACCAAGTTGCCAGGACTCCACCGTCCCCTAATTTTTCCTCCTGTGCATCTGAGTGCTCCTCCTAGGCCTTCTTTGTTGGATCCCCCTTGTAGATCAGGCCCTCTAACTGTAGGCATCTTACAGGGTCTTGTCCTGGCCCCTTGTCTTCTCCCTCTATCCTTTTTCCTTTGGTGATCTCCTCAGCTCCCATGGATTTAATTACTATCTTTGTGCTAATGATCCTCAAATCTACCTTTCCTGCTCCAATCTCTCTGCTAACCTTTAGTTTTGCATCCTTAGCTGCGTTTCAGACTTCTCAAACTGGATGTCCAATAGACATCTTAAATTCAATATGTCTATGACAAAATTCATCATCTTTTCTTTAAACCCTCCCTGTCCCCTACCTTCCCTATTGCTATAGAGGGTAATGCAGTCCAGGAGTCATCCTGTATTCCTATCTCCTACTCAAATCCATTGCCAAGGCCTGTTCATTTCACCTTTGCAGTGTCTCTTGATATGCACCCTTCTCTCTTATGACACTGTCACCATTTTAGCACAGGTCCATATCATGTCAATAGCCTGCCTCAAGTCTCTCCCCCCTTCAGTTCATCCTCCAGCCCCCAAAATAATTTTCTTAAAATGCAAATCTGATCATGTTACCCTCTCTCCCTCAACTCCCCTTCCCCCTTCCCCCCCCCTCCTGCTTCCCCAATAAACTCCTGTGGCTTCCTGTTGCTTCCAGGAGCAAATAGAAG
>CM053769.1:352571079-352633878 GCA_028658325.1 Potorous gilbertii
CTGGCTGGGAAAATGCCCAGAAAAGGGAAAAAAACTAAGACCATAGAAGGTTATTTTCTTGGTGACCAGAGGATTGCATCATTCCTCTCTGAGGACGAAGAAATATGCTTACCATCAGGTAAAGACATAAGAGTCAAGGCCTCTGTATCTCAAGTACTTGTCAAATCTAAACCTCAGTAACCTCACAAATCTAAAACGATGACTAGAAATTCTAAGGAGCTCTAAGGAATTTAGTACTACTAAACCTACATTCTCCATCATCCACTCCCTGAATAAACAAAAACCTCAACAGTGGCTCCAAATCCAACCTGGTTCAGAGTATTTTAGACCAGCAAGGAGGGTCACATATTAGATATCCCTTAAAGCTAATCTCTCAGTTTTTGGCCCCAATGAACTGACCCCTCAGGGTTTCCAAGGTAACAATAAATCACTTCCTTGAACAATAAAAGGGAAAGTCAACTACCTAGCCCAGCACCAGAAAAGGCAAGTGGAACAGTAAATTTGGATGGCTTCTGTTCAAAAAGACCAGATGATGACTGGCTTTCTTAGAATAGATCAGGCCTGCACAACATATGGCCTGCAAGTGGTATATGGTATAGGTCTGTTTTACATCCTTCACATTTTTCCGCAGGCCGCCCAAAATCCTTTGGTGGGCTACAAGCAGAGCACAGGCCACATGTTGTGCAGACCTGGAATAGATACCAACCTTGGTAGAGTACAATGGGCTTCTCCTTTGAACTAGACAATATATTTCTATTAATGCAGCTTAGAATCAAATTAATTTTGTCAGCCTTGCCATATGTTGACTCATATTGTTCTTACATGTAGTCAACTGACATCTCCAAGGTCTTTCTTTTTATTTTCCAAATCTTTACTGATAACTTTTTGGTTTTCATATCACCAAATTTTCTCCCAGGATCCCTTTCTCCTACTCTCCCAGAGAGCCATCCTATATGATAATTTTTAAAGGAAAAAAAAAACAGAGGGGGCAAAAAATCAGCAAAACAAACCAACAAGTCTGAAAATAAATATAACACTCCACACACAAAGACCTCCCACCTTTTTGAAAGAGCTTCCAGGTTTTTTTTCCTACAAACTCCCCCACCTTGGAGTTAGGCAGGCTATTTTTTTTAAAAAACTGAAGTACATAGGACTTTAAATTTATCCCTGCTAGATTTCATTTTATTATATTCTCCCCACTGTCCTATATCAATGAAATCCTCACTCTCCCAGCCAACCCAGGCTGGAAACTCAAAGTCATCCTTTCATAGAATCACAGACATCACAAAACTGAAAGGGACCACCCAGGTCATCTCAGTAGTGGTGGTAGTGTTTTTCGGTCATATCCAACTCTTCGTGGCCCCGTTTGGGGTTATGTTGGCAATGATTTAGAGTGGTTTGCCATTTTCTTCTCCACCTCACTTTTCAGGCAAACAGGGTGAAGAGACCTGCCCAGGGTCACACAGCTACTAAGTGCCTAAGGCCAGATTTAACCTCAAGAAGAGTCTTTCTGATTCAAAGCCCAGTGTTCTATCCACTTCACCAAGCTGTCCGAAGTGCTATAGAAATGTCAGCTATTCTCACAGTCTCTCTCTGCTGTTAGTATTAAAATACTGCCACAAGTAAAGGATTCAATCATTTGAATGCTGTCTGATGAGGGATGTTGTGCTAAGTGTCACTCTGACAACATAAGAAACCAATCTGCCAAAATAACAGAACCAGCAGGGTTCCTTTGTCTGATTTATAGAACCAAGACACTCTTTCCCTGAATTCTCCCTATGACAACTGCTCTGTGTGACCCCACACACCTCCTCACAACCTAACACTTTCTTCTTTCTCAACTATTTCTTTAATCAAGGAACACTGAAAAGTCAGGAGTGCCCTTGGGCTCTCTGCTCTACCTCGTATTGCTCACAGGACCCTGGGCAGGGCAGGTCACCTCTCCTAGGACCTCAATTCCTTCATCTATAAAGTAATGCTAAACTCCCAACCCTGCCTCCCTCAAAGGCTGATGGAGGACCAAAGGAAATGAAAGAAGCAATAGTATTGTGTAAACTCAAAAGTCCAACAGAAATGCAAGGGATCATGTGTTTTACATTCTAAGCATAATAACCACAAACAAAACCATTTAAATACACAAAAAAAAAAATTTTGAAAAATGAGGATATGTGAAGTTACAAACTCCTGTTATTAATGTAAGGTACTATCATTACCGATTCTATGAGATCCAAGGCATCTGTCAAGTTTGGCATTGTCGCTGGACACAAGAAGTTAGCAGCCTCCACCACCCACTTGTACGGGGAGCCCACTTCAACTGGGGAATCCTCAGACTTCAGTTCCTTGAGATTCTCCTCCATGGGATCAGGGATCAGATGTTTGACTGCCTCCTCCTGAGACCCCTCCTGCTGCTCTACAGGTGGGGTTATGGCCTTAAGACTTGATGTGGCCGCTACCTCCTCCTCGCTGACTTCTTCCTTCACTTCCACAACCCCAGCAGACCAATCAGTAGTAAGGTTCTTCTATTTAAAACAGTAATTAGGGAGGAGAGAGCAATCAAGATTACACAAAGGAAAAATAATTGTTCATAGTAAAATAAATAAAAATAGCAGCAACAAAATTCAGAAACAAGCAAACAAAAATGCACAGAGGAAGAGCACAGTTACTACCCTGCTCAAATTAATAAACGTAATTTTTCTCTTTTCTTTTCCTTTTATATTTTTTGAGATCCTATCTCAACCAGGCTGGAAGTACAGGGGCACCCCTCAGGGGTCTGAATGACCTGTTCCATTTCAGAAGCCAAATGGTTTGCTCTTTCTTGGGAAGTCCTGTGATTCCCCCATTCCCCCCAGAGACTCACAGTATTGGTGCTATATATAAAAAGAACACCCAGCTACCAAGTTCAAGAGAGTCATCAGCTTCAATTTACCTAGTAAAAGAGATCACAGGCATACATCATCATACTCAACTATAAAGGCATTGTTTAAAAAACTGCAATCAACTAGGAGTTTATGTTCTATATGATCATGTATGTTATTTATTTGCATGCTTCTGTTAGTCATAAGTTTGCAATTTTTAAAAAAGAAAAGGGCTAAAATGAAAGAGAATGACCTACTGGACTGAACAGGTTCCTTGTGAGAACAGCAGTCCAGATTTGTCTTTCTTATGCACAAGTACTATGCCATCACTCCACTGTCCAAAACCTTTCAATGGCTCCACAGTGCTGTGTTTAAAAATCAAACCCGCTGGCCTGGTACTGAAGGGCCCATCCTGGATGACCACCATTCACACCTATTCCATCCTTACCCATCCCTGAGCTGCTGCATCCCCCAGTGCTTAAAATCCTCTCCAACACCAACTCCCTCACTTTGCTGGCCTCCTAATTAGTGTCTCAAGGTCTAGTTCAGTTGCTACCTGAGTCAGGAAGCATTTCCTGATTCTAACCTCCCAGTTAAAATGGATCTTTCCTTATCTGATCTCAGAGTACTTTATCCCACTCTGGTCGTGGTGGTGGTGCTGGTGGTTGTACACCTGGCTCCTACTTTACATCAGTTATTTAATGGGAGCTACAGCTTAATCCCTCCATAGGGCGGAAGGATCCTTAAGGGCTGAGAGACCATCTTACTTACTTTTAATATTGCCCCTAGCACCTAGAAAAGGACCTAGCAAGTAGAACGGGCTTAATAAACATTTGCTGGATGACTAATCAATCAGAGGATTTAGGAATGGAAAAGACTTCAGGCATCCTCTAACCTAACCAACCCATTTTACCATGGGAAAATCAAGGGTTAGAGAAAGAAAAACTGATGTGAAATAACCAAAAAGCCTTTACTGCTTGTCTGCTATATCTCAGGCACTGGGCTAAAACACTGTGGATACAAAGACAATAGCAAACAGTACCCACCCTCCAGGGGATTACACTCTGATCAACCAGCTTTAGCTCTTCCTAAGAAAGTGGATCTAAAGGACTTACCTGGCTCTCTGCTGAATGGACACTCTGACCCTCCCTGTCCTCTACTTCCACTAGCAAGTAGACAGATTTAGGGTCCTTAGTCTCACTAAGGAAGCCCCCAGTGTCCACTTTCCGTTTGATGGTAGAGTTCCAGTGGTTCTTCACTGCATTGTCAGTCCTGTCAAAGAGATTGGTGACTTTTTATAGTCTGGTTGGGACCACTCTTATTATACAGCACAAAGTTGCTCAGAGTATAGAACCCTGGGTATTAATGTGGGGTGCCCACTGATCTTAAAGAGACTGCCTGGTTCTAATGGATTCACAGGAGCATCCTATCAAAGGAAAATTAGTACTTATACTATACAAATTAGTCTCAAAAACAGAGAAAGAAAGCATACTACCAGTCAAATAATCAAAGAATTTTATAAATAATACTTTATCAGAACTTGAAACTTAACAAAACTTGATAAACAATATAATTCACTTGAAAAATAAAATATGAAGGGGGAAATATAAGTAAGTAGAGAAGGAAGAATAGTACTTCTAAACCTCAGTCTGTATTATAAATAGTCATCAAAACTGGTAATACTGAAACAGACAAGGAAGAAATCAGAAACAAAAAGTCTCAACCCAAGTTTTTGGTACTCTAGAAAACAGTTACTTAGGAATGAACAACTTATCTGACAAAGACTGCTAGGAAAATGGAAAGCAGTCTGGCAGAAATTAGGCTTTGATCAACAACTTATGTCATATTCCACAAAACTTTCTAAATGAATTTATATTAAAGATCATACTGCAAAAGAGTTATATGAGAAGCAAATCATATCACTCACTTGGTAGATGTACTCTTAACCAAATAAGGGAAAGAAACAATTACAGATGGTAATTAATTCTGATTACAAGAGACAGAAAAGCTTCAGCACCCTTCCTTAAGGGGAAGGTGGGGGAAGAGAGATACTGGAGATAAGGATAAGCAGTAAAGACAGTGGAAAGGGCAGAAGGTTAAAGGAGGAAAAAATCTTTGCATCAAATTTCTCTGATAAGGATTTTCAAGATATAGAAACAATTGAGCCGATTTAAGACCAAAAGCCATTTCCCAAATAGATAAGTGGTCCAAGGATATAAATAAAAAGTTCTCTAAAGAATAAGCTATTAAACAACAACAAAAAAAGCTAGTGACCTCATGAAATCACTAAAGCAAGTCAAAACAACCCTCAAGTTTGACCACACGCCCAATAAAGAAAGACAGCAAGAGATGGGAATAATGAATGGGGAAGGGGTGGAGAGAGGAAGATAGGCACACTAGCACATTATTGGGGGAGCTGTAAATAAATAGAACCATTTTGGAAGACAATTAGGAATTTACTAAATTCTTAATACACTTTAACCCAGAGATTCCACTACTAGACTTACACTTCAAGGAGATCAGTAATAAGGAGAAAATCAGCTTATACACTGAAATACTCATATTTTGTGATAGCAAAGAATCAGAAACAAAATAGATGTCAATCAATTAGGGAATGGCTGAACAAATTGTGATATATAAACATAATGGACTATTACTGTGCTGTAAAAAAATGACAGGAGCAGCTAGGTGGCACAGTGGATGGAGTGCCATGCCTGGAGTCAAGAAGACTCATCTTCCTAACATCAAACCTGGCCTCAGACACTTACTCACTGTGTGACCCTGGGCAAGTTACTTTTACCCTGGTTGCCTCAGTTTCCTCATCTGTAAAATGAGATGGAGAAGGAAGTGACAAATCACTGCAGTACCTTTGCCAAGAAAACCCCAAATGGGATCATGAAGAGTTTGACACGACTGAAACGACCAAACAACAAAAAATGATAAATGTGATGAACAAAGACATAAGCATGGGATGCAAAGGGAAGTAAGCAGAGCCAAGAAAACAATATACATTTTGATGAGAACAATGGAGACAGAAAGAACTATGCCCAAAGTCAAGGTTGGCTAATTACAAAGACCCAGCATGCCTCTAAACTGAAGCTATGAAAAGACACTCCCCCCTCCCTCCCCAGCCCTAGGCAGAGGGAGAAGTCCACAGCAATTGCACAATGCACATTTTTGGACTTTTTCAATGTACTTATCAATTTTGCTGCTTCTTTCCCTCTTTTCTTTTAATCTCTAAGAAATCTTGTTTGTCATATAGAAAGGCAGGGGGAAAGATACCGGGGAAAACCATGGTGATATTAAAAAAAAAAAATCAACATTACTAAAACTTTATTTTTTTAAAGGAGAACTACTTGTTTCTCATCCATAAGAAGCCTCCTTCCTTTAAATTCGTCTCATGATAGTAGGAATCACTCAATCATATTTTAACAGTTTTAACATGAAAAGATTTAAAAATATTTTCTCTTCCTGCCCCAAAGAAAATTAGAGGGAGCTGATTTTCAGTGATCAGCTTGGCAATCTTGCTATACTTACAATAAAATCCTTTTAATTCTCAAAAAAAACGGAAAAAAATGAAAATTAGTGGGGTTCTCTTGTCTCTATTATTCTTTTTTCCAATGAGGCAGTATAACATAGTAAACAGAAAATCAGACTTGCAATCAGGTAGACCTGGGCTGAAATTCTACCTCAGATATTTCCTCCCTATGCGACTCTGGCCACATCATAATCTCTCTAAGCCATAGTTAGCTCATCTGCAAAATGATACTAATTACAGTAACAATACTGCAAATTGCATCTAGCTCTCCCAAGACTACTTTGGAGATCAAACGAAATAACGTATGTAAAGCGAATTACAAATCTTCAAGTGCAATGTAATTATTATTAGGGTTATTCCAATTCAAAATGGGAGAGAAACCATTCTAATGAACCCATAAGCATTTATTAAGTTCCTATAAATGCCAATCACTGTGCTAAGAGGCAACAGACAGCCCCTACTCTCGAGGAACTTATAATCTAATACAAATACATATAAAGCAAGCTATATACATAATAAATGGGAAATAATTAATAAAGGGAAGGCACTGGAATTAAAATTGGTTGAAGAAGGTGTCTGTATTTCTCACTCTTTCAATTCTTCTGGGGGTTGGGTAATGAAATTATTTCATAAGGTTACAACTCCAAGGGAATTTAGTAGAATGGTACAGAAACAAATATGGAGACTGTAAAGTCAATCAATCAACAGTTAAAATGCAGTCATTTTAGAGAGTATTATAGGCTTCAGAAAGAGAAGTACAGTTTCTAGGAAGGTCTTCGGCAATGACCAGACCTCCTCTGGGGTATGATGTCTCATTCTAGACTTCAGATTTTAAGAGAGATGTTGACAAACTGGAGCAAATTCAGAGGAAGGCAAAAAAGACAGTAAGGGAACTAGAATACCCCCATCCCTTCCCCTTCCTCCACATTCAGTAAGAGTTTTGAAATCACATCTAATTCCATGAAGAGCTCACAGATTAAAAAACTGAAAAGTGAGTCTAGGTAAAAGATGGATTCTAGAAAGAACCTAGTTTTTCAGGTCACACACCAGGGGAAAAACCAAGGCTGGAGTATCTTTAACTAATTCCGAGAATAAAGAGCCATTTTATGGGAGCTTAAAATCTCCTAGTGCCAGGTTGCAAACTCTTTTCCTTCCAAGAGTAGGAAAGAGAGAATATCATCTGTGGGAGGCAGGTTGAAATGGGGACAATAACATTCAACTTCCTGCTCCAGAGTGGGCCCATTAGCTGGCTCCCAGATGCATGAGCTTGTTTAATGTCTAAATTGAATACATACAGAACAGGCCCTTCCATGCCTACAGCCTGGGTGGCTCAGTCATATAAAGTTTAATTCCCTCCTTGCCCTTTATGTATTGGGGAATTGTGTATTTAAAAGACCAGTTAGCTATGAGGAAAATGCTTTATAAACCTTACAGCACTATAGAAACATGAGCTACTATTTACTTTAGTGACAAAGATTCAACCAACAAGCATGATTACATGGGCCGATATACACCAGCAAGCCTGGTGTGGGGCCCTGAGTCCTAACCACCACATACTAACTTTGTGACCTGGAGCAAGTCATTAACCTCTAAGAGCCCCAGGCAGAGCAGAGGGCAATCTGCATTGAGGAAGGGAAGTTACCCCAGGAAAGTTCCTTATACCAATTAAATGACAGAGGTCATCTTCAAGTTCACCAGGAGGGGGGTCAGCTTTGCATCCCCAGCATATAAGCACACATTTTTTCTAGACCAGACCTTTAAGTTAATTGATATAAGGAACTCCCAGGGAGTACATGTTATTTAATGTAAGCTGCAGGGTGTTACAACTAAGGGAGCTATTGTTATCTTTCTCACTATATAAAGCAGGTACCATCACTTTAATGGTAATAAAACTAGCTAACATTTCTTTATGGGTGTAAAATGCTTTACATACTCTGACCCTCAAATCTGCCCTGGGCTTTATATATGTCAAAATATTTAGAGCAGCCCTTTCTGTAATGGCAAAGAACTGGAACAAAGAACATGCCCATAGACTGGGAAAAGGCTAAACAAATGTGGTACGTGGATATACTGGGATTTAAGGAGTATGATAAATACAGAGGAAGTATGGGAAGACTTAGATGAATTAATGCAAAGCAAACAAAAGCAGGAAAACAATATGTACAATGACCACAAACAATATAATGAGAATCATCACCAAAAAAAATGCTACAAAATTATAAAGAATAAATATGATCCCTAACACTAGATAGAAGACACTTCTCCCATCCCTGACAATCCCTCATGGGGAGAGAGGAAGCAAGATTCCCACAGGTGTAAAATATGACATATAATGTCAGATTTTTTTCTATGTATCAATTGGCTTTATAAGATTTTTCCTTATTCCTTTTTAAAATAAAATAAAATTTAAAAAATAAGGGAGGAGGAATGGGGAGGATGCAGGGAAAGATACGTGGGTACCATAAAAAAAAATCAAAAAACGTTTTTTAAAAAACTGCCCAGTGAAATATATACTATTCCCTTTCCTATTTTAGAGATAAAGAAATTGAAACCCAGAGAGGTTAAGAAATTTGTCCACAATTATTCAGTAAGTGGCAGAGGAAAATCCACAGCTTTCTCTGCTACCTCATAATTAATGCTGATTTTTGCAGGGATTTGTCTATGGGGAGAAATTCAGTCCTCCCCAAGTCCCATGGCCCTTACCCTAAGAGAAGACCACAAAAGAATGCTCAAACTATAAGGATCTTTAGCCCAATGCTCTCAATTTTACAGATGAGGAATCTAATGCCCAAAGTAGGAAAGGAACTTACTGCAGATGGCTTGGAGACTGGCAAAGCCAAGACATCTAGAAGGAGCTCTGGCTTCTGAGCTTAGAAGTATGTCGACTGCCTGCCTTCCCTCCTGTTCCTCTGCTCCTACTGGGAGCCCCAACAGACAACTGCCATCTCCAACCTGGTCTCTGCCAACAAAATGAACCCTTTCTGCACCCTATTCATTCCTTCTGACTACTACTTATAAATGAATGAAGATCTGACATGTGATTTTGGAGAGGCTCACCACCCCTGCCCCAATCAGGACCCTGCCTTACCTTCCAGGGAGGAGTTTGGCAATCTCAGCCCAGCGGTTGCCCAAAACCTTATGAGCCTCACAGATGATGCGGTCCTCCTCTTCTGTCCAGCATGACTTCTTCACCTCAGGGTTCAGGTGATTGTGCCAGCGTTCTCTGCACTGCTTCCCCAGACGCCCTTTCAGGTGCTTGGCGATCAACGTCCATTGTTTGGTGCCATACTTCTTCACCAGTTCAATGACCTTTTGGAAATGGGAGAAATAATTATAAAATAAACCAAATTAACAAGCATTTCTTAAGTAAGTGCCCACTACTGTGCAAGGCCTTGGAGACAAGGAAAAAATAAAATGAAAGCTAGTCCCTGTCTCAAAGAAGACTACATCCTACTGAGGATACAACATGCAGAGAAAAAATATTAAGAGCTCATAATCATGCTTTAACTTCACTACAAGGAGCCATGATTTCATTAGTGTGGATTCTCCTTCCACTGAGGTAGATTTCAAATCTTTAAATGCCTAAAATAGGACTACAAAGGAAACCGCCATCATTGAAATACAATTATCTAGATACTCTTTAAAAACAAGTTCACAGACCCCAGGTTAAGAATATATGCAGTAAATATATAGTGTTTAAGCATTTCTATGACTGAATATAATTCTTCACCCGCTTACTGGTGGTATAGTCTCCTAGGAAAGGTTATCTAATTTGACAGGACCATCAGAGCCTGAATGCTACTTAAGAGGAGCCCAGAAGAACTAGGGGTGGGTTGCTACTAAGTCAGTATAAGGCATTAATAGATGTTAATGCAGTAATGTTGACATGTAGACAACATTCTAAATATGTGTTAGTAATGACTTAATAGCTACGTTTATGTAGCATTACAAAGGTTGCAAAACTCTTTACATATGAGAACTCATTTGAGCCTCACAACTCTGTGAAGTAGGTGCTAGCATAATGATGCCCATTTATAGGATGGAGATAGGCTAAATGATTTGCCTAGAATCCCAGGAAGTGTTTAAGGCAGGGTAAAAGCTCAGACTTTCCTGACCTCAAGTCCTAAATTCTATCTAGGTGGTACAGTGATACCACCCTAGCTACCTTATCTCATTTTATCCTATCCTATCAAGGAGGCATGAATTTTTATTCCCATTTTACAGATGAGATAAAGTCCAAGTCCTCTTCATAGAAATGCAAGGACATAAAAAAATTCCCAATGGCCTTCTAAGGCAAAATGCCTTCCACATTCAGAGAAAGAACTATTGAATGCAATCGCTGAATGTAGATCGTGTGTGTGTGTGTGTGTGTGTGTGTGTGTGTGTGTGTGTGTGTGTGTGTATGTGTGCGTGTTATGTTTTGGTTTGTTATATGATTTCTCCCATTTATTTTAGTTCTACACAGCATGACTATAGTGGAAATGTATTCAATAGGAATATATATGTAGATCTTATATAGAATTGTATGCCATCTTGGGGAGGGAGGAGGGTGGTAAGAGGTAGGTAGAGGGGAAAAAAATCTAAGTTTTATGGCAGTTATTATAGAACATTAAAAATTAAAAAAAGAAAAAGAAAAGGAAAAGTCCAAGTCCAATGCCTAATCATTGTCTGAAGCCACCGGAGTATAAATTCAATCTTTTCTACCCTTTGGAAAGACTCTTGAATACAGTCCTAGCAACCAACTCAGTCTTCTTTGCAAAGACCAATAAAATTAACCCACTTAGCTCATCATGGAGAGGCCATCCATCACAACATGATTAATTTTTTGGTTGTGGCAGCCTATGAAATTAAAGAAAAACTCAAAATTGACTCTCAATCCTATATAGCCCTCTCCTCCTTCCCTAGAGATGACCTAGTTGCAAAGAGAGCAAGGAGCACTAATTTAAGCTATCCATAAATATTAACATTAAGCATTCTAAATGTGGCAAGGTGGGCCCAAATGAAATGACACATAGGGT
The DNA here is from genome assembly GCA_028658325.1 of Potorous gilbertii. Classification (NCBI taxonomy): domain Eukaryota; kingdom Metazoa; phylum Chordata; class Mammalia; order Diprotodontia; family Potoroidae; genus Potorous; species Potorous gilbertii. Next base: position 352,582,491 of record CM053769.1, read on the forward strand.
CAGCTTCGGAATCTGAAATACCTGCCCTCTTTGAAGTCCCATCTCGAGTACTAACACAGACATGATCATGTGCCCCTTGCGCAGGGCTCCCTTTCAGGACCACTCAGACTGCTCTAAGATTAAAAGTTGCAGAGGGTGCACAGATCTGCCCTGAGAAAGGAAGTTTTCTTATCTGGGAGTTCCCTACACCAATGAAAATATGGGTCCAGATCAAAGACTCTATGAGATCCTTCATCCAGTGGCCAACAAACTGACCTCCTATTTAAAGAACTGAACCACATGGATATTAACCAAGTATCTTACAAAACCAAGACAAAAGGAAGATAAAACTAAGTGGAAGGACACTCATAGGTACTCCTAGGACAGACAAAGGAACTAGCAGAGCTGATCTCATCCTCTGCCCCAAGGCAACAAGAACCATCATTTCATGGGGCTCTTGGTCATGTCTCCATAGGCACAACAATCAATCAATAAACAAACATGTATTATGTGCCTACTTTGCTCAGGAACTATGCTAATTAAGAAGGAAGGACACGAGCATTTATTAAACATCGACTATGTGCCAGGCACTGTGCCTGATCACTTTATAAATACTGTCTCATTTGATACTCCCCAAAAACCTGAAAGGTAGGTGCTATTATTTCCATTTTACAGACGAAGAAACTTGAGGCACAGGGGTTAAGTGACTTGCCTACATTCCAAAAAAAAAGCACCATGAAGATAACGGGTACTTCACAACTCATCTCTAATGCAGAGTTGAAGAGGTGGAAAAATTGTATGAAAAACTTAAGATCATCCACACTAAGTCAACATTCATTTTGACATGCCAGTACAATGCAGAGGAAAAATACTGACTGAGTCGAAAAATCTGGGTTCAAATCCAACCTCTGACACATGACCTGTGTGACTTCGGCAAGTTAACCTTCTGGGACCTCAGTTTCCTCAGCTCTAAAACAAGGTATGGATTGTTGCTACTGTTCAGTCATGTCAGTCTTGTTGACTCTTTGTGACCCCATTGGGGTTTCTCTTGGCAAAGATACTGGAGTGGTTCACTGTTTCCTTCTCTAGCTCATTTTACAGATGAGGAAATTGAGACAGAATTGACTCTATATGTATACGAATAATACATTTCCGAACTGATCTGAGGTTTTCAAAAAGGTTTTCCCTCAAAACGACCCAGAGGAAGATAGCAAAGTGTTATTATACTCACTTTTCAGACAAATAAACATGGAAGGAACCTCAGAGAGGGGAACAGTGACTTGCCTAAGGTCACCACACCAGGATTCAAACCCTGCTCTCCTGAATCTAAGCCCTCCTCTCTTTTCACTAGACAAAAGACAGCCTCCTAGACACCAGGACACACTAGGACCTTACCTTTTGATCTTCTTCTTTTGTCCAAGGTCCCTTGACAAGGTCTGGATTCAAAACCCTCAACCAGCGATACTGGCACTGTTGATCACTGCGATTCTGAGATGGTGAATTCAGAGCCCCACAGAAGACAGAAATCACAGAAATCTCCAAGTCAGAGAAGCTTATCTAATCCAACCCCTCATGACATCCCAACAAAGTGGCTGTCAAGCCCAGAGACCACTTGGAAGACTCTCCAGAGACGCAGGGCCTCACCACCTCTCTGGGCATCCCATTCCACTTGCACAAAATTGGTGAAAGGGGAAATTAGAATGCTCAGTGTACTGGGGTGGGGGGAGGGGACAAATGGGGAGAAAATTTTGGAACCCAAAATCTTGTGAAAATGAATGTAAAAAGTTAAATAAATAAATTTATATTAAAAAATAAAAAAAATAATAATGCAGAAAAGTTTACTTATGCTGAGCCTAATCTGCCTTTCTGCATCTTCCACATGCAGGGAGAACCAGTAAGTAAACAGCAGATTAAGCATAAAAGGCCCAATGAGGTCACCTCAGTTATTTATAGCACAAATAAGGACCTTGATATTTACGAAGGCAAGGTCACAGGGTCAATCCTAACATGGGGGTAAGTAGAGTTCACTCTTTACTCTGACTAATCAACCATCTTCCAAATCCTTTGCAAAGACAGGATCAGGTAAGAGAATGTAGGTGAATCAGTACAAATTCACACCCTCCCCATCCCCTCTCTCCGAGCTGGAACCCAATTGAAAGTTCACCAGCCAAGGTCATCCTTGCTGGAGCCCTCTTCCTGCCCCTCCCCCCGCAACTCCTACCACAGCATCAGTTGTCAAGTCTGGGAGATTCTCCCTGCCCAATCACCACTGACGTACACCACTGAACAGCTTCCTAATTGGGCTCCCTGCCTCCAAGCTGTCTCCTCTCCAATGAAAAGGTGACATTCCTAAAGTACAAGTCTGCCTGTCCTGTCCGGCCCCAGAACCTCCTTGAGTTCCCTTTAGACTTTCCTCAGGTCCTACTTTCGCCCTCTGAAAGCACACAAAACCAAGTATAATCCCTCTCTTCCATATGACAAACCTTTAGATAACCAACGACATACTCTTCTCCTGTAATGTCTTTTTCTTCCAGATTCAACATCCTCAATTCATTCAACCATTGTTCACATGATGGTGGTTCCAGATACTTTATTAGCCTCTTAACATTTAATTAAATGATAACCATGGTGACAGCTAACCCTTATTTAGTGCTATGTGCCAGGTACAGTACTAAGCTTTCTATGGCTAATATTACCTCATCTGAGACTCACAGTAACTCTGAGAAGCAGGTGCACTGAGGAAACTGAGGCAGACTGAGATTAAGTGACTTGCCCAGGATCACACAACGAGTAAATGCCTCAGGTTCGATTTGACCTCAACTCTTTCAGACTCCAGGTCTGACACTATCTACTGTGCTACCTACCTGCCAGTTTATCAATATCTCCCTTAGTAATAATTTGCATTTATTTAGTAACTCCCATTTATACTCCACGTATGAGATAACCATGGCAGAGGGCAATGGGACTATGCCATGCCTTGATCTGGACAGGATCATAAGACTTAAGAGTCGGAAGAACAACGTCCCCAATCTCTCCTCTGTTCCAGTCTTTCAGAAAAGACTGACCATCTCTTTTTGTTACAGCACATCCCCTAAGTTGTGCTCTTGATTCCATCCCTTCTGGTCTCTTCTAAGACCTTGCCCCCTCTACCACTCTTCCCTTCTTGTCATCTACCTTCAATCTACTCCTAAAGGAAGTGGAAATTCATTATGAGATACTAGTTGTATCCTGTTGCAGTAAGTTATTTGCAAAGATATTCAAAATCACATATAATGAACTTTTTTAAAAAATTATCACCATTAAAAATACTATCCGGAAGATACAATTTCAAGATGTCTGAGTTGAGAATACCTCACATTTGGCAGACAGGGGAAAATTCATTAAAATAATCTTTTGCTAAATTTGGGAAGATAGTATCAACATGGTATAATGGATGGGGCATTAGACTTAGAGCCAAAAGACCCTGATTCTGACCTCTGCTGTGCTAAACCTGATACCTATATGACCTTGAGCAAGCTAATCTACGTCCCTACCTCAGTTACCCACTCTGTAAATGAGGGGATTGACAAGATGATCTCTAGAGTCCCTTCCAGCTGTGACATTCTATGATCTCTTTTCTCTGAGAAAAACAAAAAACCAAAACTGTGTACTGCGTACTATACCCAATGGCTATTCAGAAATCAGTCACCCATTCCCTCCCTAGCAACAAGGCCCAAAATCAGAAACAGAACTCCCAGGAGCTCCCAGAAACTTACAGGAAAGTGGCTTGCAAGAAACTTCCAGTCCTGTTGCCCATACTGCTTCACAAGGGCCTTCAGCTGCTCATCCTGAAAAGGACAAAAAAAAGGCATCTGCTCACATGTTCAGAATCTGCCACAAGATGGTTCATTTCCAGAAGCAATGTTCCCCCCAGCAAAAGATGGATTTTTACTCCCCAACCCCCACACAATCCCACTCTCTTCCAATCAAACTGCCTTGCTTGTTGCACTCCACCCATGTCACTGCACCCTCCTCTGCCTTCATGCCCTTGAGGAAGTGGTCCCCCATTAACACCTGAAATTTGCTTCCCCTCATCTGTATTTCATCGAATCCCTTACCTTCCTCCAAAGCACAGCTCAAGGGCCCCCTCCTATATGAGCAGCCTTTTCAGATCCCTCACTGCTACTAATCACCATTACCATTCTCTCACTCTTGGAATAATGTCAAGTTTTATTTGGACACAATTTATTTATATTTACTTACTTGTGTACAGGCGACATACCCTTCCTCCTTCCTCAATTAAATATAAACACCTTGAGGGCAGGGGCTGTTTCCTTTTTTGTGTCTGTATTCCCCTGTACCCCAGGGAGTCCTCACAGGTAGCAGAAGCTTAGGAAAGGTTCAAGGAATTGAACTGAATACAGATTTGAAAAGTACAACTTGAATGTTCTCCTCAGGTTGAGTAGAGTTCTGGTAAGCCCTTTGGGCTAACACCATAGTCATGAAATCCACCATTATATGACCCACCAAATAGATTTCCTAGGTCTAATCAGGCATCAGTAATCTGAGGAAGGAAACCATCTTTCCTCTGTGAGCCATGCTAGAAAACTAGATGTTAGTTACTAGTTACCTACAGAAAGGTCATGATTGAAGGAAGGCCTCCTTCAACAATAACAATATTCAAGTTATTTTTCCTCGGCAATTTTTTCTTTTATGTATTACCTACACCAACTTAGACTATGATGAAAAGGTGTTGACAGGCTAGATGATCAGCCCTTGTTTCCATCTTATTCTTTCCCCGTTTTTTCTACATCCCCCAGTCTTTTCTCCTTCCCTTCTGATCTTCCTCACAGAAGCTCTCTCTCAAAACAAAGTGGTACCTGCCAAGGTGGAAGCCTTCATCCTCTCTGGGTCACATACCTCTTGGTGCGTCCACTTGACCTTACATTTATTTTCCCTCTGATCCTGCACATCCGAATCTGTATCCTGACAATGCAACTCATCTTGATCCTCGATGCTAAAAATGACCGACAAATGCATCCGTTTAAAAGGTAAGACTTCATTAAGACGGAAGACATTTTTTTTGTCTTCCTTGTAATATTTAACACAAGATCAAGCCAATTACTCATAAGGAATTTATTTTTTAGTACTCAATATTTTCAAAATGTATTCTGAATACTGATTTTAAAGTTATAACACTATTGGGAAAATAAGACCAACTGGGTCAAAACTTTTTCCTCTTCTCACCAAATCATGGTTCTTAAATTGGGGTCTGAGAACTTAAAAAATTTTTTGTAACTATTTGAATATGAGCTTCCTTTTGATCTTTTGTATTTTATTTTATGCATCAAAAACATGCTTCTGAGAAGAGTTCCCGAGACTGCCAAAGGGGTCTTTGACACACACAAAAAAAGGTTAAAAAATCCTGGACCAGATCTTTATTGACAATTTCCTAGAAGCAAAATCTAAATGTCCAAGACAGTTTGTCAAATCCAGCTCAAGGACAGGTTGTCCTGAATATCCCCTTTCAGAAACAAAGTTTTAAAAGGTGGCTATCAACTCAGAAAAAGTCAATTTCACCTATCATGCAGATGAAATAAAACTTAACCACTTTTAACATTGTTTCTATCAGAAAAAAATGCATCTCAAGTTCCAATTAATTATTCCGGACAATAGCTGCCCCTATCAACTCAACCTTGTCCGGTGGCCACAAGAGAAAACAATCATAGCAGCTGACAGGCAAAGAGATGTGCCTCATGCTCCTCAGCATGACCCCTAAGCCAAAAGCAGCCTTACCACAGAGAGAGAGAGAAACTATTTGTAGGTAAGCGACAACTTACAAGTGGGACGTTTGTAAGCTGGGAACTGCCTGCTAAGGCAAAAAAACACCCAGGGAAAGTGGCAACTAATATAGTCATTTAATAAATATATGTGCAGCATGATATCATAAATAACATCAGCCCTATGTTTCAGGGGGCAGAAAAGTTGAGGGGCTCTATTATACTGCAATTCTTGTCTCCCTCCTACAACAGACGAGAGACCTCAGAAATATGTATGTATATATTCACATACATAGGTGGACCTTCCATACTTAACAAAGACATTAATAAACCCAGGCCATCAAAACTCCCACAAAGAACCTCTAAACATTTAATGCCCTTTGGTATAATCCACAAGCATGTCTGGAATATAAAACCCCTCTCTTCCATTGCCCTTTGCTTTGGGGAGGGTGGATTTATTAGTCTTTTTCATAATTCTCAACTTATAAGAATTCATTTCCTCCACACCCGACTCTCACATTAACCAAGGTGGAAGTTTATGGATGACATATGTGCTCACAATTTTAGGTTGAATATTCAGTATTTTGTGACCCTAGGTAAGTTCCTCTCGGAGCCCCAAACTTGCAAAATTGGGGTAGATGGAGAGGTCCTAGATCAGAGTGCATGTTTTTTTAATATATTTTGATAACTGTACTTCAATATTCAATTGGTTTCCTTTGTAATTCTATGCATTTTCCTCTACGCACTTAAAAAATACCATTGATGATGGCATTATCAAGGTTAACACTCTCGGACTCTGAACAAGTCCTAAGACCCTTCCAACTCTAATAAAACACTGTTCCTTACAGTATTTATTGGGCAAGCCCTAGGGACCCGGAGCCCTTGCCCTCGGGGAGCCGAGGACATTCTAGGAACACCCCATTATCACCCATTTTACAGACGGTTAAGCTGGGGACCCAAAGACAAAATGCCCAGGGCGCGGGCTACGCCCCAATCAGCCTGGTACCCCCGGGGGAACCAGGGGTGGCAGCGCCTGGGTAACCGCACGCAGAGCTGAAACACCGAGCATTAATGGGGGGGGCAAACGGGGCTCTACCATTTAACCTAAGTTCTCCGGGCGGGTCCCGCGGAGGGCAAGCGCGTGGGGGGAGGTCCACGAGCACCCCCTCTCACCCACTGCTCATTGGAAAATGGGGAGGGGTCCCGAGGATCCACAAAACAGGGCTGAAGGCCCCCTACGGCCGTCCAACTTACCCGCGAGTCCGGCGAGCCATCCCCTCGGTGCTGCCCTCGGGGCCAGGGGGTCATAAAGGCGGCGGAGGGAGCAGCGGGGAAAGCAGGCAAAGGGAGAAGGGGAAGGGAGGGAAGGGAAGCCAAGTGGATGCGGGGCGATGGAGGAGGGGGCGAGGACGCGGAGGGGGAGGGGAGCGCGGCAGCCCCGCGGCTGAGCCGACTCCTGCCCTGCCCGGCCCGGCCCGGCCGGAGCTCGCGGGCGGCGGACGCAGGGAGCCCAGCCGAGGAAATGCAAGAGCGGGCGGGCGCGGGGGGAGGTCGGGCCGGGAGGCGCCCCCTCCCTCCAAGGCTGCCCGGCGGGGGCCCGGCCGCAGCCGGCGTGTTAGAGCGGGACGCGCCGCCGCCGCCGCCGCCGCAGGACTTTCCTATCTCGCGCCAAGTGCGGACGGCCGCCTCCTCGGTCCCTCCCTCCCTCCCCGGGGCTGGCGCGAGCGTGCGCGAGGCGGACGCCCGGGAAGCCAGAGGCAGAGTGCTGGGTGGCTGGCGGGCGGGCGGGAGGCGGAGGAAGGAAAAGAGGCGCGCGCGGGTAAACTGCAACAAATTTTGCAAACCCCGGCCACCCGCCGGCCCATCCGTCCGCCCGCGCCCGCCTCCCGCCGCGCCCCCACTTACGGGGGGCGCCCCGGCAGCCCTCGGCGCGCCCCTGGGCCCCGAGCGCCGGGCGGGCAGCGGGCCGGGCCGCACGTGTCCCGGGGCCGTGGGCTGGGCGCGGCGCTCAGCTTTAAAGCCCATGGCCGGGCGGGGAGCGGGGCCGCGCCGGCCCCACCGGCCGCACAAAGAGCCCAAAGCTGGCCGAGTTAAAGGCTCCGAGCTGGCTTTTTAACTGGGCTGAGCCGAAGCCCCTGCTGCAAGGGCTGTTGGGAAATGTAGTCTTGTCTTGGGTTAAACAGAAAGATCATTTGACGAGGGGAGGCTGCATGTTTTCGGTTAAAGTACCCAAAAAATCACCTGGTCTAACCCCCTTTGCTTTGTAGATGGGAAAACTGACACCCAGAGTCTGCTGATAACTTTTTATATCTAATCAAATGTTGATTCTCCTGGTTTTAACGCTGCCTGTAGGAAGGATTTTATGGGGAAATTTAAAGTGGATAAATTCAACATTTTGATTTTTTTTTAAATAAAATGCTTCTCCAGGTCTTTTTTTTTGCAAAAATAGGGGACTGTGAGTAAACACTGTCAGTGTGTTTATGCGTTATTTAATTTTGTTGATCTATTGTTTTCTTCTTATTTTTTGTTGAAAGGGAGTGCTGCCTAGGGAGGGGACCCGGGAGGGAATAAGTGCTTTGCAGTCCTTCATCGCTTTCCTCCTCCCCTCTTTGTCCAAACACACACAAAAAATCACTAGAATTTTCAAGCAAAAATGCTTTAAGTCTCTCAAGTTTAGTTCTCGTCCTCTTCTCCAGCAGCCCTACTTTTATTCGATTGCAGAGATCCCCTTCCACCTTTCGGTAGCTAGGTAAACAAGCTCCTGGTTGTCCATTCCTCACTTTCCCTCAGTCCTCCTCCCCACATCTAATCACTTCATAGACTCCTTTTTTTCACTCTCTCCAGTCCATTGTCCACTTAGCTACCAAACTGATAGGATCTGACTGTGCCTCTAGGCTACAATACAAACTCCTTTACTGGGTATTTAAAGTCTTTTATAATATAGCTCCAGCCTGTCTAAGCTAATTTCATATTTCACAAACTATTCCAGCCAAGCTGGCCCATTTACTGTTCTTTACACATGATGTTCCATGTCCCACCCCCATGCCTTTGCACAAGCTGTGCCCCTTGCCTGGAATTCCCTCCCTCTTCTGCTTCTAGCTCCCCTCAAGACTCAGCTCATATGTTATTTCCTACATTAGAGCAAGTCTTTTGTTTTCCCAAGATCTCCATTCCTAATCCAGAAATTATATATACATACCCCAATGGAATGTAAGCTCCTTGAGTCCATGAAGTTTCATTTTTGTCTCACAGTCACAACACCTGGCAGGTGCCTTGCAGCTGGTAGGTATTTAATAAATATGAATTGAAGTCATACAAGGAGAGCAAAGGATAGCAAACACTTGGTATCCTCAAAATACTAAATGATTTTGAGGAAAGGCTCCATTGAATTGGACACTATGGAAGCCTTTGGAAAGGGCATGGACAAGAAATACATCAAATAAGAAGGCAGGGAGAGATGGTTTAACATCTACACCGGAGGAGAAGCCTAGATCCATCAAAGTATGTAACAAAATGGTAATTACAATTTTTAAAACTTTTATTGATGCCTTTTTAAATATCACAGTCATTTCTGGATATACTCCTCCCATGGACCATGTAATCCTTTTTTTGTAACAAAGAATAAAAAAGTTAAGCAAAACCAATGGTCACATTGACTGACTGACCTCATATGAAACACTGCAGACTCATAGTCTCCCACTTCATTTCCCAGGTCAATAGCCACAATTTAACGTTTCTGGACTGTTCTGTTCTTGTCTTTCCACATTAGTGTATAAAGGAAAGAGACAAGACCCTAGAGGGAGAAAATGTGAGTTCTAGGCCTGGCTCAGTCTTTAACTTGAAAGATAATCTCCAACCTCCCTTAGGAAATTAAACTTTCCCTGGAAATAATGACAGCAAGAGTTTAAAAAGAACTTTTTAAAAAATCTACAATTTGCAAAGTACTTTTTTCATGGGAAATCTATGAGGTAGATAGTTCTTTTTTAATCACCATTTTATAGATGAGGAAACTTGGGCTCAAAAAAGTTTAAATGATTTGGCCACACAGCTAAGGAAATCTTCTATTACCTGCCTTTAGGCATTTCACAGATTATATTCTGTATTATAGGTATTTGTTGTTCTAACTCTAACTCTGTGATCCCATGTGGGGTTTTCTGGAGTATTTGCCATTTCCTTCTCCAGCTCATTTTACAGAGGTGGAAACTGAGGCAAACTGGGTAAAATGACTTGCCCAAGATCACACAGCTAGTAAGTATCTGAGGCCACATTTGAACTCAGGAAGCTGTCTTCTTGAGTTCAGGCCTGACGCACTATCCACTATACCACCTAGTTTCTCATAGTTATTTGTGAATGTGCCTTATTGCCCTAAACACTGTGAACTCCATGAAGGCAAAGATCATCTCTCTTTTTGTGTCACTGGAGTAATCAAAAGTTGTGTTCGTCCTTCGTTTTTGAAGAAGACCATGACATCAGAGAAATGATGACTTACACTTGACTATTTTGAGGAAGAGCTGTGCAAGATCACCAGTATGGATCGCTCAAAGGACAATAGATTGGTGAACAGAATGAAGACTTTAGCACACTACCAACTGCACAAATAGGTGTATAAAATATGTAAGAGAACTACAACTAGAAGAGAAGGCTGGCTGGTTTCATTGGTATCTATGTAATTTTTAAAAAAGGTTTATTGGTACTTTGAAAACCTTTTTACCTCTGTCAGTGCCCAATGCCTCGTTCTCTTAAGAGTAATACTACCCTCATAATAGTACTACTGTGCAAATGAACAAAAACATCAGCCTTATCTAACAACATTTCATCCAATAGTTCACCATCTCAAAGATGAGAGCCTTGCAAGTACTCCAAAATCAAAATTGTTGACTGCATTGATCACAATCCTTACACCTTTTATTGTGTTTAAGTTTCGTGACTGTAGTCATGGGGTTTTACTTCATTATATCAGTTCATACAAGTCTTCTCAAGTTTCTTTGAATTCTTCACATTCATCAGTTTCCTCCAGCACAGCAATATTCCATTCCATTCACATACCACAATTTGTCCAGCTATTTCCCAGCTGATAAGAGAAAATCATTTTGTTTCCAGGTCTTTGCTTCCTGCCAATAAACAGTACGTTTATATACGTGGGACCCTTGCTTCCGTCTTTGACCTTAGAGCATGTGCCCAACAGAGGTATTGCTGGGTCAGAGTTTGGTGACTTTTCTAATATAATCAGAATTGCTGGAACAATTCACAATTCTACTAACAATGAATTAGTCTTATTTTCCTCCATGTCCTTCAAAATTTAGCATTTTCATCTGTCATCTTTGCCAATATGATGCACACAGAGAAGAAAATCTAAGTTTTTCTTAGACTGTTTCTCCTATTATTACTGATAAGGGGATTCTTTCCTATTATTATAGAATATGAATTCCTTGAATAGACTGTTTCATTCTTTTTATTAGTATCTCTAGTGTCTATCATATACTGTTTAATACGAGCTTGCTAACTGATTGAAGATTTGCATTTCTTCTTTTTGATATCTTCTTGTTCATAAGTTTTGACCTTTTATTACTGGGGGAATGACATGCTCTTATCACTTCTTTCTGTATCATGGATAGGGCAGCTATAGGTGGCATAGTGGATAGAATGCTGGTCCTGGAGCCAGGATGACCTGAGTTCAGATGTGACCTTAGACACTTACCAGCTGTGTGTGACCCTGAGCAAGTCACTTAACCCCATTTGCCTAAGTTTCCTCATCTGTAAAACTGGAAAAGGAAATGGCAAACCACTTCAGTATCTTTGCCAAGAAAACACAGAGTCCTACACAACTGAACAACAACAGTCTTTTAAGATCAATCATGTGCTCATTAAAATTACCTACCAAGCATCATGTTAGAAGAAAACAGTTTTCGTAATTGTCTGATCTAAGAGGTAGCTTACGGCAGAAGACCTCTCAACAGAGAAGTAGAGCAGGGCTAGTCTAATCTCTTCCTGTGTCATGACCTGGACCATGTGGCCCGATCTAGGGAAGTCTGAGTTGCCACATAAGTAAATACAGGATAATCATACCCATGCTCCCTCTTACAGCATCTTATGAAAGGCAAAGGAGATTACAGGGATGGCATAATTTTCCTGTATCAGTTTTAAGTAGTAGGCATAATTATTAGTCATGTTGAGTATTATTAAATAATTTATACTGTTAACATTGAATTTTAATGCATGATAGTTATTTGCACCCAGTGCATGCACAAGGCCTTCCCATGAGGGCTATACCTAGCCCTGCCCTTCTACTGCCTGCAACTACCTCAGTCTAACCTTATCTTCTATCCACCCAGGTCTGTGCCTACCCACTTCCACCAGGCCAACCTGAGGAAGGAGCTGCCCACCTCTGCCCTCTCCCCACTTCCCAAACCCAGGGACCATGAAATTACCTAGGGAACCTGAACCTTATCCTAAGCCTCTATTAAATCATTGCAGGGCTTTTGGCTTCACGGTGGGGTGACTCCAAATATGATAAAGCCACATTTCTCTTAAAAGCATTTGTAAACCAGGAAAGATTATCTAATCCAACCCCCAAATTTTAGACGTGAGGAAACAGAATCCTAGAAAAGACTGACCTGCCTATGGTCCCATAGTAACTGGGAGAGCCAGGATTTAAACTCATGCCCTCAACATTTAAGAGTTTTATTTTAAAACAAAAAGTTTACCATTTACATTTGAAGGCTATAGCTTATCCTCCTACTGCCAGTGTATTTATTGCATAGTGACTAACATTTAATGGAAACAAGAGTCACCATATTTGATATCTACAAATAAGTTGTGGTACCTTAAAAGTTCAGCAACACTACTATTGCTTAAAACATTTTTCAGAACTCTTGAAATAAGCTTCTGCATCTATAATATTCTTTTAAACATGCTCAATAGATGTGGCTGATTTTTGGAAACTGCCAGAGATCAATGGGGGCTAAGTATGGTGATTCAAGCTGGTTGATAACATTCAGCATCAAAAATAATGAAACTTGTTTCCTTAGATGGCTTGAAAAATCTAGGGAGTCTGAACCACATTGGAAGCAATGAAAGCACAGTTGAAATAAGGATGCATCATCATTCTTTGAAGGACAATATATGTAGACATCAGTTAGGATGCTAAGTATTTCAATAATTTACCTATCTAATACTCTACCACTCTTTCATAAAAAATGCTCCGATTACAGTATCAACATTAATGTTGATTATCAGAATGCTGCATTTTTCTTTTCTGAAAGCCTAAAACAACAAAATCACAGAACTTGAAAATGTTTCTTAATAAGAATTCACAATCACAGTGGAAAAAAAATTTTTTTTTTTTTGCAAGGCAATCAGGGTTAAGTGACTTGCCCAGGATTACATTTGCTAGGTCCAGTGTCTGAGACAGGGATTCCCAAACTTATTTAGTCTAAGGCCCTCTTTTAAAAGAAATTACTCTCTGGCAATCTGTTTTCTTTTCCCCTTTAATGGCTTTTTTTGAAATGATGCATCTTAAATTTACTAATTCACTGTAAATTTTTGAGTTTTTTACACTGACATTTTGATGATGAAATATTGCATCATGTAACCATATAGTATCGTATTGTTAACAAGTAATTACATGCACATATTCCTGCAAAAGCATGCTGGACTTCTGGATAATGCATGATACACTGGCTTGCCAACTTGCTTGTTAAGACCTGTTGACAGACTTGACCAATGATTGGTTATATTATAACCAATTATAATTTGTTATAACAGTTACAATTTGCATTTTGTTTATTTGGAAAATAATGTAATCACAACTTTAACTTTATTATACAACAGATAAAACATGTACAACTGGTTTTTCAAAATTTCCTTCTCTTCTACTGCCCCTTTATTTTTAGTTAACATCCCCCAACTGTACCCGAGGCTACTACTGCCCCCTAGATCATTCCAGCACCCCCAAAAGTGCAGTATCACCCACTTTGGAAACCTATGAGGCTAGATTTGAATGAAGGGCCAGTGCTCTATCCACTGAGTCACCTAACTGCCCCCATAGCAGAAATCTGAAAGTAGAGTATGCTTTGACTGGATAAGCAACAGAAATCACAGAATGCTGAACTAAAAGTGGCCTCAGAAGCCCTTCGAATTGACAAACATTAACTACTAATTTCCTATATACCTATTACTGTGCTAGATGCTAAAGTTCAAAAGTAGCATGTGAGGCACATGGTCCACAACTTCATGGGCAAGTCAAGATATACCTGAATTAAACAGAGATGAAGATTTTATATAAGGTAATAGCTCAGCAAAAGGGAAAAATGAAAACAGAATTAATAAGTACTTGTGATTTAATTCAATAAGAGTTTAAATCTGGGAGGGACATAACATATAAAAAAATATTAACACACATATTATATAAGCACATTAATAAAGTATAAAACAAAGTGCCATCTTTGGTCCAAGAAGAAAAGTGGAAGTTATTAACATGTGAATAAGTGTTTAAATAAACATTTCCCTAATGATTCCCCATGTAGTTCAATTACCTATATGTTTTCTTCCATCTAAGGAACATCGTATATTTTCACTGATTTGTTCAATCATTTATTAAGTATTTACTGAGCATCTACTACGTGTTTTGGTGCTATGAAGAATATATATATATATTTAAAAGTATAAGATACATGTCTTTCCTTGCAAGTCCTTAAAAGCTATTTGAGAAATTCAACATGAGAGGGAACAGGATCATAGGTGGCACAGTGGATAGAGGGCCTGCACTCAGGAAAATTCTTCTTCCTGAGTTGCAACGTGGCCTCAGACACCTACTAGTTGTGTGACCCTGAGCAAGTCACTTAACCCTGTTTACTTCAGTTTCCTCAGCTGTAAAATGAGCTGGAAAAGAGAAAGGCAAACCACTCCAGGATATCTGCCAAGAAAATCCCAAATAGGGTCACACAGAATCAGACAAAACAAAATAATAAAGAACAGAATTGAAGAATATAGACATGCACTACAACTATATAAAGGCAACAATGACAGCAACAAAATCTTGATTCCTCCCAGCTGCTGGTGCCTCTCCTCAAAATTGCCATAGATATTTTTATATAAACGTATACATGTGCATGTTATCTCCCCCCAAAAATTTAAACTTCTTGAGTGAAGGGACTTTTCCATTTTTTTTTTTAGTATCTACTGCCTATCATAGTTAGTAGCACACTATAAGTACTTAAAAGTACTTAAAAAATGCCTGTTGATTAATTAACCAACTTAACATATAAGAAAAGAAATTCAGAATGGAGCAGAAAATAAATAGTTTTGTGGCAATCTTGTTAAAGTTAACAGTCTTTTTTAAAGCTGTATACAAAAGTTTGCAGTTACGTGCACAAATAATTAACATAAAACAATTTATTGTTTTTTATCTTGTATTCAAAGGTCTAAGAAATAAAGTATTCAGAGAAGGAAGAGACCTTAAGGGAAACATTACAGAAGGTATCTCCAAAGGCTACTGGAGATACAGGACCAGAGCTTAGGATAGGACTAAAATTCACAGATCTTTGAGAGTCTGTTCATTTATGTTTATGGTCCATAATATTAAGTAGATTCTGCAAATTAACTTATTTTCTATAGCATTTATTATTCATTAGGCATAAAAGGAAGTTCTATAAAGATCACAAAAAAAATGAAGCAGATTATTGCACCTTTAACAAGACCAAAGATAGGACTGGAATTGAAAGAGAACATTTTAATGTAAGAATATTTCACATATTACAAAAGTATATAGCTCCAATAAAAAAAAGAACATGGGACATTTATCTTACATAATGATTCTGATAGTCAGAAATCCTCATAGTGTACCTGCCTAGTCACTACAGAAGATATGCAGAACCTTTAACTTTGTACCTATTTACAACATAAAAGTGCATGGCTCATGGTGGAGAGGCAATTTTGACAAATACGTAGAAAAAGAGTTACAAAAGAGTTTATGGTGAGAGACCCAACAGCAGGTTAGCTGTTCTGGTATCTTCTCTTCTGGTCTTGTAAGAGACACTGTACTCAGTAATTGCTATGAAATGTAGCTTCACTTGTATCAACATCATGCTCCTAAAAAAAAGAAAAAATGGAAAATGTCATTATAATGCTAAAATCCATTCATTTAAACACTAATGACTGGTTAACTGCTGCTAATTAATTGCAGTCATAGGAAATTTCAGGTATGCAGGACTGAGCTACCACTTAGCTTAAGAGGCTGAGAGGTCAGATGGCAGAGCAGAACAATTGGATTTGGAGTCAGGCAGGATTCTGTTCAGATCCTGAACACAGAGACTATCAGCTGGTTCCCTTAGTACTCTGAGCCTAAGGATTCTCATTCAAGTGGGATGGTATTGGTCCTACTGACAACACAGAACAGCTGTGCAGATTAAATGTGATCATGCATGGGAAGTGCTTTGCACATCTTAAGGTGCTAGTCATTAAGATTTCTAAAATTACAAGTTGATCCTCCACTGCTGTTAAGATCAACAAACATGAGGCCTGTCAGCAATGTCCATCCTGACCCTCAATCACACCTTCTTAACAGACTGAGACAATAATCTGCTCTTCCAGATCCCAGTTTAAGGTGTCCTGGGCCCTATTACTTTGATCACCAGCACAAGAGCTACTTCTCCACAGTAACTAGGTCACACAGTGGAGAGAGGGCTGGGCCTGGAGTCAGAAAGACCAGAGTTCAAATCTAGCCTCAGACATGAGCAAATCTCTTGACCCTTGTTTGCCCCAGTTTCCTCATCTGTAAACTGGAGATAAGAAGAGCATCTTCCTCCCAGGGAAGGGAGGATCAAATGAGGTAATATTTGTAAAGCTCTTAGTATAGTACCTGGCCATAGTAGGTGCTATACATGTGTATTCCCTTCCTCCTTCACTCTTCCCTCCTCAAACTTATGCCCACTAACCAGCTCCTTCTCACAGGAACACTAATGGCAGGGGGCAAAGGCAGCCAATAAGCATTTTGTTTTAAACTGGAAGGAATAAAGAGCAGGGATGATAAAAATTAATCCAAAGGTTGAATTCAGTCCACAAAAATTCCTTATAGGACTTTCAACATCAGAACTTTAGATAACATAAAAAAGCTCCTGTGAATCCAGCTCTCAGAGATGGAACCAAACAATAATTCTAGTGTGCAGGATGTGATACACACATTACCTGATTCAGTTTCTTAAACTCCACAACTTGGAAGAATATGTGCTCCAGAATATGTTTAGCATCTTGTTGCTCCTTCTGAAGTTTACTAGTCACTCCCAGAATGTCACCACACTTCCTGACATAGAACTCCAGGTCCTCTTCAGTACCTAAAACAATGGGCACATGCAGCTCAACTACTGTCTCCTGCTACAACCTAGTTTAAAATGGACCACATTCTACATATTCACAATTAATTATTCAAGGCATTTTTCCATCTCTATATTTTCAAATGTAAGATGCTATTTAAAGTTATATACAGTAATAGAAGCTGTAGAACCCTATTACTTGTATGCATGGAGGTAAAATGTCTTATCAGTTCTGATAAAGGCTTGATATTTCTCATTAAAAGAGGATTGAATGGTTTGGGTACTCATGATTGCTTGGAACCATCATTTCCACATTACATATCAAGCAAAGATGATTGTTTTGACTCAGTGGCAACCGTGCATGCACATTTTAACTTCTTTTCTGGTAGTGGTGACTGATCTGTATTCATCCATCCATATTCTTTACTTAACCTACCCTGAGACCAATAGCCTATATTTGTGAGAGGCAGCTTGGGTTAAGAGCATAATCTGTAGCCAGTTAATGGTTCATAAAGGAATAAAACCCATACCTTCAACTTATTGGCACTATGGTCTAACTAAATGGGATAATCAGCCACTTGGGGAGAAAATATCAGAATAATTTGCATGAAATAAAGGAAACATAAAATGTACTTTAAAATTCTATCCATTTTTTTTTTCAGTTCAATGATACAAATGGTTCTCATACCAATGATACAGTTATATAGTCTGGAAAAAACAAAACCAAATATATAAATTGATCAGGCTTACATTTATTGGTAATTTGAGCAAGCCGTGCTTTCTCTGAAGAGAAAGTTTCATCCAAGTCAAATAGTTCCAGAGGAGGTGGTGGTAATTCTCTGAAACTGGGAGGAAAAACCTAGGTATAAAACATCTTTTGTTATTAATTATGCAAAGTTAGAATATTGAAAATTCTAAAATGAATTAAAGTGGTTAAAACAGAAATATTCTTATTTCATGATCTCAGAATGCATTGTTATTGCTTAAGTACTTATAAGTATAACACCAAAGCTACACTATTTGAGAAATCTCAGAACCTTCCTATGTAACACTCAGTTGTTATTCCACTCCTGACCTCCCACCTGTCCCCCAATTGCTCATCTGTTACACACCTTCACCATTTCCACTATCAGCTGTTGAAGCAAATCTACTTAAAGTCATGAATTGATATTTAACAAGAAAATTTGATAAATAATTTACTAAAAGCAGCTGTTATACTAGATGATGAGATATAGAGTTTAGATGTTAGTAAGTGAATAATGACTACATGAATAGAACTATAAGAGCTGCAGGTAATTCAAAAACAATTCAACAAACATTAAGTACCTACTATGTGCAGATCACTGTCCTGATCACTTCTTTATCACCCTTTTTGTTATAGTGTAATTTCTATACTAGGTATTTTGGGCAGCAGATTCATCACATGTTCCAAAAACCTGGCAACTTACCGCTGGCTGAAGGGCAGGTAGTGGAGTCTCAAATTGTGGCTGGATGAGCTGGAGAGGTTCATGCTTCACATTTAGTTGTTCATAAGCTCTGTCAAAAGAGAAAAACATATGAACCAACATCAGGCAAGGTGAGTTACAAGTAAGTATTCCCAATTAATAGATATGCTATACATATTTCTTATCTATAAGTTCTAAGGGAGATGCCCAAAAAACAAAAAGCCCATATTCCTTAACAAGGATAATTAGAACAGACATTATGCCAATTCCAAATGGAACTATTTAAAATTACTGAATTTAGAACTGAGTTTGACTCAGTGTGATTAGAGCTAAATAGAGTATTTTATTTATATAAAGAACAAAACGACACTGTGGAAAGAACAAAGTACTAAGAGTAAGGAATGTGGATTCAAATCCTTAACCACCATTTCTTAGCCCTGTAACCTAAGACAAGTCACTTAACTTCAGTTTACTCATCTGTAAAATGGCAGATTTCTTTAAGAAGAGTTCTGCCTCTGACATTCCATAATTCTATAAGGAGTTTCTGGCTAAAGAAAAGCCTATCACAATTAATTCTTGCATAGGTGTTTTTCAGAAAAATCTTTTTTCACCACTTAACTAGGGGTACCCTCTTAACAGGAAGCAGCACACTTATTCAAAAGGTAGGGGAGGACTTATTCCATGAGAAATAAAACTTCCATGACCTCTAAAACTGTAAGTTATAGATGAAATATTGATCTGCATGGATGGAGAGAGTTTCCAAACTGAAAGTTCCTTAGTCAAATAAAATCACAGACCTGAAAGGGCCATCATCTCACCCTCTATAGACAAATTATCCATGGACTATTTTGCAATTTGCATCAAGGGCTATGTAAAGTCAGCAAATTACCCAAATAATTATCTGCAATGTATTTTTAAATCAATAGACTTTCCCACCACCACTCAGCAAGTTATCTGATCACATCTTCGTATTAGCTGAGTTTTGTGTTCAGGAATGCAAACTAATTAGAATAGCCTAAGGAAACCATTATTAGGCAGGTAAAGCTAATGACAAACAAAAAAATCCATCCATTATCTACTCTAAAGGCAAATACACATCCCCCCTACTTGCAACTTACATTATAGCATCATGACAGTGCGATATAATAGAAAGGGATCTAGAAGTGCCTTCCAGAAATTAAGTTATGTCAATGACTAAACAATATTCAAGTCACTCTCCCAAGCCTCAACATCCGCATATGTAAAATAGAGGAAATAACATTTACACTACCTGTCTCACTAGACTTTTGTAAGAGTCAAATGAAAAAACACTATATATGCTCATTCCATTCCATTCACTGTGTTAGGTGTTGGCAACACAAAGAGGACAATGAAATAGTACCTGACCTCAAAGAGTTTACATGTATAAGTGGGAAGGACAAGATGGATACATATAAGTATATACAAAATAGGCATATGCCAAATATATAGAAAATAAATAAAAAATCATTTAGACAGAAGGCATTAGCAGATAATCTCATTTAGCCTGCCTCAGGCTCAGTCCCCTCATTTGTTAAATAAGGGGCTGGACTACGTCCACCCCACTTCTAGATTTAGAATCTCAAGGTCCTGTTTTACTCTGACTTCACGTATCATTGCGTAATTATCATCAACATCCTAAACAGAACCGAATCTTGGGCTCAAAAGGGGCTCCAGCTTTATAGTTCTACACCGAGCACCTCTGAAAACAGAAGCGCTCTGTGAGAACTTACAAACATGGCAAGACCCCACAAGGAGGCTTGGAAAGTTATGGCTGCCCTTTTGTAAATAGTCAAAATTTTAAAAGGTTAACTGAAGTGCCTCTTATTTACCCATGACGGCAAAGCAGCAGAGACAGAGGTCCAGTCAAGCCATTAAATTGAAGCAAAAAGTTGTAACAGCACGTTTACCCCTTTAGTATTAAACCTGGATCGACAGGAGCTAAATCACTCTTTTAGTCCAAGAAATGTCCAGAATTTCAAAATGACAGAAGATAACAAAGGAACCACATCCTTTCCATGCAGTCCTCTTCCCCTCCTTACCCCATCCATTAGCCACTTCCATACCTTAGGCCTCCATTTCCTCATCTGTAAAATGAAACATTCTACATGACTTCTCAAGTTCTTTTTAGCTCTGCAATGCCATAAAGGCATCATTTTATGAATCCATAACTAAGCAGATGAAGATACAGAGGTAATAAAAAGAATTTACTCAATAACAGTGACTTGAAGTCAGCCTGTAAAACTGGCACAACAGGGCTGAGTCAGAGCTGTCTTCCTTATTAGAAGCCCCTTTTTAAAAAGTGGCTGAGTACTACTTCTTCCTGTTTTCTTCTCGCTGAAGGAAGCAAGGTTGAGGTGGGAGCTCAGAGTAAACAAGGCCTCTTCTGAACCATTAGTTTCTTGCAATAGCTCATGTGAAAGGGGAGCTAACAGGAGAAAACCCACACTTTGCTCTAGTCTTGCCTGGTGCCTTGACAGCCTCCTCCAACCCATCTCTCGCCCAGCTGAGAGTTGCTTGTTGACCTCCCCAGTCCTGAGAAGTGCTCTTCCTTTGCCTCTTAGTATGGGGAGGACTAGCACCTCTGATATGAGGGCTGCTGAGCCCTTTCCAAGGATGCTCATGTACCTTCACCCAGCTCTCACCTGTGATTCCAATAAGTTGTAGCTTGAGTAGTGGTCACACCCCAGTAAAACCATCTCAGCAGATGGGCTACACCAGGTTGGGGGTAATCAACTGGCCTCAAACCTATTGGTAAGTTAGGGAGGTGTTCACCCCAAGCATTGCAAAGATTTCCCCAGCAGAGTGAATGGATGAGAACAATTTGTTCCAAGGGGTATCGAGGCAGATGAATCAGGTGCTGGTGAGCACTTAGAGCTTGGTCAGACATCAAAGATAGCAGAGTCATCCACTGCATCCTAGGCCTTGGCCAGTCATTTTGACTTTGGTCCTGCCACTGGATTTCAATGAGTCTAGAAGACACAGTGAGGCTGACAACTCGGCCTCATTTAAATCCAATTCACATATGACTGTATAATCCTGTGATGTCACTGGTCCTCTTTGAAAATAAAGGACAAACAAGTATCACCAGAACAAGGAAGAAAATAAGTTTTTTATGAATGCTTAGTTACTTTTATACCATTACAGTCAATGACTTCATTTTTTTCTAGTCTTTTTTCAAACCCTCAGCATGGCTTTTCTCATCAGTGATTCCCAGTTGTAAACAAGTCTACTGTTCTCAATACGAAAGGTCTTATTATTCTCACCTCTAAGGGTCTCATCTTGATTCAGAGCCTTCTTGACTTTTCCACAACTGGCATAAGCCATAAACCTTTTCCTACCATCCTTTCCCAGCCTAACTCTAGAAATAATATCATCTATTTGCCTGCTACTTTAAGTTACTATCAAAATTTCCACTAAAGGTTTTTTTTCATAAAATATTCATGTGATCATGAATAGCAGAACACCAAATCCAAACAACTACAAAATATAGTTCATCATTTATTAAAGCTGGGACTCCTGAGGATTATCCAGCACAACCCCTTCATTTTACAAGTGAGGAAACTGAGGCCAAGAGACAGAAATTAACTTGCCCAAGATCACACACAGCTAGTAAAAAAGTAGATCCAGGGCTCGAATCCAAATCTTCAGAAATCCATTGCTCTTTCCACTATACTATATAATGTAAAAAGATAATGGGACACAGGTCAGGAGATTACACAGAAACCATTCCTTGACTAGTGAGATTCAACCTGTGATTTCACACAACTCCTAGAGGAGTAAACTCGCTTTATCAATTCAAGGCTACATCTTGTCTGCAATGAAGTCTTACAGATTTGATAGAGCATTGAAGGGTCAGGTGACTTGTCCAGGGCTCACAGCCAATATATGTAGAAGTCAGGACTTCAACCCAGGTTTTCCTGGCTCCCAGGTCAGCTCTAGTACCTCAGGTTGGCAGAAGAATTACATGCCTAAATAATTTCATCTTTCATAAAAAGTGAAAGCAGACACCAGAAACATTAATCCTAAGATTTTCATTGTCAGTCAGATGAGGGAGTTGGACTACATAATCTCTAATATTCCTTCCAGTTCTAATGACTCTACTTCCAGTTATTCGGGGGGATGAAGGAAGCAAAACCAAAGCAAGATAAAGAGAAATGCTTTCAAAAACTTTTTCTACCTAATGGTGTCTTAGTCAAAAGATTTTACTTTTGCCTAAGCAAGGATTCTAACATTACTAAATTTAGGTCTGAAAGTCAAACACACAAAAAACCCCCAAAACCTTTAAATAAAATGAAAATGCAGTTCTAAAAGAGAAGTTTTACAAGTGCTGACTTGATAACTTTAGATAAGGAAGTGGTATCCAGTTGGTAAATGGATAAGTCAAAGAGAGTTGTAAAGTCACGTGGGTTCTCATCACCCTCCTGAAGACAAACTCGAAGTCGCTCTGACAACATAGCGGTGTCTGGCAACATGGTATAATCAGAAATCTGAAAAGCATAAGATTGATACCTTAAATAGTGTGAGAATAAGGGGGAAAAGCTTTGTTCAGTCATGTTTCATTTTCATCTTGTAATGTTAATATTAAATTAAAAGCACTGTGTAGAAAGTATAATTCAACTACACTCATGTTATCCAATCCTGAAAGGAATTCCCCTTTTGTGATACAATTACACAGAACAATTGCCTGTAATAGATGGAAGGAATGGAAAAGTTCAGCAGCTTCGTTTAGTTTGCAAGGTTAGGGTAGAAAAGCAAAGGGATTTTCCAAAACTCCTAAAAAATAATTCTTGAAATATAAAAGCCTTGAAATGTGAAACCCCAATTAATCTGTAGTCTCTTTCCTCCTCACTTTCTGACCTGAGTTGCTGCCTCCCCATAACACTAGGTAGCCTCTACCAGTAAGGGAAACAGCATCATGGTCCCTAAAAGGTTATTAGCCCTCAGCCCCAACTATTGTATAACTTGTCATTTCTTATCATCCCTGTTCCTGTGGGCTCCTAGGAAAATCTGGAGAAGTACAGAGAGGCTCTGTGACACCGGATGGATCATTACACGACTACCCCCACACTATGGCTCCCCTTTCCTCTTGACTTCTTCGCAAGACTTGAACAGGAAAATAGGATGCCTGGGAACTGCTGTAAGACCAGAAGAGTCAGCACAGTGGTGTCTTATTTAAACTTTTTCCTACCCATATTACTAGGAAAGATCCCTCTCCAGACAAAATGCATAAAATTCTAAATGAAATGAGTTGCTCTCCCTTCACATGTGCCATAGACTTTTCATTAAAAAGTGAAAAATTGGTATTTGTCCTCCAAAAAATGTACATAGCAAACATTCCTTCTGATAAATTGGATCTTTTCATTGGCATTTATTTTTTATTTCTATCATGACCAATTTCTGTAATTTTTACCAATTAACTGTAATTAATATTTATTACTAGCTAATTAATATGTTCCATTAACAAGATGTGGATTTCCTAAAAAGGCATTTCTTTGCTTTATATGATGCAGGACAAAAGTACATCAGCTCCCAACATCTCCAAAATTAAAATTTCAGAATGCCATGATTCAGAAGTTTTAGAAAGAGGTAGAATGGAAAGAGAGGTAGTCTCCGAGTCAGGAAAACCTGAGTTCAAGTCTTAGCTCTGATGGGTCTTGGCTATGGGAACCTGGATAAGTCACTTCATCTGGCAAAGCCCTGGCAGCATTTTTATGACTAGAAGGTGCAGAAGTGGTGCTGATCTGCATCAGGAGAGGGCACATGGGGTTCTTCATGGGGTTCACCACACCATAAAAATCTTAGGTCAAGTCCTTCCCCTTCCAGCAATTGAAGAAAACTCAGATTTGGTCCTATGAAGTGAGGCTGAACAGTATACAGACTTCCTTCTTCTTTGTCTTCAGCATTTAAATAGTCAAACAGAAGAGTATTAAACAAAGAATCAGGAGAGTTGGTACCAGGGCCCCTCCTCTACTAACTAACTGCCTGTGGGACATCTGACAGATCAAGTCCCCTCTGGGAGTCTGGCTTCCCTCATCTGTCAGATGAGGAGGCTGCAAGAACTTCATGCACATCCTGAATTCTATTCTGATGATCTGCCTCCTCCATTGGGACAGATTCCAACCCAACCATGCCTTTCAATCCTATGCCTCTCCTGCACATGTCTTCCTGTACATGCCCAACAGAGGATCCACCCATTGTAGTGAAGGACTTTCCTCCAAATAACCAGAAGCGTCATGGATAACAGTGGAACACATGAGCTATCTGTCCATAGGTTATCCCCGCTCCTTACAACTGACAACTATAACAAGAAAAGAAAAGATGAAAAAAAATAGGGCCAGATTCAACAGAATTTCAGAGCAAAGAAGCATGTTATTTATTTGTGGATTTTCTTGGGTGTGCCTTGTTAAACATAAGATGGACTTTCTGTTATTCCTTATTAAACTGATAACTTTTAAAACATTTTTTAACCAAGTGGGCTGAATCATCTCTAAAGGTCCTTCTAGCTCTTTCGTTGTAAGATACTAGACCTACTGTTTAATATTAACAGCAATTATAAGGGTGAAATTTGGCTTCATATAAATACATTAGCCTACTAATTATAGAAGGAACAACACACCATATATTTTGCTATTCCTGGTACTTGAGGATATAGAAATAAGGTTGAACAGGGGTTAATAAGAAATTTTCTATTAACACTTGCCATACACAACAGAAATTCTGAAGAATTCCTTTATCTCTCAGACTATTTTGTGATAAACAGATTTCACAAGTTCAACCCAGATATTTTACAACAGTAACTTCATTTGGTTGTTAGCAGGCATTAAATAGCAAGTGCCCTAACTAAAGTAAGAGCTGTGAAGACAGTGAAAATTATGCTGGAAAATAAATATAAGGTTTGAGAAAAAAAAAGAGGCTATAGGATTGCAAGTAACTCAGGATCACGCCCCTTGTATAAAATGAACACTTTCTTACAAAAAAGAGGCTATAGGATTGCAAGTAACTCAGGATCACGCCCCTTGTATAAAATGAACACTTTCTTACAAAAGAAAGTTAGAAGGTACCAGACATGGAGAACACCAAAACCTGATTATAAAAAATGAAACTGACTCTATCTTAAAATGGATGTTATCACAGAATCAACTTATCTATGTCCAGTCAGACCATCGATGAGGAGTAACAGATAAATGGCTTCAGGGATCCAATAAAATACATAATATAAAAAGGCCTAGAGGATAGCTAACATAGCACACTGGGTTTATCGCCTGGGAAGAGCTCTGAAAGAATACAGTTAAGAGTTACACAAGATGAGAATACAAGGATAAGTTCTTTTCTGTACACAGATTCTTCACAGTACTGAAGTTTAAACACTCTTTTAAAAATAGAGGATTGGGAGAGTACATTCCTTTTAGAACGTTAAAAATGATGAAATATTGTCTCTGTGAATTAAATTTTAAATGATTTCCTACCTCTGGGTCTTCTGCATCAATCTGGTTTAAATGGATGTCTGTTGTGGTGAGCCACTGGAAAACTACATCCTAGAGGCAAAACAAAACACATTAGTAAGTCAAGTAAAGAAGTGAGAAATAGTAAATTAAAAAGATTAAAAATAGATTAAATTTATTTGTTCCATGAAACCATTTCTCAACGTAACCTCATAAAACATTTAAAAATTACAATTCATGACATTTTCTTCCAATTAATGCAAAGTTAAATTATCATTTTATCTATAAATTCTCCTAAGACATTTACCCCTGTAACTTTATACCAAATTTCATTGACATACGTTAAAAGTTAATAAAGACTTGCCCATTATGATAACAGAATGAACCACAAAAATAATTTTATAAAACCTCAACATTTATTGAAAAATAGATTATAAATATTCATTTCATAAGATTATGAAATTCTTTTGCTTTCAAGTATCAATACTGAATTTTAGAGTCTAAGCCTACTTATTAAAATATTTCATAACATAAAGGAAGTATAACATATGTGTAGTAATCTAAAGCAGTGGTGCCAAAATCAAATACAAATGGATCATTGTAGCCACACACTGAGTTAGAAAACTACAAACTAACATTATCTATGCTGTGTTGCATTTTTACTTATTTTTGTTAAACATTTTCCAATTACATTTTAATCTTGTTCAGGCTGTTCTCTGGAGTTTTGTAGGCTGTGAGTTTGACACCTCTAGTTTAAAGTAATGACTCATGATATAGTCCAGCTTGAAAAAATATTATTAAACAAATATCACTAGTCTAACTAATATTACTAATCAGTCACGCTCACTCAGTCATAAATTCTTAGTCTGAGATTTTTAAAATTTCTAGAAATGAAAGGGTAAAAAAAAATTTCTCATGGTTTTAGTGTTAAAAATATATCTGCAAGAGCTAATTTGGTCTTTCACATTACAGCTGGATTTTGTTAACAGTATGTATTATCTTAAATTTTAGAAGTTAAACTCTATTCTCTCCTCCTTTATCTTAGTGTCTGAAGTGTCACCAGCCCTTCTCACCAAGACCAACTCTTTAACAACAGGTATCCTTCATCTCATCCCCCCTTTCATCTTCTCCAGCAGATTGCTGCCATAATCACTGTCTCTCACTTTATTGTTCCCTATTTATTGGTTCCTTTCCTGCTGCCTTCCTAATCTTTAAAAGAGCCTCATCAGACCCTACCATCCCCTCAAGCTAACATTCTAAATTTCCTTTCCCCCTTTCTCCACCAAATTTCTAGAAAAAGTTGTCTATACCTAATACCTTCACTTCCTTTTTTCTTTCACTTCTAAATCCTTTGCAATCTGCCTTTTAACCCTATCATTCCACTGAAACTTCTCTTCCCAAAGTGAGAAATCTCTTGGATGGTCTTTTCTCCATCATCATTCTTGATCTTTCTGCAGCATCTAACTGATACCATACATTTCCTGGATGCTCTCTCCTCTCCAATTTGTTATGACAGCGTTCTCTCACCATCCCTCAGTTTCCTTTGCTAGTTCATCATCTATATCACACCCTTTAACAGACACTGTATACTAGAGCTCTGTCCAGATCTTCTCTATACATATTCTCACACTTGGTAATTTCACTGACTCCTTTGGGTTTCAGTATCATTTCTATGCAGATGGAGAGGCCAGCACACCATAAAACTGACAAAGAGGCCATCAAGTCCAACCATTTTACAGATTTGAAAACTGAGGCAAAGAGATTATGACTTACCCACAGTCAAAAAGCTAGTTAGTGTCTGTGGTGAGATTTAAGTCCAAGTCTTGCTGTCTTCAAATCTAATGCCCTACCCACTATTTCACACCACTAATATACACTGGTTGTGATCCTGGACAAGTCTAACTTCTCAGTGATCTAAGCAACTCTTTTAATACAACTTTTATATGGTGCTTATTTTATGCCAGGCACCACATCAAATAAACGCTTTACAAATATAATCTCATTGGATCCTTGTAACAACCCTGGAAAGTAGGCAGTGCTGTTACGCACCTTTTACAATTGAAGAAACTAAGGCAAACAGAAGTAAAGTGAACTGTCCAAGGTCACACAATGTGTCTGAGGCTGGATCTAAACTCAGGTTTTCCTAACTGCCTAAACTATAACTTAGATTTTCTCAGATTTTCCTAACTGCCTAGGCTATAAGTTTCAGAGAAAGTGCTGACTTGCTTTGATAAAGGATTTTCCCCACTCAGGAGTTCCCTATACCAATGAAATCAAAAACCTAGTCCCTATCCTAGGCAGTGAGATAGTGCAGTGGAAAGAACACTACATTGAGAGTCAGGAAGACCTGAGTTCCAATCTGGCCTCAGACACTTCCTAGTTGTATGACCCTGGGAAAGTCACCTTACCTCTGCCTCACTTTCTTCAAAAGGGGAGAATAACAGCAGCAGGGTTACTGTGAGAATCAAGGAGGGTGATATTTGTAAAACACTTAGCAGTGTCTGGCTCAATGCAAGCACTTAACTAATGCCTATTCCTTCCCTCCCTCCTAGTTCTAATCCTGTGCAGATGACACCCCAGTCTATAACCTAGCCTCTCCCAAGTTCTAGTACCACATCACCAACTGCATACTGGACATTTCAAAATGGATATTCTCTAAGCTTCTAGAACAAGCCTGAAATCCACTACCAGCCACTCAACTTTCCTATTTATGCCAAGGGCACCACCTTCCTCTTGATCACATTCTTGGTTCTCTGTCATTCTTGTTTCTACCTCCACAATCTCTCTCAAATATGTGCCCTTCTCTGTACTCACATGGCCACTACCCTTGCTCAGATCTTCATCACCTCTTGCCTGGACTACTTCAAGAGTGCTTGTTACTAGACACCTTGCTTCAAATCTTTCCCCTCTTCAATTCATCCTCTATGCAGCTGCCAAAATAAGTGCAGGTCTCCCCAAGCCAGTGCCCTACTCAGTAAACTTAAGTCGTTCCTACTGTCTCTAGGATAAACATAAACTAATATGCGAGCCTTATTATGCCTTACTCTATATTATGCACTCTCATGGTCCAGTTAAACTGACTGTCTTAGTGTTTATCACACTTGGCATTCCATCTCCCATCTCAACACCTTTGCACTGCTTGTCCTACATGAATACAAAATATAGTTACTTTTCATCTCCACCACTTGGAATACTTAGTTCCTATCAAAACTCAGCTTAAGTGCCCTCCTTCTACAGGAGGCCTCTCTTGCTCTCCCAGCTGTTAGTACCTTCCCTCCCTACAAGTAATATCTTGTACTTATTTGTATATATTTATACATGTAAGTGTTGTCTACCTTGATGGCATGTCAACTCCTGGAGGGCAGAGACTGTTTCATTTTTTGTCTTTATATCCCCAGGACCCAGCATAGTACCTGGTACATAATAGGCACTTAATAAATGCTTGACTGATTGAGGGGGAACCTGTATAAAACTTAAGAGTATTTATAAAGACAATCAAATTTTATATAAATTCCATGAAAATAAGAACTAATTCAGTTTCTCATCATAGCAATTAAGACCATTCCTTCCATTTTCAATTTATCATTTAAAGTAACCCAACCTGAATCTTCTTTCCTTGAATCATTTTATTAATGATTTACCTGACCCCAAAGTCTACAGTCACTGGTATCGATAGATTTGGATATGGATAGATTTGTTTCCATATTTTAGCTTATCAATTGAGGCTTACACTTTAATATGATCTCTTTCATATATATAGTGTCTTCATGAATTAGTTGGAATAGCAATGGCTAACACATTTTCTCAAATATCTACTTGTTTTACAAATGACTGAATGCACCAATGGCATAAAAATGATACATACTCACTGGATAACAAAATAACTATTCCAAAAAATCTTACCATGATTTTGCTGTTTTCTTCTTTATCCAAATACTGGTCACTAAACATGTGGCAAGAACCTAGCACTGCCAACTTTCCACCTTGGTTCTGTCAATGACAGACAATACATTGAAACATAGGTCAAAAGCACAACTTAACAAGCTTATTCTCATCATTTTCTATCCATTTGGGGTAGAATCTATGGTTTCTCAGAGTATATTTTATAAACTACACAAATTACATATGCTAAACCAATATTGTATCAAGGCTGCAAAACAGCCAAGGATATATACAATATAACACCACAATGTGCTATGATCCAAATCTCATTCTCATTTAAATTCTTGAATATTCTTCTATTTGCCTTTTAAAGCTAATACTACTTGCATAAGACAATGTTAATCAAGCTTTATTATGTGTTTCCCCCTCCCCCATTTTTATTATCCTGTATAATGAGAGGATAATTATCTTCTCATGTTCTTAAAAGAAAGAAAAAGATCCAAAAGTAGGCTATATACTGGAATTAGGACTTATTAAATGTATTATCAGATCATGAAGACATTTATGAGTTTCAAA
Source organism: Potorous gilbertii (assembly GCA_028658325.1). Lineage (NCBI taxonomy): Eukaryota > Metazoa > Chordata > Mammalia > Diprotodontia > Potoroidae > Potorous > Potorous gilbertii. The sequence continues at coordinate 352,612,904 of CM053769.1, forward strand.
ATCAGTTTTTAAAGCTCTTATAGCTAAGAGGTACAGAACAGCTTTGTTTGGCATCAAATAGACAGAATTATATCTGAGGCAAGTATTTTGTATATTTTAATGAGTTGAACATTTTAGTGAGTCAGATGATGCAAAAATGCAAACTCTACAATTTTTTAAAAATTCTTTCAGGAAATTAATATTGGCTATCTCATTAAAATTGATTCATTCATTGGATTAGGGCATTGGGATAAGGAGGCAAAAGAATGAAATAAAAGCCATTGGAAATATTTCAAGACAATTTCAAATAGAGATTTCAATAGGTAGAGTTTCACAAAATGACAAATGACTGAATACTGCTGTGATTGGAAACAAAACTATAGGTAACTCCCACAAAGAAAGTTCAAAAAATTGACTTTCCTTTCTACATATTTCATCTTATATTTTCCTTTCCCTAATATCACCATCTTTTCCCTACCTCATTTCTCTCAAATAGATTATAGATCTTCTTTCTAATCCTTTTTTCTGCCCTGACAGAGATTCTACCATTGTCTTCAGCTTCCTCTTCCAGCATTTTGTCTATAATTTCCTCCAGCTAAATGAAAAAGGATGTCTAGTTAAAGACCAATTCTCTCCCTGCCCTTCATATTAACAGTTCTATTCTAGTAAAGCAAAAGGGCTGGAAAGGGGTAACAACACGCTCAGTGATATAAATGACATTAAACTAGGAGCCAATACTCAAGTTCTAACCCAGGAGCTGCCAATGATTTCTAATAGGATTCTGAGGTCACTCTTGGTAATCATTTTTTGATCTCATGACACTGATTTGTCTCATAGAAACTGTGCTCACAAAGCACCACAGAAAACTAAGGAGAAATTATGATTACCATTTCTAGGAAATAAGGAGACAATAACCTCTTGCTGGTACAAGTACAGCCAGGTCTCAATCAGTGTGAATAACAAATTCCTTGAAGTGGTTGTATTATTTAAATTTGCACTATTTCCTTTAGGTTGGAATCAATTATCACATTTGATATAATTATAACTTGTAATTGTACTTACTTGAATACAGGAAACCACTTCAGGGGAGTCACTGTTTACACAAATTGAGACCCTAGCTGTACACAGCAGAGTGCTTAAGGCTGGGCAATGTGCTCTGTATACTGGGTATTCATTCATTAAGGAATGACTATCCTAAAATGGGTATTCATTAATTAAGTTCTGACTATTCTAAAATTAAAGTATTTCTGTGTTCATAGCTGAAAAATCAGATTACTAGGATTTTTCCATATAACTGATGTTAAAACATGTTTTTACCGAGGGCACTTAAAAGTAGTGCAACTATCTTTTGTGGATGTAAAACTCATATGTGTAAAAGGAAATACATTGTTTTCACATCTAGTTTCCATTATTAAACAACATTTTGTTTTTTGTTTGGAAATGTTCTGGATTTTGGGGAAGGAAGATTTGCAATACTCCCTTTATTAATAATGCTTTACATGCACTATGCTATTTTAAGCAGCAAAGACACATATATTTCTTAAGTAAAGAGAGACAGGAAATGGTGTCTGGGACAAAAATTTCATCATTACTTTTCCAGTTTCAGTCAGCTAAAATGGACACCAGCAGCATCATACCATACAGTCAATCTAGTGCACTCTGACATTTCATTAAATCTATTTGCATCTGAATGGGGATAACTTTACAAAGTACTAAGGGGAAAAGCCTGTAGCTGCGGACAAGGGTACTTATAAGTTACAAATTAAATTGGTCCAAATGTCTTAAACAGCTCTTTTTGTATGTGTCAATAATAAACATAAAGGCAAATGTAAGGAAATTTGTACCTTAGAGTGGTAGAAAGCCAGAATGGGTCTGTTAAGGGGAAAGCAGACAGACCCCGTTGACAGAACAGCTACTGCTGGTTTCATCACACTCAGTGTAGCACCAAATGGATATACAAAGGTGAGAGCCCTATGGAAAAGTTCAGATATATTAAAATTAAAAACATTTGATAAGACTGGCAAAGAACGATGTCCAATCTACTGACCAAATCTATTGATCCTTTATATCAGGCCTTTGTTTTCCAAACTACAAATGGGAACAACTGATGTAAACTTGTATTTATTAAGAGCTTATTATGTTTCAAGCACTGGACTGAGCTCCAGGTACACAAAGAAAGTAAAAAAGAGCCCCCACCCTCAAGAAACTCACTATACTGTGTACGTACAACATGCAAACAATTATATACAAACAAAATACATACAAGATATTAGAGATAATCTCAGATGGATAGCACTAGCATTATTCATATATTCAGATGCAAAACAGAAAAATGGAAATGGCAAACGTTGCCACAGTTACAGCTTACATTTCTCATTCACATATTAAAAGACTTTACTATTAAGAAATAAGCCATTCAGGACTTTTTTTTGGTGGAGGAGAAGAAAGTGGAGTAAACAGAAAGAGAAAGAGAATCTAACCCTCACAAAGGTGTTAATACTACTCTTTGATTGCACTGAGGCATTTAAACATGTTTTAAAGGTTCAGAAAGAAGATTTTCAACAGTCAAGGGGATTATGGCCATATTACAAAAACAAATATAACAAAGCAAACATTTATTAAACAAGTGTTATGTGCATAACAAGATTAGGGCTGTTAGAGTTGCAAAGATTAGATGAGACATGGTTCCCACCCATCATTAAAAAACTTATGGTCTAGTATAGACACAAGACACCAACACAGATGCAGTGACATAACTGCATGACCAAACCTGAACAGTACTCAAAGCTGGACAAGCATCTTAAAGAGTTATCAACCTAGTACACCATGAACTTTAAGATTATATAAGGGGAAAGATAGCATGCCTTATGAGATAAATAACATACATTTATATAGCAATTTTTGCCTTTTTAAATTGTCACATACATATTCTATCCTCCTAACAATTCTCCAGGGAAGGTAGGAACATTTTATCCCCAAGAAAAGTTAGTGTAAGAGACAGAACTAGAATCCATTTCTCTCCCCTCAAAGTCCAATGGTATACTTGCTGCCTCTTTTAGTTATTTTAAATCTTATTAAGACTACTTTAACCTGAATAGATTTCATTTCACTTCGCAAAGCATTCAACTTCAGCTCCTTCCCTAATTATTTCAGCAGTTGCTTGTCCTTCCTTTTTGATGAGGATCAATGACATCATGGGTAATGTCTCGACTGGTGAACTGGGCTTAAATGAGGCAAAGCTGCACAAAGTCATCAACTTCACTCTCTTCCTGAGTTATCAGAGTCCACTGGCAGGACAAAAGTCAAGAGATTGGCAATGGCCTGGGATGCAGCAGGTGACCTTGTCATCTTCCATATCTGCCAGCTGCCTTCAAGGTTATTGGAACAAACTATTCTCATCTGCCCATTCCACTGGGGGAAGCCTTCACATTCTTGGACAAACAACTCCCTAACTTACCAATGGGTCTGAGGCCTGTCTGCCAGGATGGTTCTACTGGGGTATGGCCACTGAACATGCTACAACTTCTTGGAATCCGAAGTGAGAGTTAGGTGAAAGGTGAATATCAAAAGTGGATGAGCAGCCCTGAAAAGGGTTTGGCAAGCCCGTATACCGAAGGTGCTAGTCCTCCCTGAACACCCCACATACCCCATTTCAGGTGTACTACCTAAAACTATAAGGTTTCCCCCTTAGTTAACTATTAACTCAGCAATGAGTGTGCATAAAGAAGCTAAAAAAACTAGATGATATCCTGGAATTCCTAGTGTTAACACTTCAAAGGAAAAAATAAGACCTAAGACTAAGAATATATACTTACTGGGCATTGTTTCCATTGCTTTCCTCATCAATTATTCCAGGCACAGCTTTTCCCGCAGCTCGGCTTATTTCCCTTAAAGAAGCAAATACAAACTTGGTTGAAAGAAAAAAAAACCTTGAATTTTAAAACAAATTATGTCCAGAAAATACTAAAGAATACAAGGTCTTAAGAGGCATTCAAGAAACTTTTTCAAAAGACCCTAAAACAATCTAAAACAGAAAGGCAAACACTTTAGGCTATTTTAAGGTCTTTCCCCCACCCCTAAGTGCCCAAGAGGCACTTCTGATTTAGCTGGATAGGAAGACATACATATATATGAGTTTAATAATAGTGCAGGGCAGTCTGTGATTAAGTACCTGAATGAAAGTATACAGAGTCCAACTTTTACAAAATAAAACCTTTTATTAAAAGGACTTGTTTTGCGACATTTGGATTTAGTCAAAGGGCCATACTTGAGGATCTAGAAGGCCACATGTGGTCTAGAAGCTGCAAGTTCCCCACCCCTGGTAGACAATCAGTATTAAAGGGCTTCAGCGATGAATTGGCGGCTGAGTGGTTTTTTTGTGGAAATGTAATTTGAGCTGAGGCCTGAAAAATGTATGGAAAGATCTGGAGAGTTAGAAATTTATGACAGAGAAGAAAGTTGTATTACAACATTTCCTGCAGAAAGCTATCTGGATTGTGTCTAATCCTAATTTTTGATCCATTCATCCTTTCTAGTTATCTTCCTATAGTTCTCTTCCCTTCTGTGGCTAAACTCAGTTTGTGCCTTTATTTCCTTCTTACTCTCTTCTGACCTCATCATTCAACTGAAAACTTTTCCCTCCAAAGTTACCAATGATCTCTTACCTGCCCAAAAGCAATGGCCTTTTCTCAAGCCTCATCCACTTGACTTCTCTGCAACCTCTGACACTGTCCATCACCCCTTTCTCTCTGATGCCCTCCTCTCTCAGTTCTCCTAACACTGTTGTCTCTCCAAGTTCTCTCCTAACCATGTGAATGCTCTTCCTAAGTGTCCTTTGCTGGACCTTCATTTAGGTCATGCCCTCTAACTCTATGTATTCCCAGGATAATGTTCTAGGACATTTCTTCTTTTCCCTCTAGTCTACTTCACTTGGTGATCTCAATAGCTCTCAAGTATTTAATTTTCATTTCTATGCAGATGATTATCAGATCTATTTACCCAACTCTAAGCTCTCTCTCAACTTGAGTTTTGCATCTCCAGTTGCCTATAGGATATCCTGAACTGAATGTCCTTGAATTCAACAAACCAAAACAGAACTCATTCCCTTTATCCTCCCCATCTCCTTGCCCCAAAAGCTCCCATCTTGTTTTTAAACCTTTTCATAACCTGGCTCCATCTTCCTTTCCCATCCTCTTACCCTTTATTCCCCTTCATGTATTCTACAATCCAGTGATCCCAGTCTCCATACTATTTCTTGTACAAAACATTCCATCTCCGAACTACATACCTAGACAGCCACTGGCTGCCCCCTAAACCTGGCAGGCTCTCCTTCCTTGTCTCTACTTCCTGACTTGCCCAACTTTTTTCAAGTCTCAGCTAAAATCCAAAATTTTCTTCAAGAAATCTAACCCTAATGCTAATGTCTTTCCTCTTAGACTACTTCCAAATTATTCTGTATATGCCTTGTTTGTTCGTAGTTGCAAGCATGTTATCTCCTCCATCAAACTAAAAATTCGGAGGGCAGGAAGTATTTTTGCCCTTCTCTGTATCTGCAGCATTTAGCACAGTCTTGACAAGTCAATAACTGCTATTTAGTTAGTTCCTGGAAACATGCCTAAGACATATGTATATGTATATATACTCCCACCTCTGGATCATGATATCTATTAGAAATGCCATCATTGTACAATACTTTTCTTCCTAAGAGCTCAAGTCATAGAGTGTCCATGAAGCCTTCCTCAAACAATATTATTCCCCAACTTCTGAGCTTCAGTCATCATCTCCACCAAATACACTAAACCCAAAACTAAGGGTTATACTTAATGTAAGTATTAATTTCATCATACCACTTCCCTGCTCAAAATACAACCAACAGCCCTCCACTGCCTACAAGGTGAACACCAAACTTCATCTTCTATTTGGTCAATATTATCTCTTGCTTCTCTCAAATATGAGACACCAAAACGACCATCTGACTGATTACAAACATTCCATCATCAATATTACCTTTCCTTATGCTGTTCCTTTTTTCCTGGAATGCCTTTATACTCCTTTTAACCTATAAAAGAATCTAACCAAGACATTCCTTCTCCACCTTCTAATATGACGCAGCAAAACTAAGGGTGAAATTAAATAAGAACTTTGTATAATTAAGCTAATACAGTATTACATCAAGTTTAGCATAACTGGGTGCTGCCTTGTATTGCTTGTTTTAGCTCAAGTAATAATCATATCTGTAGTTAATAAATATGCTATTTGTAATCATTTGTGTAAAAAGTCAGGTTCATGGTTTGGGCCATAACCTCACAACATAATATTGTTTTGCTTATGTTGTTTGGACTTACAGTATATTTTCCAGGAATATAACCTACCATAAATATGAGAACTGAGTATAATTCTCAGCTGACTGCCTTAGATTATAAAATATTAGCAGGGAGGTACCATGCCTGTCTTGATTTATACAGCACCTAACAGCACCACATGTAATTGGACATTTACACTCTTGAGATAATGAGGACAACACTATAGATATTAATATACATACTCTTTAGGAAACAAGAAAGTTGTAGGTAATAAATGCTCCAGGATGAAGCTCCCTTTTCATGGAATACAGCAGAAAAGTGGATTCTGACTCATGACTCAAGAATATAGGTTCCATAATTTACAAGACGGAAGGAGATAAATTATTCCCAAAAGATGGACTAAAAGTGGGAGGTAGGCAGTGAGAAAGTATGACTGGCAGGAGCAGTAAAGTGGCAGAGCATGAGGAGCAGCTTTTGATGTTTACCTGTTCAAGACTCCATTGGATACCAAAGCTTCTTTAGGATGGAAATATTTGTAATATACATTTCTCACCACAGCATCTTCAGGAGAAGAAAAAAATTATTTTATAGACTAGACTACAAATAAATGATAAATTATGTGGATTAAAAATAGCAGCTGAAAATATTACTTCCAAAGCCACAAGTTTATAAAAAAATTTGGTTACCATTGTTAACCATGATCCCATATTCTTCTAGTAGAAAGTTAATATTGGTGTCAAATCTGGATTCACCACCTTCTCCTAGCATAACAAGGATATCTCCACCACTTTCAAGATATTTCTTTAGCACTTCAAACTACACAAAAGAAAAAAAACACAAATATCTCTGAGGAATTACCCTCAAGTACTCTAAGTAAAAACACTCAATTATAGCTAGATTTTTTTTAAGTCTTCACTTGAAGAAGCAATGACATATAAATATAAAAAAGCCTTTCATTAGTTCACTGCACAAGACTGCTGAGACTATCTTTCTTTAAGTACAAAGCTCCAAATTACTGATGATTCAATTATTATATTTCACAAAGGTGAATTTTCAGATGAGAAACACTTTAATAACAGAAAAAAACCATCACATTACAAGAAGACAAAATTTAGAAAAGCAGATATTCACAAAATGTATAGATCCTCATTTTTTAATAATAAAATCACAGTAACAAAGTTAGCAGCCACCTGCAATCTCATCTTCTTCCTACAGCCACTTGACAAAACTTTAACTCTCATATCCTGATCAGCTATTTTACTAAGCAGATAAAATATTTAGGGTGAAGAGAAAGGGAAAAGAAAAGAAATGCATCCGGATAGAATCATAACCACTCAGACTCCTCTCTTCATAACATAAAAGTAACAGCAAGGGGAACAAAGCAGCACTCTATAAGTCAAGTTGTATTTTAGGGAGAGAAAGTATTTTCCAAACTCTGTATTTCCCAGAGAGTTTCTATAAGTTGGGTCTTGCACCCTCCAAGAAATAGAACAAAAAATCCACTTAATTTCAAAGAGAATTTTCAAAGCAAAAATAAGTAGCTTTAACGGGAAAAAAATAGGGATAAATAGTATTATTCTAGCACTTTAAGGTTTACAAAGTGATTTTTCCACAACAACTTTGTGAGATAGATAGTACGAGTGTTGTTACTGTCATTTTATAGAAGAGGCACAGAGTGTTAACAGTCCAATAAATCAATCAACTAGCATTTACTACTGCCTACTCTCTGTCAAGCACTGTGCTAGGTGCTGGAGATACAAATACAAAAATATGTTAGTCCCTCCTCACAAGAAGTTTACATTCTCCCAGAAGGATACAACAGATTCAAAGATAAGTCAAGACAATATAGTACAATGGAAAATGATTTTAATTTCTTTAACTAGGAAATGACATGGTCAGACCCATACTCTAGGAACATCAATTTAGCAGCTCTGTGGAAGATGGACGGGAGACAGGAGAGATTGGAGAAAGGGAAATCAACGAGATTAGCCTAAGTGGTGAGGAAAAGAGACAGAGCCAAGATTTAAACTCAGGTTGTTTACTCTAAATCCAGTGTTATGTCTCTAACACCACACAGCCTCACCAAAAAAGCTACAGCTAGGATTATATTTCAAAAATAATCTACCCTATGCTACCCTAATTCTTCCACACTATTTTCTCTGCTATACCACTATCAAAAAAAAAAAAGAAAAAACAGTCTAAATCCTACTCCATATATTAAATGGACATTTAATGTCCATAATGCTAAAGAACATTAGCATGAAAAGTACCAGGCCTCTTTTATGGCCCTATACTAAGATTAGCGATATTATGTATTAGGAAAAGGAAAAAGAGAAGAGCTGCTTTATTATTTGAAGAGTGTCCCTTCTAGTTTAATAACTTATTTCTACAGGAGGTAACTAAATGAATTAACAAAAAAATTACAAACACAGAAGCTAAGATGAAACCGATAAATCCAGTAGTAGTCTATGATATACAAGATTTAGCTTTACTCTACTTGCAAGGTAGTTTTTACCTCAGCAGCTGTGAATTTTTCCCTTGGTCCTGCTGTAATCCACAATTTCACCCCAATCAACTTCTCTGATGTGATTTCATCTTTTAAACTAAAAGGGAAATTTAAGCAAATAGGATTACACAGTCCAAAATCGGTTATGAATTATTCTTCCTTGCAGATTGTATGGAAAACACAAGTTATGGAACTACAGCATGGAAAGAATCATAGAAGCAATTTAGGATAACCTTCCATCAGTTACGAACTGATCCAACCATTCTGTAGAGCATTTTGGAATTATGACCAAAGGACGACAAAACTGCGCATACCCTTTGACCAGCAATACCACTGTTATGTCTGTACCTCAAAGAGATTTTTTTTTTAAAAGGAAAAGGAAAAAATATGTACAAAAATATTTATAGCAGCTCTTTTTGTAGTAGCAAAGATTTGGAAATTGGGAGGATGTCCACCAATTGGGCAATGGCTGAACAAGATGGGGTATATGATTGTGATGGAATTTGTGCGATAAAAAATGGTGAGCAGGATGTTTCCAGAAAAAGAAAGACTTACATGAACCAATACAAAGTGAAATGAACAGAAACAGGATATTGTACACAGTAATACCAATATTGTACAATGATTGTACATGACTTAGCTATTCTCAGAAAAAACAAAGGTCCAAGACAATTCTGAAGGACCTATGATGAAAAATGCTATCTACATCCAGAGAAAGAACCGATGGAATATGAATGCAGATAAAAGCATAATGGGTTTTTTTTCAACTTTATTTTTCTTAGGTGGGTTTTTTGTCTATGTTGCTTTCACAACATGACCAAGATGGAAATACATTTCGCATGACTGTACAGAGGACAGCTTTATCAAAATGCTTGCCTTCTCAATGAGGGAGGGAGAGTAGGAGAGAATTTGGAACTTAAAATTGTAAAAAGAAAAAAAGCAAAGGGTAAAACTTATTTTTACAAATAATTAGAAATTTTTTTTTTTAATTTTTTAAAAAAGATAAATGCAAGAACCTCTTCCATATCATCCTCAATTGGTGATCTTCTGGAATCTACTCAAATACTTCCAGTAAGAAAGAAAATTATACAGCCAAAATATTGAATAATTATGGCCTCTCACAGGAAATCTGATTATGTCATTATTTTTTAAAGACTTCTAGATTCTTTTTACGGGAAAATGAACATACTTATTTTTTCTTTCTATTAGACTGCACCTATTAAAATTGTATTATTGGATGAGTTTTAAAATTATTTGGGTAGCTTAGTTTTTTAAAAGGGTTTAGCTGTTCTAAGAAACCAGGAATTGACATGAGCATAACTTCTTGCTTTGTAATATTTGAGATAATCCTACTGAATTCAATAAAAAATTTGTTTATAATTTGCAGAGAAGTAATGGTAATTATTTACTGATTTATTACCTTTATATTCAGCTCCTTAAATAATCTAAAAAATGGTCTGTTTTACCACAAAAGACATGAAAAAAGACTACCAGTAGGCTACTATTGCTATGGTTATTTGGAAAGGAGTCTTCCATTTTGGTAGTATGTTGCAGCGCTACAGTTGCTAAGAATAGAAAACAGTAGTAACTACTCACCTCTGAATCTTCCAGTTACTACGAAGCCTTTTCTGTAAGGATTTATAGCCACTGTTGGTGGTAAATATCTCCTTTTTTGATGCATTAAAGAGAATGGTGCTTCGAAGTTCTTTGTCCATAGTTACCTCAAGTGAAAAGGAAATAATTAGAAAGTAAAAGGCAATGTACTCAGAGAGTATAATAATCCAAAAGAAGACAAACTAGAATACCTAAGTGATACCTGTTTCTAAATAAGTCCAAATATATTTACAAGATTATATGGTTATATATAGTAAAACTAGGACTTTTAAGAACGCATTCTGAACATACACAGTACCTCATATTCTAAAATGCAGAATAAAGAAAACAGAAAAATAATTGTAATTCTTCCTTATCACATTCAACAGGTGTAACCAGTCTATAATAGTATTCCAATTACAATGTTATTACAAGTCTCAAAGGTTAAACTGAAAAAACAAAACAAAACATCATTCTAAATAAAAGCCCAATACTCGATTCAGTACATTGAGAAAAAGGGGCTTCTGAACTGCAATCTCTCTACTATGCCCATCTCTAAGAAACAGAGCCATTGCTCTATTTCTATGACTTTTGGACTATATTTCTAATATCTTTTCCTCTCCCTATTGTCTTTTTGATCTATCATTCCTCAAAGAGGATCTCCATCTCTGGACCTTTATCATCTTTGCCCATAAACCATTGCATTTTTTTTGTGTGGTTTCCTTCCACCAAGCCTCCTCATCAAAGACAACAACCAGACTGTTTTGTTAAGTATTAATGAGATTAAACCTTAGATACTAAACGTTATCTTACTACTCACCATTTCCAATTTAAAACTTCCTGAATTGAGTTTCCCCCAAACTAAAAACAATCTATTTGCTACTCTGTTTACTAACCAGCAAAATTATATTTTTGGGCCTTGAGGCTCTAAGTTAAAGAGCCAGGCAACAACCCTCACTGGTTTTATCAGAAGCCAACAAAGGGTACCTATAAATGCCAGATTTTCAGTTTAAGAGAAGTTATGTCAAGGTTTTAGGATACTGGATTTAGAACTAGAAGAGACCTTAGAGATCAACTGATCCAACCTCTCCTTTATAGATAAGGAAGCAGAGTTCCAGATCAGTTAAGTCATTTTCCCCAAACCACTCAGGAGATAAGTAGCAGAGCTGGGATTAAACCCAGTTCCTCTGCCTATATAGATCCAGTGTTCTTTCCACTAATACCTCTGCATAATATAAGGCTTGCTAAATGTAAACCTCTCAAAAAAACAAAAAAAAAAAAACTGCTGTTCAAGCTATGAACAATATCTATCAATTTTCAAAGGAATCAACAAATAATAAGCTCAAAAACAATTACTACCAGTAATAATGGAGACTAAAAATAATTTTTAATTTGAATTGTTCTATGGTATGTTTTAAAACATATGCAACACAGAGATCTATATGTAGGGAAAATGATTAAAGGACTTTTAAGAATAAGAACTCTATGCAACTCAAATGTCATTAAAATATGCAGACACAGATCCTTGTATCAGGACTCCTCCCTCCACTGTCTACTACCCAGTGGCACTCATTTCTGTGATATTTAACTCATCCAAGATATTCTGACTCTGGGCATTTTCCCTGTTGTTGCCCATCCCTGGAAAGCTCTTCCTCCTTATCTCCATTTCCTGGCATCCTTCAAGTCTCTGCTAAAACCTCAGTTTTGGCAAAAAACCTTCCAGTTCCCCCTACAATGTGTTCCCTCTGTAACTATCTCCAATTTAAACTCTAAAAATCTATATAGTTGTTTGTGCGATTACGAGTTCCTTAGGTCAGAGATTGATTTTGCCTTCCTCTATATCTCCAGCTCTTAACATTGGGCTTGTACATAACAGGCACTTAATAAATGCTGACCAACTGGACTTGACTTCAAAACCAAGATCCAAAGACTTTTGTCAAGCAACAAAAAAGACAGTGAAACATTCTGACAATACAGAGACAGAAATGGGAAGCCCAAAGTGAGTACTGTCACATCAAAGTATTCCTAGGAGCATCAGAAAATCAACTCCATATTTGTTCTTGGCTCCAGTACAAGTATTAGAGAATACTGTTGAATTAGGAAAAGAAAGATTATATGAATAAGTATTCTTGGGGACTTCTTATACTATGTTTCATCTTAGATTTTTAAAATGAAAGACCCACAGGGGATAAGTTATTTGTCCATGGTCACATACATAGGCAGTGTTAGAACCACCATTAGACTCTAGGTCCTGACTCTCACCCCACTACTCTTTCCACCACACTACACTTACCTCTTAGATCAAATTATTAAATTCATCCTTCCAGCATCTGTTTTACTCGAGTATATGAGCATCCAAAAAGGCAGACACTAATGGTCTTTCACTAAAGTCCTACTCTGAAGCTTCATGGCATAAAGAGGACACTAGGATCTCAAAGGTAATGCCAACAGAGTACAAGTTCTGACAGGTCTTACATCAAACTAAATGGCTTTAAGTATAGGCCTAGTGACAGGCTATGTCTGTTGTCTGAGGACCAACCTAGATAAACCTGAAGGGGTTCATCACTAGATGGGCCACCTGGTGAAGAATTTTTCAGTTAAAGAAACTCTTAAGTATTAAAAACACTAAAGACAAAATGCAGCCCTCAAAGAATAAACATGAACATAAACAGCATTATAGCATTTAAAACTACAAAGTACTTTACAAAGCACTTAGTCTAACTCCCTCATCTTACAGAGAAGGAAATTGAGATCCAGAGAGGAAAAATGACTTCCTCCTCACCACATATAGTAAGTAGTGGAATTGGGATTGGAACCCAGGTCCTCATATCAAAACAATCAATCAACAAATATTTGTAAGCAACCACTTGTATCAAGTGCTGTGTTTGGCATCAAGGATACAAAAATATAAGCAAAACAATCCTTGCCCTCAAGAATAGTGTAATGGAAGAGATAATGTGAACATGTACAGGTATTACAAAAGACACAAAACAAATGTAATATTGTGGGGAACAAGTAGTGAGGAAGGATGTGAAAGATCTCAAGCTGAAGGTAGCAATGGAAGTGGATCTTGAAGGAAACTAGGCATTCCCAGAGCCACAAGAGAGAAGGAAAAGCTTTCTGCACACAGAGAACAGCTGGTTTAAAGGCAAGAAAGAACAAGAAAGCCAGTACAGCTGGAACCTGATATGGAAGATGTAATGCATTACAAGGCTGGGAAGGTAGAATGGGACCAGATGAAGAAGAGTTTTACATGAAACAGAGAAGTTTATGTTTGATTCTAGAGATGATAGTGAATCATTGGAGTTTATTAAGAAGGGCAACATAGTCACACATGCACTTTAAGAAAATAGCTTTAAGTGGTCCTATGACGGATGGATTCGAGTAAGGAGAGACTTGAAGCAGAGAGATCAATTAGAAGGCTAATGCAATAGTCCAGAGTATGAAGTGATGGTGATGTGAGTGGAGAGAAGCAGACATACCAGAGACATGTACAGATGGAAAAAAGACTTAGCAATTGCATGGATATGTGAGGAATGAGAAGCTGAGGATGCAAAACAGGTTGCAAAACTAGATGAGAGAAAATAAGATAGTGAGCTACAACAGAAGCAGGAAAAATAAGAAGAAAGTTTGGTTTGAAGAGAAAGATAAAATAGGCCAGTGTTGGTCTTGTTGAGTTCAAGATGGTTGTGGGACATCCGATTCAAAATATCCAATTGGTAAGTAATTGATAATGCGGAAGTGGAGCTTGGGAGAGACTTAGATCTGGAAGTCATCTGCACAAAGATGGTAACTGAACTCATGGGGGAAAGAATATGGAGAGAAAAAGGAAGAGAACCCACCCAGGACAGAGCCTCGGTGCACTGACAGAGTTAGGGCACACTGACATGGATGAAGATCTAACAAAGGAGACCGAAATGGGAAAGTCAGACAGGGAGGAAAAATGGAAAGAACCAACCTAAATCTAGCATTCATTTCAAGTCAGGTCTTCTAACTCCAAAACAAAGACTCTGAACCACAGCCTCTATAATACTATCTACGCTAATTAAGTGCCTAGGAGCTGTCCAAAGGAGAGATATTCAACCTTTGAAAAGAAAGATGACACTGGGGGGAGATCTGGAAAAACTTTATATAAGAGTCAGTATATGAGGTAATAGGGGGACTGAATAAAAGGTAAGAATGGAAAGTGGGGGGGGGAATCTTTTCAGAAGGGTGAAAAGTCATTCCACGCATGTGTAATGATTGTTAGGATTATAAAGATCAAGAGATCTGACCCTGAAAAAGCCCCGATAAAATGCCCCTCGCTCCTTCCTTCGCAGAGAGAGTGAACTACGGGCATGGTAAACTGCATCTACCGTCAGACTCAGTGCAGGCACCGGTTGTTTTTGCGGAAGTGCTTTTTTTTAAGCTTCTTAAAAGTATTTAGTTACCAGCTCATCTGAGGAAGGGAGAGGAGAGAAGAGGGGTATTTTGGAAAGGGCCGAAAAATAAAGAGTTTAACCGGAGGGAGCGAGCATGCATGCAGGGGGGCCGGAGTTGCTGTAGCTCTATTTGGGGCGCCTGGGCGGACGAGGGGGGCATAAAGCCGGTCATTACCGAAGTACAAAAATCCACACCTACGACTCCCCAAATGGGCGCAGCGCCAATCCGAGGACAGAAGACTCGGGTTCCGATCCCAGCAAGCCTCCTTTTCCCCCGACCCTCAGTCTCCTCCTCTACAAAACAAGGGGCTCTCGAAGTTCCTTCCAGCCGAGTCCTGACACCACACAGCAATCCGCGTGCCTCCGGGCCTAGGGGTGCCCGCGGAAATGGGCAGGCCGTGGGAGACCGCCGGCCCAAGTCGAGGAGGAGAGGCGGCCTTCAGCCGGCAGCCGGCAGCTGGACCGGGTCGGAAACCCTCTTACCTGAGGCCCACTGACCACCATGGCGCCGCAGCGCCGACGAGCATCACGGTGGGCCTAACCTCCAGGTGCCGCCACCGCGGCCTCCGCTCCGCCTAGCAACGGGCGGGCGACACCGCGCGCATGCGCACCGCCGGGCGACTACTGCTAAGATGGCGGACTTTTCATACGCTCTCCGGAAGGAATGCAGCGTGATGACGCAATGCGCTCTCGCTTTGCATCGCCGCTCGGGATTGGCGGAGAGATGCCGGGGAAAGGCATCCCTGAGCCCGAGCTCAGTTTTGACTTGAAACTAAACTCCCTGGACTAACCCATTTTCGTTAATTCAGCTAAGACAGAGATGAACTTCATTTTTTCTGTAGGGGATGCCAGTGCTAAGTAGTTTATTTTCTTTTGATAAGAATAACTAAAATCGTGGAAAGATAACAAGCTTCCATGATCAACGTTGCTCCGTTCCCATGAGGAGAATAATGGTTTCTTCCAGCCTCTGTTCTTGCCAGCCCATTGGCTGCTCCTCCTCGCGCCCTCCCCGTCCGAAAGTATCAGTTTAGATAGTGGGCGTGTGCTTGCTGTGAGCGGACGTCTAAACCTTCGAGCTGCGGCTTTCTGCGTTTAGGCACCACGTCAATTCTAGGGGCCTTGGTGTGGTGCCCACCGACTGAAGAGCCCTGTTAGACGCTAGGAATAATACAAACTTTAGAAGACACGACGCCGACTCCATGGAGCTTGTACAGAGACAGTAGAGGGGATGAGACTAAGATGTTTTCCTTGGTTTTTTGTTTTAGTCTAGACCTTTACTTTGGTGGGTACGAGATATTGGCAGGAGGGGCACTCCCTCTACGTACGGAATCTTCCCTTCGGCTGTCACAGTCAGAAGTTAAATAACCTGCTAGCGTTCACGAGGCTAGGGTGCTTCGGAGTGGAGGCATTTGACCTTCCAGCTTCCTGACGCCGAGGCCGGCCCTCCATGCTTCACACCGGGATGTCTCTCCTAGAGTTACCAATGTCAAAACAAAAACATGACAGCCATAGAACATAAGCCGTGTTGATAAAATACTAGCACCAGGTAGGTAACACTAGAAAAAGCAACTCAAATGCAAGAGAATCGTGACAAGTGCATCAGAAGTGAAAAACAAGTGTTGTAAAGGAGCCAAGAGATCAACGTCATTTCCAATAGGAGGGGAAGAAGAGGAATCAGAGAAGACTAGGCAGAGGATGTAGCATCTAAGTGTGGTTTTAAAGGATTGTAAAAAATCAAGAAGCAAAGAGAAGAAAGGACATTGAAGGCATAGGGGCTAAACGAACTCGGGCTTGCCTTCTTAGATGGTCTTTTTGAATTGCTGTGGTGGAGGAAAAGATCATTTGGATACCAATAATACTGGTTCCTTCCAAGCTTAATCCATTTCCCAGACCATACTGAGAGCCTTTCCAATTTGGTAAGAATTGCCAGAGTTAGGCTGTTGTTGGCATTTTCTTCTGAAACCATGGTCACTTTCATACCAGGATGAGTCATCAGAGGAAGACTTTGGTAAAAAAAAGTCTTCTTGAGGTTGTACTGGTAGAAGTCTAGGATCCAATAAGAGGGAGGCAACAGCCTAGAATTGTGGAAAGAGTAACAAATTTGGATACAAAAAATCGGGGTTCATATCCTAGTTTTGTTCCTTAAACTACTAGTATGGCCTCAGGAAAGTCATTCAACCTTTCTGATCTAAAGTATCTTTATCTGTAAAGTAAGAGTTGGATTAAGTGATCTGAAAGGTCCCTAGCCAACTCTCAGTTATATGGACTCATGATTCTCTGTTCTGGTCAGCAACCTTGTCAATTACTGTGTCAGCCTCTGGGCATCTTCACATTTTAGGAAGGAAATTCTTATGCCAGAATGTTCTCAAAGGAAAATAGCTAGCATGGGAAGAGGCCATAAAACTAAAGTCACTTGACAATAGTCACCAAGAAATATTTGCTAATTGACTGATGATTTGACAACCTAATGACTATGTGTATCATTTCAATGGAGGAAATGAAGCACTTTGCCATATTGCCCAGTCTGTGTGCATGAAGTCTTTATTCAGACCTCACAAGACCTTTTATTGTATATCCTTCTTTAGACAGCTAGGTGGCTCGGTGGGTAGAGTGCTGGGTTTGGAGTCAGGAAGACTCATCTTTCTGAATTCAAATATGACCTCAGACACTTTCTAGCTGTATGACCCTGGGCAAAACTTTAACATGTTTGACTCAGTTTTCTTATCTGTAAAATGATCTGGAGAAGGAAATGGTAAACCACTCCAAGTAAATATCCAAGAAAAAAGAATCAAACATAACTGAAAAACAACTAGATGACAAATTTTGTATTACATTGTATACATTCTATTACATTGCAACTTCCATGAAGGCAGGGACTCTGTTGTAAATATCTTAATATTGGCAAAAAAGAAATAGAAGAAAGGAAGACAGGGAGGAAGAAAAAAGGGTTATTGAAACATTTAAAAGAAAATGCACAAAAGAGAACAGAAGTTCATGCTAATTTTCTCTGTATTGTAATTTTAGTATATCTGTTGCAGAAATGAGCACAAAAACAGACATTCAGATGGAGCACAGAAAAACGGATAATCTGGACAGCTTTTAAATTAACATGTTGAATTTAACTATATATGTGTGTCATGATTTCATATTCAATCATCTTTTTTTCCACTTGGAATATGGAAATGATGTTTGGATATTAAGTTCAGAATTTTAAAAATTACAACTTTGTATCTCTCCCAGAACCTAACAGAGAGCACTACAAACATTAAGGGCTTACTTTTTTTTTTAGTAGAGATCTGGAGGTGACCTTGAAGAGAGCAAGTTCTATCAAGCAGTAAGAAGAGAAGCCAGATTGTAAATCAGATTGAAGAGTGAGTGGGAGGTGAGAAAATGGAGATAAGGAATGTAGACAGCTTTTTTTCTAAGAGTTTAACTGTGAAAAGAAGAGATGTAGACAACAGATCAACTCATTTGAAAAAACAGAACTATCTCCCCTTCTTCCTCCTACCCCTCATTCATCCCTCTTTATTTCTGTAGAGGGCACCATTATCCTTCCACTCACCAGGTCTACAGCCTCATAGCAAATCTGGATTTCTCACTCTACTTAATTCCACCCACCCAGTCAATTGCCAGGGCTTATCAATTCTACCTCCAATTCTCACACATCTTTCACCTTCTCTCCACAGGACTGCCACCTGGACTATTGCGATAACTTCCTAATTAATCTTTCTGCCTCAAATGTCTCCCTTTTCCAATCAATCCTCTACACAGATGCCAAAGTGATAGTCTTAAAGCACAGGTCTAGCTGTTATTCCTTTGGTCCATACTCTCCAGTGGCTCTCTGTAACCATTAGAATCAAATATGAGCTCCTTTGTTTGGCACTTAAAGCCTTTTACAAAATGCCTGCAACCCAATTTTCCAGGCATATTAGACATTGTTCCCTTTCACACATCTCATCTGAATTCTATCACATACTGCTTCTCATGTAATACATTCTATTTCTTGCTTTCTTTGTAATTGTCCCATACCTAGAATGTATTCCCTGATCACCATCACTTCCTAAGATCGTTAGCTTCCTTCAAAGCTCATCTCAAGCACTGTCCCTTATATAATGTATTTCTGGGTCTCCATAACTGCTGGTAAATTCATGCCATAAGTTACCTTGTATTTTCTTTTTTTTTTGTAATTAAGTAATACTTATATGTGTAGATGTTCTTTCTCTGATAGAATTTAAGCTCCTTGGGGACAGAAAATGTTTCATTTTTCATTTGAATGCTTTACAGAATGCTTGATACTTAGCAAGCATTTAATAATTTGCTAGTTTGACTAACACAATTCAGTAACTGAGTGTCCCCTACCATCTGCTAGAAGTTCCCAAACTTATTTGGCCTACTAAATCCTTTTAAAAAATTACTCATTAACCCCCTGGAAATCTACTTGCTTTAACCCTTTAATGAGTTTTTTTTTTTTAATTTTCATCATTTCAAGCTGCTACCACCTCCCCTAGTTCCAGTGCCCCCACCTAGGGGGCAGTGTCACCCACTTTGGGAACATCTGAAAGAGAACAAAAAACCCAAAGAACAAAAAAAACCCAGTAAGGTAGTCTGGGAAAGTATGAAAGGCTGCTCTCCAGGGTACTAGAGATCACTGTTTGCTGCAGTTCTTTTTGTGCACAGGGCATCAGTGTTGAGGACTTCCTTCATCAGTCCCTTACACACATTAATTAGTCTCTAATGAAGCATACTTGATTAGGGTCATATTCCCCAACTTGTTTTTTTTCTTCACACAAACTCCATGAATACACTAAGCGATGGGGATACTAACTCTGTATGAGCCAAGTTACTTAACCTTTCCCAGACTGAGTTTTCTCCTTTTTTAAAATGATGGAATTGAACTAGATAACTCTAAGGTCCCTTCCCCCTTGAAATCCTATGGCCTATGAATGAGGAGATAGTAGAAGTTGACATGAGAGAGAAAGATGGATAGCAAAAGTTACCCAGCCACATTAATTGCCTAGGAAAGTTTTTCACCCTTTTTGAGGAGGAGCTGTTCTCAAAGAGACGATGTGAGGGTAATTAGAACATTGCCTTAAGTTATGTTTCTTGCTACTACCATCTCCTGGGGAAACAAGCTCCATTAGATCATTACCTGTCCTGTCATTCAGTGTTTGCTTTCATCTCTCTCAAACTTGTCTCTCTCAAGTTGCAAAAGATCCACCTCATTCCACTTATTGGGACTTCATTGAATGAGTCCACACTTATAATATCTATGCTGTTCATTTCATATCCCATCTCAGCCTTCACTTTTACCTACTGAAGAGCTCTAGTTTTTGCCATCTGTTCTGAAGCTTTTCTTGAGGTCTCCTGGAATGTAAGCTCCTTGAGAACAGGGGCTGTGGCAATTTTTATCCTTGCATCTCTAATTTGTTGTTGTCATTCAGTCATTTTTGGTTGTGTCCAACTCTGTGTGATCTCATTTGGGATTTTCTTGGCAAAGATACTGGAGTGGTTGGCCATTTCCTTTTTGGAAATGCTCATTTTGTAGATGAGAAAACTGAGGCAAACAGGGTCAAGTGATTTCCCAGAGTCACACAACGAGTAAGTATCTGAGATCAGATTTGAACTCAGGAAGATGAGCCTTCCTGATTCTAGGCTTGAAAACCTATTCACTTCACCATCTAGCTGCCCTTGTATCTCTAATATTTTCACACATAGTAGGAGCTCAGTAAATGCTTATTGGGTGATCTAGTCACCATAGTGCAGGAATAAACACAACATAGTTTTCTGTTTTATATAGTAGAATCAGGGTTTTTTTAATGTTTTTTATTAGTACTTTTCAAAAATTGCCATCATTTCATAAATAGAACTTTCTCTTACAACAAAGTAGAGAGGCAAAATGAGTCATATACTGGACTTGGTGTCAAGAAGACCTGGATTCAAATACTGTCTCTGAAATTTTCTTAGCTAACCCTGAGCAGTCACCAAACTCTCTGTGCTTCAGTTCTTTCACCTATAAACTGAAGAGAATTCCTGTTGTTTGTGGTGAGACTCAAATGGGATAATGTATGTCAAATAATTTACAAACTTTAAAGCACTGTATAAATGATGGCTATTATTACATTATTAAAGTTAAGCAAAACAACTGACACACTGACTTTGTAGACAAGTAGGTCC
>CM053769.1:352634378-352661103 GCA_028658325.1 Potorous gilbertii
ATCTGACCTTGGAAGTTCCTCTGACTACCAGATCGGGGAGGGTGGTGGAGAGCCATTCACAGCTCTTTCTCTAGTACAGGTAGACTGCTGCCTAAATCTGACAGTTTCAGGTCCTGACTTCCTGCTCGCCAATCCCACTCGTGGTGTTTAACACCAAACAGAAACACCTTTTATTGACTGTCCTTGGGCCCACGTTCTTAGTTTTATCCCTGATACTGCCTGAACTATGGTCCCACCCCCTGAAAGGACTTGAGTCCAAGGGGAAGGGTGCTCAGTCCTGCTTACAGTCAATAATTTAGGATCTGGAACTCGAAGCCGTGAATCTACCACATTCCTTTCTTATTTCTGTATTTGACTTTCTCTGAGTAGGCAAATACAACTCTCTGACTAATGCTGACAATAGAAATGTGGAGGATGATAGAAGAGAGGGCATAAATACGACTTTTATTGAAAGCAAAGTTTCCCATAACCTTGGCACTAAGCCTGAGAAGGGGGAAGGGGAGGAAGAAAAGAGAGTAGAGCTGAAAGTCCCTGGATAGATTTTAATTCCCTTACTTTTATTGAGAGGGTGTATTTTCTCTTTCTTTGGTCTTACTTTTCTCTCAAATTACTGCAAAGTTTGTGTGCATGTATGTGTGTGTGTGTGTGTGTGTGTGTGTGTGTCTGTGGTGTGTTTAACTAATTAAGAACAGAGCAGAACTGTAGGAGACACAGTATGGTATTGTGGAAAAAGCCTACTGCTAAGTTGTATAACACTGGATATATCATATCTTTTTTCTAGGTCTCAGTTTCTGCATCTGTAAAATGAGAAGATTTGACTAGGTGAATGCTGAAGGTTTCCTTCAGCTCCATCATTTTGTTTCTTGTGTTTTAAGGACTTTTCTAACTTAATGTACTGTGTTCTAAGGACCCTTCCAACATTCTATATCGTAAGCTCTTTCTGCAGGCACTAGACCTGGAGTCAGGAAAACTCATTATTTCTGAGTTCATATCTGGTAGCAGACACTTATTGTGTCTGTGTCAGCCTGGGCAAGTCACTTTACCCTGCATGTTTCAGTCTCCTCATCTGTAAAATGAGCTGGAGAAGGAAATGCCAAACCCCTCCAGTATCTTTGTTAAGAGTACCCCAAATGGAGTCACAAATGGTCAGACACAACTGGAAACAACCGAACCGTTACTACCAACAAAAACTCTGACATTCTGTGTTCAAAGATCTCTTTCAGCTCTGAAATTATTTGATGTAATATGGTGAAAAAAAGTGCTGAATTTGGCACCAGAGGATCCAGTTTCAAATCCCAGCTCTATCATTTACTGCTTATGTACCTGTGGAAAAATTCCTCTTGTGAAGGGGGTTGAACTAGATGACACAGAGTGTCCTTTTTCAGGTCTCTCGGTGACACTGTGACTGTTTCTCCTTCAGGGCTTGGGCTTCTTACAGTTGTCACCTGCACCACTGACAGCTGTGAGTCTTGGAACAGTCCTGGTCTTCAGGGCT
The DNA here is from genome assembly GCA_028658325.1 of Potorous gilbertii. Classification (NCBI taxonomy): domain Eukaryota; kingdom Metazoa; phylum Chordata; class Mammalia; order Diprotodontia; family Potoroidae; genus Potorous; species Potorous gilbertii. The sequence continues at coordinate 352,635,874 of CM053769.1, forward strand.
TCTCTTAAGGCCAAACCCCATGTGTAAAACGAGAATCAGGGTTCTTGCACTCTCCCCGAGTAGGCAGAAAGACTTCTTCCTTCCTAGTTGCCTTGCTTTCCCTCCCCTCCCCCAGCCCTCTCATTACTGAACTTCCAATGTCAAGTCCGCCCCAATGGGGCAAGTGGGCTGGAGATGGGTGTGTTGTAACAGCTGGGGAAAGGAGGCAAAGGTGAGTGGGCTGTGGGCCCAGCCGGTCACTCCCAGGGCCTCAGCTGGCTGTTTGTTACTCAGAAGAGAAACTTCCCCATTGCTGCCTGGTCTCACAGGTCCCCAGCACTGGGTGCTGGCTTCTGTCATAACCTAGGGAACAAACCTTCCTCCAGGACTGACTGAAAGCTGATTCGGGTTCATCATTTTCTGTTGATCTTTAATGCTAAGTTATCAGGGGAAAATGTAGATGAGTACATATTAGGTCTCGTCTGATTGTCAGCTAACAACCATTGCTTGGTTCTGCAGAACTTACAGACCAAGGGGGCTGGAGAAGGTCAGGCAGAGGATTCCCAAGATTTTGAGGTACCGCAGTCTCATCTTCTGTTTATGATGATTGGTCATTGGGAAGAAGGCTTTCTGTATCTCCTCCTGTTAAAAGTGAGGGTGAGGGCTTGTGGGTGGGACTCCATGCGCTGAGCTGCTTTTAACACTCCTGTACTAAGAATCAGAAAACTCAGATTCTAAGCCTACACCCTGTCACTAACACAGTATGACCTCTGGCAGGCTTTTCCCTCTCTCTGGGTCTCAGTTTCCTCTTCTGAAAGACTGAATTTGATAACATCTGGAGTCCCTTCCTGCTCTCAAGTTCTGTTGGTCGATGACCTGCTGTCTGTGTGGAGAGACTTGTGACTGAAAGTTCTCTGGACTGGGGCAGGTGTTCAGAAAAGAGCAAGGGGGGAGGGTGTCAGTTCTGCGACTGGGTAATGATTTTGGTGTGGAGAGAGATTGGATAAGTAAAAGGACCTGGACAGGAGACCTGGCCTTACCTTCCTCCAGACTCCTGCTCTTAGGGCTCTTGGTTGATCTACTCCTTGTCATGAGGTTCACGTTCCTGTGAATTTCTCCACCCCGTACCTCACCTTTCCATGCCTATAGGTTGTAGGAGACCTAGGAAGGCTCTGATGGTGGGGGTGAAAAGGAATAACTTTAGTTAGAAGGAAAAGAACTGAGAAGGTAAGAGGCCTCATGGATGGGGCATTGAGCCCTATCAGATATTACTGGCGCCAAGCCCCAGAGAGGGCAAACAGGATCAGCCGCTGGGCTGGAAAAGGATTCTAATGGCCTTCAATGGGATGCAGGAGTCTGGGTTTGGCAGTCTGAACATTGAAGTGTGGAGGTTACGGGACTTGGAACTCTCCTTTGATTATTTAAGTGTTCAGAGGAGGGGGTGGGGAAGACCATGGAAAAGGAGAAGAGTGAGGGAAAGGCAGGGAGGAGGGTTTTAATCCCAGCCTCTTTCCTCCCTCTTCTCTAGTCTGCTGTGCTAACAGATTTGCTGTTTTATGATGGATCCTTCTGCAAGTCCTAGCCTCCAGGTAAGTTGAAGTTGGTATTGTGGCTGTATGATATCTTCACATTTTAGGGCCCTGACATTCAAGTTCTAGGCCCTTTGGGGTTGCTGGGAAGGAAGCTATGTGAATATATTTTTTATACACTTCCAAGGTCAATGCATTTGCTCTCTGAGGCAGTAAAAAAAAAATTCTTACTTTAAAAAAAATATTGTTGAAGTATTACAGTCTCATCCTCTGCTTTATAGTGAATGTCCTTCAGGAAGAAGACCTTCTATATCTACCCCTATCAAAAATGAAAGGGGGACCCCATGCTCTGAGATTCTTTTAGCAGACTTGTACTAAGAGTCAGGAACCTCAGATTTAGTCCAGGACCTGTCACTAACACAGTATGACCTCTGGCGGACTTTTTCCTCTCTCTGGGTCTCAGTTTCCCATTGTGGAGGATTGAATTTGATCATATGTAGGGTCCTTTCCTGCTTTCAATTTCTATGGGTCTGTGACATGCTGTCTGTACCAAAGTGTGGAGAGGCTTGTGACTGGGGCAGGTGTTTAGAAAAGGGGAGGGGGACGGTGTCACTTCTGAGATTGGGTGATGACTGGTGTGGAGAGAGGACAAATTGCAGGACTTGAGTAGGGGGCCTTCCACCCTGCCTATAGTGCTGAGAGATTTGCTGTTTTACAATGGATTCTTCTGCAAGTCTTAGCTTCCAGATGGTTGAAACTGGTTTTATTTTGGAGCAATCCACTAAATCCAATAATCATTTACTAAGCATCTACTATGTGCCAGGCACTATGCTAAGCTCTGGGGATACAATTAATAAAAATAAAGTTATCCTCAAAGAGTTTATAATTTAAAACGGGGAGATGAGGCAGGAAAGGATGGGGGGAGATACACCAGGGGGCCCATCCAGAAGGATGGGAATGGAGTTATTCTTGTCTTTTAAAAATGATGCCGAGGAGGAGATCTCTGGAGAAGTATTGGGAATTTAGTTTACTTACACCCAACACTGTGATGTCCTTCTTGCCTACTTTCACTGGGAAGGGTAGAGTGAAAGGGGCAGTGCATGTAGAGTCAGGAGACCTGGGTTCAAATCTTGTCTCTGTCACTAATTGTGTGACCTCAGGCAGGTCACTTCCCTTTTACTGACCTTTGTTTCATCTGCAAAGTGGAGGCTGTAGCAGATGAGCTCTAATGTTCCTTCCATCTCTAAATCTCTGAGCCTATGACAATGGGACTGGGATTTTATCCCAGGTAAAGGGATGAACTGTGTGGCAGTGTAGGGGTGAGAGACGTGTCTGGAAGCATAGGTTGGAGGGGATTGGGGATGACATGGGTTTTTATTCATGTTAAGATGTCTGGCCTTGCTCATGTTCTGGGTTGAGATTAGATCTGAGGTTACATTGGTAGAGAGAGGGAATTCCCAGATGAGAAAATTCCCTCTATCAATGCTGATCAGCAGCTGCTTTGCAACTTCTAATCCTATTTTGCATGAAAAATTGGTTTGGGTTAAAGTAAGTTATGTTTTATAATTGAAAATTCGTTGTTAGGTGAGCATTAAGGATAACAGGGTAGAGATATTGCAGATGGAATTCCTTCTAGAATTAAAAGTTGGATTTTCTGACTGGTGAAATTTTTTCCAAACTTTTCCAAGTTATGGCCCTTAAAAGATTTTAAGCTCCCTGGGATTGACCCAGGCCACACAGGAAGGTGTCTCTGTCTTTCTGTTAAAATAGGTAAAAAACTTCTCCCTTCCACCAGACTCCTCTGAAGATTTAAAGGGCCTAAGCTTTTTAATTTATGTTCGTGCTATGATTTTCTCTGAGCACTTCTGGGTGTCTAATAGACTCCTTTGGATAAACCTCCTGCCTTTTCATGTATCACTTTATTTTTAACCTTTCTTTGGCTAGTCTGTCAGATCTAAAGCACTGAGCAGAGGTATCACTGAAGGGTCTTATACATGGTGCTGGGGAGGAGGCAGTATCCTTGCAAGAGGACATGCTGAACGAGAACAAATTAATTAGGACACTGTAAGATAATGAAGCCAAATAAACAGGCCTTTAGGTCTACTTATTTATTAAATGATTTGTAAGAGTCTTTAAAATAAAAATCAATTCAAACTATGTTTATTTAGTAACTCATGTAGTAAATTAATTTCAGCACATAAAGTATCATCATTCTTTTTTAGTCCCTCTGAGTCTTAAGGCGAAATTTTAAAAAATCAATTAAATATTTTTTCAATTTAAAAAATCTGTCTTCTCTTCTTACTTCTCTCTTCTTCACCCCTTCCATTAAAAAAGAAAGAAAAACAAAACCCTTATAACAAATATGGGCCTTGTTTATATCACAGAAGGAGAATAACAGTTGAGTAGAACTCTGGACTGATGAAATGCTAGAGTCAAGAAGAGCTGAGTCCGGATTGTCCTTGAGACACTTCTTAGCTGTGTCTATAAATGGGGATAATCAGATTAAATAACTTCCAGGGTTGTTGTGAGAATAAAATGAGATAATATGTGCAAAGTGCTTTCCAAATCTTAAAGCACGATATAAATATTAACTGTTATTTTGTGAAACATTAGTACATGGAGTGAGACAGATCAAGAAGCTTTTATTAAGCACCTGCTATAAGCCCGGCACCATGCTAAGTCCTAGGGATACAAAGAAGGGCAAAAACAGTCCTTGTCCTCAAGAAGCTTACAGTTTAATGGGAGATATAGCTATGCCTGTATATATGTGTGTGTATATATACACATATAAATACATACACGCATATATTATCTATACATGTACACATACATATATACTTATTCACACACATGCACACTAGCTGTGTGACAAGGCAAGGCAGACTCTTAACCGCTGTCTGCCTTAATTTCTTTATCTGTAAAATGAGGATAATCATAGCCCCTACCTCCCAGAATTATTATGGAGATAAAATGAGATACATGCAAAGTGCTTTGTACACATTTTGTTGTTGTTGAGCCATATTGGACTCTTCAATACCATGTAGACCATACTGTCCATAGGGTTTTCCTGGCAAAGATACTAGAGTGGTTTGTCATTTTCTTCTCCAGTGGATTAAGGCAAACAAAGGTTAAGTGACGGGCCCAGGGTCACATAGCTAATAGGTGTCTGAGACCGGATTTGAATTCAGGTCTTTTTGACTCCAGGCTTAGCACTCTATCCACTAAAGGTCCAGAGGTTCCCAAAGTAGGTGATGTCACCCTCTGGGGGTGCTGAAATGATTAGGGAGGAGTGAGAGGGCAGTAGCAGCCTCTGGTGCATTTAGAGAGCATTGAATAAAAATGAGGGGGTGGTAGAAGCATAAGGAAAGAAGAGAAGAAAATTTTGAAAAATCATTCATATGCATTTCATCTGTTGTGTAACAGGGTTAAAGTCATAGTGATTACATTATTTATCAGATAAACACACAAGATCCAAGTTATAGCTGATCAGTGGTCAAATTCACTTATAGGTCTTAACAAGCAGGTGAATTTGTGGAGCATTATCAAGAAATCCAGCATGCTTTGGCAGGAATATATGTGTATTAAGACTTGTTTATGATATTATATAGTTACACAATGCAATATTGCATCATCAAAATTTCAATGCAGGAAAAAACCCACAAATTTACAATAAATTATTCAATTTAAGATGCACTATTTTAAAAAAGTTATATTTTTGAAATGATGCAAATTAAAAAACCTGTTAAGGGTTAAAGAAAGTAGATTTCCAGGGTGGTAGGCCAAATAAACTTGGAAACCTCTGCACTAAGTCATCTAGACCTCTAATTGTAAAACTTAAAGTGCTACAAAATGCTAGTTATTACTATATACAAACATGATAGATACAAGATGGATATAATGTCTAAAGGAAACATTAGCATTAAGGGGGTATAAGAAAGGATTCTTGCACAAGGTGGGATTTTAGCTGGGTCTTGGAGGAAGTCAAGGAAACCAAGAGGTATAGAGAAGAAGGGAGAGCATGCCAGGGTTGGGGAACAGCCAATGAAAAAGCAAGTCAAGAGATAGAGTATCTTGTATGAAGAACCATCTGTCCCTGGGTCAGAGAGTATATGGAAGAGTAAGGTGTAAGAAGACTAGTTCTAAAGGGCTTTAAGGGAAAAACATAGGATGTTATATTTGATTCTGAAGATAACAGGTAATAAACTGGAGTTTATTGAATAAGGGGGGGGATACATGGGAAAGAATACTAAATTTGGAGTTAGGATTTGTTTTTGCTTGGTCATTTTCAGTTGTGTCTGGCTCTTCCTGACCCCATGTAGGGTTTACTTGGTAAAGATACTGAAATGACTTGCCAGTTCCTTCTCCAGCTCATTTTACAGATGAGGAAACTGAGACAAACAGGGCTAAGTGACTTGCTCAGGTCATAAACTAGTAAGTTTTTGAGGCCAAGTTTGAACTCAGTTCTTTTTGACTCCATGCCCAGAACGTTGGTTCTAGTTCCAACTCTGTGAATAATGGTCAGGAATGGGTGACCTCCCCTCTTTCCTGTACCTCCTTCTTGTCACAAGAAGAGGCTGTTTTCCAAACATAAAAGGCTCCCTATATGAGCACAGGGCCACACTTGTTACCCCTAGGTCCACATATCCAGGTTCCAAGGAATCTGGAAAGAAGATAGAAAACAACTGTTCTACATATTGCATTGAATTAGATATGATCTATGTATAGAAAGTCTAGAGCAGGTGTTCACATCCTTTTATTTCCCCTCTGATAGTGTGATGAAACCTACAGATTTCCAAAATTCATAAAATACATGAGATCATAGAAGAAACAAATTCTTTTAAAATATAGATATTAAGATATTTCAAAAAGAAAAAAATACAGATTCCAGGTTCAGAACCCCAGATAAGGAAGCAGAGATGAAGGTAGAAGGAAACCCCATAATGTGACATCATCAGACACTGTTTGATTTTTATTAGTGGGAATGACATTTAAAAATTCTTCCTAAGGAAGCAGCATTGCTGACTGTTTTATTAATTTACCCTAAGGACCATGAGGTCTCCCTATGACTTGCAGCTGAAACCTTCCTTGAGTGCTACCTTCCTTCATTAGAATGTGAACTCCTTGACTTTCCATTTGTCTCCCCAGCACTGAACACTAAGCACATAGTAAGAGCTTAACAAATGTTTTAGTCATTCATTTATTCATCCATATAGTACATATTACCTGCCAGTTTTTAAGAAACTGAAACTGGGGGCTTGTCTCTGGGGATTTCTCTCCTCTAGTATCTAGTATTTCAAACTAAATGATAGGACATCTTAGGATGATTAAACCTTGGAGGCCATCAATTCCAGTCTGCTCATTTTACAAATGAGGAAACTTGAGGACCGAGCCTACATCTTGGTCATCTTTGATTCTCTCTTAGCATCAGATTTTCATAAAATGAGAGGAAAGAAGAAACTATGCCTTCCTGATATGAATTCCACGAAGGCTGAACTTTTCCTGTATCCCTTGCTCAGGGTGGTCTTGGGAAGTTGTATAATTACGTGAGTGGAAGTCAGAGATGGAAGGAGAGGCAAAGGCGTCCTTCACTGTACAATGTTGGGGGGGAGGCGGTGTGTGTGCAGAAAAATAAACAGCACACATTGACTCTCCCAAGAGCATCAGACTATTAGGAGGGGAGGAGGAGAGAATTAATCTTACTTCATATGTGAAATTAGTGATAGTGCTGCTAGGCAGAACTATCTCTGAACCCTCCTGGATTTTCCACTTCTGTTATTTTTCATAACCAGAGTTTCTAATGTTTGCTTTCAAATTGCAAACTATAGGCCCAGTGAATGGGTGCAAAACTGGATTCTAAAATCCTGGGGTTTTAGAACTACTTGTCCCACAACTATTCTTTAAGTGACTTGAGGGAAAGAAATCACTTTTTCTTCATCTTTGAATAAGGGCAATATTTGGTCCCTTTCTACTTCATAGACGGGAGAATAAAAATAAGCTTCATAGACTTGTTTGTGGCTTTTGAGAAAAAATACTGAAGTAATAAAAGTGATTTTAAGTAACTTTTACTTTTGTTTAACATTTCTTTTTAGAACTCAACACCCAATGGAAATATCAATTTGGGACCTTCAGCAAATCCAAAGTAAGTTCTTAAAGATGAAAAAACTGAGACCTCCCTGAAAAGACCTCGAGATGGGAAAAAATCTTTGTTGTTTGATGGGTTTTGTGATTCCCTACTTCTAGCCTCATGCTTACGATCCATTTTTCATACTAGCAACTATCAGATTTCAGTCTTCCTAGAGCACATCCTTCCTCTGTTCAAAATCCTCCACTTGACTCCCCATGGCCTTGTAAAATGGTCTTCAAACTTACATGTAACTGAAAAATGTTGAGTATGCTATGTACATATCTGCTATGTATACATTTACATGTACTAGAACTGTAATAATGATGTATATTATACAACTTATATAAAATAGATTAACCAAAGTATGAGATGAAGATGAAGTAATATTTGATTTTTAATCAAATATTACTGAATAGGAAGGCAGGTAGGTAACACTATGGATAGAGTACTGGCCCTGCAGTCAGGAGGGCCTGAGTTCAAATCTGGCCTCAGAAACTACTATCTGTGTGACTCTGGGCAAGTCATTTGATTCTGCTTACCTCAGTCTCCTCATCTGTAAAATGAGTTGGAGAAGGAAATGGCAAACCACTCCAGTATCTTTGCCAGGGAAATCCCAAATGGAATCATGAAGAGTCAACCATGAATAATTGACTAAACAACAAATTAATTAGAAGTTACTGGCGTTTATTGAATGGGGGGGTGACATGGCTAGATCTGTACTCTTGGACAATCTTAGTGAAACAATGGCTTTGAGAGAGGACAGAGGAGTGACTTGGGACAGGGAGATGTTAGTCAGGCTATTGCAATAATCCGGTCAAGAGGTGATGGGGACCTGAGCAAGACTGATAGCCATGTGTGTCAAGAAAACAAGAAAGATGTTGTGAAAATAGAAATAAGATTTGGCTACTAATTGAATATATGGGGTGAAAGAGGGTGAGGAGTTGAGTGTGGCACTAGGAAGCTGGAAGGTTGGTGAGTGGTGAATAGCAAACTTCTCAGTTTAGAAAAGGGGTGGTTTGGAGAGAAGGGGGAGATAACAACCCAAACATGCCTGTTTATCTCCTGTGGCTCACTTTATACCACCAAAAAAATGGAAAGGTTTGAGAGGTATACCTCTTTCTTACATGCCACTTCTCTGAAGCAGAGTTTGACCATTAGATGAGAAGGGAGATGGGAGGGTGGGAGAGAAGTAGATGGGGCAGGGAGTTTTGCACATACTACCAGCTGCTTGGTTTACAGAGTTAGATTACAACTGAGGAGTCAGTGCCAGAAATGGAAGGCCAACACAAAAGAGAGTGGAGTAGAGTAGGGGAAGAGTTAGTCGATTATGGGTGAAGTGGATGGTATAGTTGTTAGAGACAAGGGCAGGAGTGGTTATGGGATGTAACCCATTTTCCCATCCTCTGATTGGTTGATTGAAAGGCCACTGGGATCATGGAATTCCCTACTGTGGAAACCAGTGACTTAGTGAACAAAGACCAAACTACTTTCCCTCATATTCAGGTTCCTTCGGGATCCATCATTTGCAGCCCTCTTTTACAACATTATCCTCCCCTAACCTTAGTGCTCAGGCTAAAGTAGATAACTGGCTATTCCCCAAATATGCCCTGTGCTTTCCTGCCTTTGCCTATTTGCCCATTCATTTCCTTCTTTCTGGCATGTTTTCTTACCATCTTTGCTTGTTGAAATCCTATCTCTCAAGGCCAGTTTGCATGAAGTCTCCTTCAGGAAACCTTTCCTAATGCCTTAGAGGGAAGTAAACTTTCTCTCCTCATCTGCATGCACAGTTTTCTGAACCTTTCAGTCTTTCAACATTGGCCATATCCTGACCTGTATTGCAGTCATTTTCAGCCATGCCTTTTCTAAGCTCAATAAGCTGAAAGCAACTGAGCATCAGAGGACAGCTGAACCTTAAAGATCATATATAGTCCTATCTCAACTTTATGGATAAGCACAGGAATTGAGTCTTTTCTGCCTCCCTCTCCTCCTCCTAGCACCATGATTTTCTTGCAGTGGGTAACGAATTAGGTATTTGTGGAATGAATGAGATGCTTTATTTTAGGGAGGGGACTTCATAACATGTAGTGAAGAGTTGTCCTCAGCCCTGAGAAAGAACTATATTATTTTTCCCTTTTTTTCTTCCCATTTCCATTGTTTTTGGTGATATTATTCTTTTTCTCTCTCCAAATTGTACTTCCCTATTTTCTTTCTTTCTTCTTATTTTCGTTGTGTTTGGTGAGAGATGCCCTTCTCTTTTCCTATCCATTTCAAACACTAACATACTGTCCTTGAGAATTTTAATAATTCATTTAGTTAAATCTCAGAGATATGAGATGGAAGAGAGTTCAGGGTTGTCTAGTTCAAGCCACATACTCATTTTATAAATAAAGAAACAGAAGACTAGGGAGGTTAAGTGACTTGCCCATTCAAGGTCACATAGGCAGTAAATGTTCAAGGTGGTATTTAAATTCACTATTAATAAATCCAATCTTTTGGAGGGTCAGCACTCTTTCTGCTCAAGCTCTCTGCCTCCAGTTTCTTCTTTCCTTTCCCTTCTTTCTTCCTCCTCCCTCCATAATGTATCATATACATCAAGTAGTGGAGAAAAATAAATTTGCTTTGGGTCCAGATCATGCTTTAGTATCAAGTAAATGAACTGACATAGGACTAGTGTTTCCTCCTTAATGATTGAGATTACTCTTCTTTTGGGAAGATCTGGGTAGCTCCCCCATATACCAGAAGATGAAATAAGGGATTTATTACTAATATGTTCTTCTCTTCCAACAGTGCCAGGCCAACAGACTTTGATTTCCTGAAAGTGATTGGAAAAGGGAGTTATGGAAAAGTAAGTGATATTTGGGACCATGAATCTCTCTCTTCCTGGTTCACTGGCATTTAAGATCTACAAAATGGTTATGCAAGTCTTTTCTGTCCTTACTCCCATTATCAGTAGAATACTTATCAAATTCTCTTTGTATATTTCTCAGTTGTTCTCCTCCCCTCCTACCTTCAGACAGTCATAGTTGTTGCAGGAGTTTAGAGGAGACAGACCTAATAGAATAGTTTACGGTAGCTTCATGGAGGAGGCAGAAGTCTTATAGAATAGGGGAGATATATGAAGGATAATTTGAGTTAACCCCCTAATTTAAAAGCTTGTCGAACCTTTCAGATTTCAAGGAAAGAAAAACTGAAGGAGCTAAACTTCAGGTTACCTTTCATGTGTCTCCTTCCTGAACACTAATCACCTCTGGTCAGCACTGATAAGAACACTCTTTCACACTGGGAATTTCTTACTTAGCCAAGTAAGGACTTTTGTTATCTGTTATAAAGGCAAGAGAATGTGCTGAATAAGCTGACTTAAGTCTCCTGTGCACTACTGAGAGCAATGCTCCCATAATTAGATATTATTCTCCTTTTAAAGGGAATTTCTTAAACAAGAGTTTGACAAATTTCAGACATCAGGTAGTCATTGTGCCCAATATTTTTGGTGTGATTATAACAAAAAGAACATTGGTTCGCTTTGCTCTCCCTTTTTTTTTTTAATGTGTTTTACTCTTGTAGTAACTTGAGAAATTCTCCATACAAAATGATGCCACTTACTTCAGATAGTGAAGCATTCTGAATTGGAAGAGACATTAATCAAAGGTCTTCTAGTCTAGCACTCTCATTTAAAAATATATATTTTTTCCCTAGTTACATGTAGAGACAATTTTTAACATTCATTTTTTTTTTAATTTTGAGCTCCAAATTTTCTCCCCACCTCTCCTCTCCTCTCCTTGAAACAGTAAGCAATTTGATACAGGTTATAAATGTTAAATCATGCAAAATATATTGCCATATTGTGTTCGTCCTTTGTTGCTGAAGAAGACCATGCCATCAGAGAAATGATGACATGACTTGCACTTGACTTTGTTTGGAGTGAGGGAGGGCTGTGCAGGTCACCAGCCTCACTTCTCCTCCAGAGTCATCTGAATCCAGTGACCAGATATTCATCAGGATGACTGGAGATGACCCAGGATGCACTGGGAGACCTTAAGCCCTTTAGGCCAAGATCTTTGCAGGTACTCACTTAGGGTGAGGCAACATCCATTCATTGACTAGACCTGTTTAATAAGTAGCCAGGGCATGGAGTCTTTAATGAGGGCAAGAAAAAGAAAGACACATTGCCATATTAGTCGTTTTATAAAAGAAGACACAGACCCACAGGGGAAAAAAAACATTAAAAAAAATACAAAAAGTGAAAAATAGTATGCTTTGATTTGCATTCAGTTTCCATGAGCTCTTTCTCTGGAGATGGATAGCATTTTTCAGCATGAGTCCTTTAGAACTGTGCTAGATCATTGTATTTCTGGGAATAGCTAAGTCATTCACAGTGGATGATCCTAAAGTGTTGTTACTGTATACAGTGTTTCTGTATACAGCGTTATTGTATACAGCGTATTACTGTATACAGGGTTCTCTTTGTTCTACTCACATCACTTTGCATCAGTTCACGTAAGTCTTTCTAGGTTCTTCTGAAATTAGCGCGCTCATCACTTCTTGGAGCATGATAATATCCCACTATAATCATGGGCCACAGCTTGTTTAGTCATTACAATTGATGGGCATCCCCTCTGTTTCCAATTCTTTGCCACTACAAAAAGAGCTGCTATAAATATTTTTGTACAAATAGGTCTTTTCCATATTTTTTTAAAAAATATCTTTGGGATGTAGACCTAGTAGTGGTATTGCTGGGTATGTGTAGTTTTATAGCCCTCTGGCAGCACCCTCATTTTACAAACAAGAAAACTGAGGTGCAGAGATGGGAAGATTCAAGATTTGAAGCCCAGTTCTCTTGACTACTGATCTTAAAGCTCTCTCCATTATAGCCTAGCAATTGCCTAGGGCAGGAATGGGGAACCTTCGACCTCAAGGTCACATGTGGCCCTCTAGGTCCTCAAGTGGGACCCTTTGAGGGAATCTAAACTTCACAGAACAAATACCCTTAATAAGAGGATTTATTTTGTAAAACTTGGGGCCATCAGTTTCCCACCCCTGGGTTAGAGGTTATTCAGACTTCTGAGTTTCCAATGCATCTCTTTCACCTTAGGCTTGGATTTTTTTTTACCCCCCTCAACCTACATATGAGACAGAGGAGAAGCATGGGCAAGGCAAGGAGAGAGTCTGTGACTTCCTGACTGCCTTCTATTTGGTTTAGAGAAAAATACTCTGTCAAAATGTACTCAACTCTTTATGTGACCCTTTCTAGATGATCCTTTAGAGCAGGAATCCTAAAGGTTCTATGAAGAGACTTCAGGGGATCAATGAACTTGGATGGAAAAAAAATGATCTTTAATTTTGTTTTACTAAGTTTTAACTGAAATTTATCATTTCCTTCGATTATGAATTTAAAACAAAAACCCAAACAACATTCTGATTAGCAGTCTAAGGCTTCACCAGACTACCAGTAACACACACACACACACACACACACACACACACAGAGTAAGAACACCCTCTTCAGATCCTTTTGTAGATTCTGTGTCCCTCATTTTAATTTCTGAGTGAAGTTGGAAACCACTGAGCTGTGGCAAAAAGCATGTCTCTCTCTCTCTGTTCTGATTTTCTTTCTTGAAGGTTGATAAATTTATCTGACTTTCAAATTGTGTCAGATGCTGCCTAGAGTAGCTTGCATGTTATTTGTGACAGAGGAAAACAGTGAGACAGTCATTAAATATCTTTAGCACTCATTGGGTGCAGAACATGACCCAGGTGCCCAGGGACAGAGTACATTTTAATGATTAGACATGTTAGGTTGGAGAGCTTAAGGAGAGTTATGCCTGAAATTCTCAATCATCTTGATTCTTGGCAGCCAATATCTATACTCTCCACATTCCTTTCTCAATACTCAATAACATTATTGTCATTGCTGTTCAGTCGTTTTAGTTGTGTGCATCGCTTTGTGACCCCATTTGGAATTTTCTTGGCAAAGATGTAGGAGTGGTTTGCCATTTCCTCCTCCAGGATACCTGATAGTATCCCTTGCCGAGAAATGACATAAGATATGTTGGCTCTGTACTCAAATCTGGGGTGTCCTAAGAGTGACTTGGTTACAAACTTCCATTAAAAAATTGTACTGGCATTGAGCTCTGACTTGGGATTTCACCTCCCTGGGAGATTTTCGCAGACCTTCTCTTTCTGTCTTTGACTGTAAGTGTCAGGGTCCTAATGTAGGGTATTGGCAAACATGGGGTAGCGTCAAACCTGTGGGAGAGCCAATACTACCACTACTACTAATGATGATGGTGATATTTGGCATTCATATGGTACTTTAAAGTTTGCAGAGTACTTTACAAATCTTATCTCCTTTGATCCTGATAACAAACCTAGGCGATAGGTGCCATTTTTGTTTCTATTTTATAGTTGAGGAAGCTAAGGCAGACAGAGGTTAAATGACTTGCTAGCTACTAAGTGTCTGAGACCAGATTTACACTCTGGTCTTCCTGACTCCAGGCCTAGGGCTCTATCACTGTGCCACTTAGCAGCTCATCTTAGCTAATATACTCTGTCTGCCCAGATTTTTTTTTTGACATACAAAGCTATGGAAGAGACATACGAAGCTGTGGAAGAGCATCTAGGTCTTTGCTCCCAGGGCAGTGAAACTGAGGACTCAAAAATTAAACAAATACAATCCTTCAGTATGATAGAAACCACTGTAGTAACTAATTCCTCCTTCAACTCAAACTGAATATGTTTGAGTGATTTCTTAATATTATTTTATATTTTCAAATTTATTTTGGGATCTGTTGTTTTTACATTTCCAAATACTTGCTCCCCTACCCAATGCTGTGATTGAAATTAAGGTAAATGGAGGCACAAAGCTCTGAGCATGATCAATTTATTGGTAAGGTTAGCAGTTAACAGTAAAAGGGGTTTCTAAGCCCCTCTGCCAGCCAAAAGATCTCGAAAGAAAACAGATAGATCTTTTTGACAGACAAAAGGAGCATCCAGAAACTAGAAGTCATCGCAGATAGGGAAAGCAATATGATTGGTTACAAATCCTGAAGCATATGGGGGCCATACTATTGGATGGAAGTCTGGAATGCAGGGCTAGTAACAACTCCTCCTTCCATCTTGTCACTGTGGAAAACTCATTGGTGGTGTCCACCTGCATGATTAGTTAGCATCACTGAAATAAAAGACCAGATTTTCTTTGAAGCACAGCCAGTGTTGCAGAGACAACAGACAAGACTCCTTGACAACCACCTGCATCCTTCAAGGATAACAGATTTCTTTGACACAAGAATAGAACAGTGATTAGCAGGAAAACTGAACTTCTAAACTTAACTCAGAGATAATGAGTGATTCACAGGAAAGCTGAACTTCCAAATTTAACTCAGAGACAAATGAAATAGCATTTAAGTTGTTGTTTTGTCACTGTTTAGGAGCAGCTAGGTGGTGCATGGTTAGGGCACTGGACTTGGAATCAGGAAGACATCTTCCCGAGTTCAAATCCAAACCTCAGACACTTATTAGCTGTGTGATCCTGGACAAGTTATTTAACCCTATTTGCCTCAGTTTCCTCATCTTTAAAATGAGCTGGAGAAGGAAATGGCAAACCACTTTGGTATCCTTGCCAAGAAATCCCCCAAAATGTGGTCACAAAGAGTCAGACGTGACTGGAATGACTGTAGTCAGTAGTGATACAAAATGAAATGAAAGAATAGAATCAATTTGATTTTCTCAGTTTTCACCAGTTAGCCCCAATTATAGCAATGTATGAAAAAAAGGAATAACACATCCACCATATCTGACAATATATATAATACTATGTCCCCTACCTCCCACTTCAGCAGAGATGAGAGGCTCTTCTGCAGGATCAACTTTGATCATTAAAAGTGCATAACCTTCAGTTTTGTTTTTCTAGTCTTTCCATTTACATGGTTACAGTCATTGGGTAGATTGTTTTCCTGGTTCTGTTCATTCCATTCTGTATAATCAGTTTTGTACAACTTTTCTTAGACTTCTCTGAATTGGTCATTATTTCTTTGTATATTATTTTCACATCATAGGGAGCTAGGTGGGTGAGCACATTGAGCGCTAGGCCTGCAGTTAGGAAGATCAAGTTCAAATCTGGCCTCAGACACTTCTTCGTGAGACCCTGGGCAAGTCACTTAACTGCTACCTGCCTCAGTTTTTGTAACTGTAATGTGAAGATAGTAATGGCATCTACCTTTCAGGGCTGCTGTGAACACCAGATGAGATAATGGTGAAGTGCTTAGCACGTAGGGGGCGCTTAATAAATGCTTGCTTCCTCCCTTTCTCTTCCTCATCTTGATTTGCAAATTTAGAGAGAAGACACAGTCTGTTTTATTCTCCTGAAGCCCATTTGGAGTGACTTGCTTCTGGTGTATTTAGTGTAACTAGCCTTGGCCACCACAATTTACTAGTTTCAGTTCTTCAAGGAGAGCGCTGTATTGAAGCCAGAGGTCCTTTGTTCAGATTCCAGGCTCTCCTTCCCCAACAGGTCAATGATAAAAGGATGTGAACAGGCATTGTTTTTTTACTTTTTAAAAAATTTAATATAGTATAATTTAGTTTTTAACAACGTTCAATTTCAGATTCTCCTCCTCTCCCAACTCCTTCCCCACCCATTAAGAAGGCAAGAAGTACAAAATGCATTACAAATATGAAGTCCAGTCAAACAAATTTCCATATTAGGTATATTCTGGGGAAAAACAGAAAAAGAAAGAAAAAATATGCTTTAATCCTTCACTCAGTGGATCGTTTCTCTCTCTGGAGGTGAATAGCATTCCTCATCATGAATCCTTTGGAAATGTGGTAGATCATTGATTATCTTTATGATATTGCTGTAACTTTGTAAGTTGTTCTTCTGGTTCTGTTTACTTCACCCTGCATCAGTTCATATGAAGAGGCAATTTTCAAAGGAAGAAATACAAGCTATCAATAGTCATATGAAACAAAGCTCCCAATCATAATAATTACGCAAATTAAAGAAACTCTGAGGTTTCACCTTACATCCATCAGATTGGCAAAATTGACAAGGAAGGAAAATAACAACTATTGGAAGAGCTGCAGGAAAACAGAAAACACTAATACATTATTGGTAGAGCTGTGAACTGGTCCAGTCATTCTAGAAAGCAATTTTAACTATGCCTTGAAACTCATTAAATGTGCCTACCTTTTGACCCAGTAATATAATTACTAGATCCAAAAAGATCAAAGAAAGAGGATAAGGATTCATATGTACAAAAATATTTCTACCAGCAGTTTTTGTGATGTCAAAGAACTGAAAACTAAAGGGGTACCTATAATGGCTGAACAAATTATGATACAGAAATGGAATGGAATGCTATTTTTCCATAAGAAATGATGAAAGGGATGGTTTCAGTGAAACTTTGGATATCTTAAATAAGCCAATAAGGAGCGAAGTGAGCAAGAGAACAACTTATATAACAACATCCTTGTAAAGACAAACAACTTTGATAGATGTAAGAACTTTGATCAATAAAATGACCAACCATGATTCTGAAGAATTGATGGTGAAACATGCTACTCACCTCCCCACGGAGGTGATAGACTCAGGATATAGAACAACACCTTTATTTTGGGACACAGCCAAAACAGAAATTTGTTTTGTTCAATTATGCTCATTTGCTATAAGGCTTTTGGTTTTCTTTCTTTTCTCCACCCTGGGAAATGGATGTGAGAAGAAAGGAAAATAGATTTTTGTTAATTGAAAATTTTTATTTGCTTCTAATCAATTCCTTTTGTCTTCTCATGGGGAGAAACATGAGCTCTGCTGTTTACTAACTATGCATCTTTGGTAAATTACTTCCCTCCTCTGGACCTTAGTTTCCCTTATCTGTGAAATGAGGGCATTAGACTAGATAATTTCTAATGTCTCTGCCAGAAATGAATCCTATGGTCCTATGACCATCACCTTGGCTAAGTTCATGTGAAACAGGGGAAACTGAGGTTCAAATTACCATACTATATGATACTATAATAAGTACTGTAAACAAAAGGTGCCATAGGTTGCCTTAGTATTATTGTGAAGTTCAATGGGAATTTCCAGAGTGTATCATTGCCAAAAGGATTTGTCTAATAATTCAGAGGTGTTTAGCCTCCTTTAGGCATCAATATTGGCATGTAAACTAACCCATTCCAGTGTCTTAAAGGACCCACAACTTTGCTAGTTTAACTCCAGACAGCTCTCTCTCTCTCTCTCTCTCTTTAGAGCACCCTTCCTAAAAACCACCTTTTCCACCCTGATGACAGCCAAACCCAAAGTGGTCTTACCTTCCTGGGGGAATAGTACTCATCATCAGTCCTGAATGGTGGAGGCTTCCAGGGGAGATTTCATGCCTTTGATGCATTTTTTTCAGCAATAAGTGCAACAGGCTAGTAATAGACTTTCTGAAATTTTTTAAAAAAGAATAAAAACAAGAAAAGAGGGTTTCTGAAACATTTTTAAAAATACACAGAAGAGAACAGAAACACAGACAAATAGGAGCTTTGAAAATAACATGTTTGATTTGTTACATACTTGAATGGAGAAGCAACCAAGCTAGTACATGGTGCAGAATGGTGACTATGTAGGAAAGCCTCTTTTTCTGCTCTTTGTATCTAGAAATGCTCCTTTTTTTGGTGTTTGTTAACTTCAAAATAAAAAAAGATAGCATTTGGATATACATGTGTGTACATATATGCACATACATATGTACACATAGTCACATGTGTACACACATCTATCAATATGGATCTAGACATAGACATAGATATCAATGTAAAAAGCATGAAATGTGAAATTAAGCATCCTACTCAGCTGTCCTTTCCCCTCTGGGTCTGTTGAATTGGAATATAATAGTAACAATAACTTAGATTTCTCTAGTGCTCTAAGGTTTAACCCTTTCCTCACCACAGTCCTTTGAAGAGAATGGTACAAATATTATTATTCTGACTGATAGCTGAGGAAATTCATGCTTGATCAAGTTAAATGACTTGAGCTGGGTCACATAGCTCTAAGCCTTCTAAGAGCTGAGCCCTTCCTACTACATTGAATTAATGGAATCATAAATAAGGAAGGAAATAAAATCTAAGATTATTATATTTATTTTATTATTTTTATTCATGCTTATGAACATGAGAAATAAAATATTAAATTTAAATCTTGTGCACACACTTAGTAGGAATGAGATATGTTTTTCTAAGGGTACACTGAAAATATAACTTTATTGATTAGAAATCAATTCAGAAAAAGAAAATCAAAATATTCCCCATACTACTTTGATGAGTTTCTTAATACTCACTGAGGGTATGTGTACCCCAGGTTGGGAACCCCTGATCTGATCCAAACTATACTTAAAGAAATCCCCAGTTCCACATCCTCTATAAGTGGTAGTCCAATCTCAGTTTGAAGGCCTTCAGTGAGGAGAAATGTGCCATCTTTAGAGGGGACCCACACCACCTCTGGAGGAAGCCCATTTCATTTTTTGATAGCTTTAATTTGCTTCTTTGTAACTTCTACTCATTTCTCCAAGTTCTACCTTGTGATCCGAATGGAGCAACTCCAATCCCTTTTCCATAGAGCAGCTTTTTAGTTGCTTGGAGAGCAGGTGGCCATCTCTTACTGCTAATCTTTTGTGTTTCTGGTGCAGGTTCTCTTGGCCAAACGGAAGTCTGACGGGAAATTTTATGCCGTAAAAGTCTTACAGAAGAAATCCATCTTGAAAAAGAAAGAGGTAACAGAGCTTGAGTAGTGAGAACTGCAGAAATTTCACTTCTCCATTCTCCCCTTCCCCCTCCATCTGCCCTGATCCACTTCAGCTCCATGAAGTCCGTAGAAAGCTGTTAGTATAACTTTTGATGCTCTGGGCATAACAGCCCAGAACCAGCTTCCTGGTGTTTGCGATTATATGGCTGAGTGTTTGTGTTTAACTAGCTCTAGCTTAGCCTCCTTCAATGTTGGGTTGTACCTGATTAGGACAGACTCTTCTTGTCCATCCACAAAAGTCTGGCACCAGACAACTGGAGAATGTAGACATAGCCTGTTATTCCTCTTTGAGAACTATGTTTGCTTCCTCTGAATAGACACCACTTTTCAGGGCAGGCTGGAAGCAGCTGCTTCATGAATGGAGATGCGGATGCACTTGTGTTCCCTCTGCTCTGTGTGTTGGGGCAGAAAGCAATGTAACATGGATATTTTTTTTTCCTTTTGGGTCTGACTCCTGGCAGCAAAATCACATCATGGCAGAACGCAATGTGCTCCTGAAGAATGTGACTCATCCTTTCCTGGTGGGCCTCCGCTACTCCTTTCAGACTTCAGAGAAGCTCTATTTTGTCCTAGACTACGTCAATGGAGGAGAGGTGGGTCAGCAGCACTCTTCAG
This sequence comes from Potorous gilbertii, assembly GCA_028658325.1. Taxonomy (NCBI): domain Eukaryota; kingdom Metazoa; phylum Chordata; class Mammalia; order Diprotodontia; family Potoroidae; genus Potorous; species Potorous gilbertii. The sequence goes on from CM053769.1 coordinate 352,655,897, forward strand.
TGGGTCACATCAGGCACATTTAATATCATAGGCTAAAAGACTTTGGATTGGAAAGGATCTTAGAGATTACGTAGCTCAAGTCCCTTCATTACAGATGAAGAAAATGAGACCCAGAAGTCAAGGAATTTGCCCACTGTCACACAAATAGTGGGCAGATAGGTGGCACAGTGGATACCATGCAGGACCTGGAGTCAGGAAGACTCATTTTCCTGAGTTCAAATCTGGCCTCAGACACTTACTAGTTGTGTGACCCTGAGCAAGTCACTTGACCCTGTTTGCCTCAGTTTCCTCAAATGTAAAATGAACTGGAGAAGAAAAAGTTAGTTTAGTAACTCTGCTAAGAAAACCCCAAATAGGGTCAAGAAGAGTTGGACACAAGTAATTGACAAAACAACCACATACAAATAGTCAGTGACGTGCTAAAATTTGAACCTTGGCACTCTGACTCCAAATTTAGCATTCCTTCCAATGTACAGCAGAATAGATGGTCTTCCACTGTGTTGAGCCTATCTCAGATGACCCATATGTTCTAAGTATTCCTATTAATGTGGTAATGGATATAAATTCTGGGAGGGACATAGGGGAAATCCTGGCAAGGTGAAAATAGAAGGTATCCCTAAAAATCTATTAAAAAATAAAGGTAACAGAGCATGGAAAAGAGGTCATAGGATTAAATAAGGGAAAGTTTTCCAGTTTTCAAAATGGGAAAAAAATGAAGTATACTATAAGAAATGATAAACAGGAAGACTTCGGAGAGGCCTGGAAAGACTTATGTGAACTGATGCTGAGTGAAATGAGCAGAACCAGGAGAACTTTTTACATAGCAACAACCACAGTGTGCAGGGAATTTTTCTGGTAGACTTAGAACTTCATTGCAATGCAAGGACTTAAAATATTCCCAAAAGTCTCTTAAAGCAAAATGCCTTCCACATCCAGAGAAAGAACTATGGATTTTGATCACAGAATATAGCATTTTGGTTTGTTTTATGATTTCTCCCATTCATTTTAATTCTTCTATGCAACATGACTAAGGTGAAATGTATTTAATAGGAATGTATGTGTAGAACCTGTATGAAATTGTATGCCATCTCAGAGAGGGAGGGAGGATGGAGGGGGTTGGGATGGGGTAAGGGGGAGAGGGAGGGGAGAAAAGTCTAAGTTATATGGAAATGATTGTTGAACACTGAAAACAAAACAAAACAAACAAAAAAAAAGAATAAAGTATGCAAACCTTAGGGCAGCAAACTTCACTTTGATCCTTGGCAAACAGGTAGGCTATGTTATTTAAAGGGTATGAATTTTGACTTCTGGAGACACAAAACCTTAACTTTGAATTGTGTCATTTATTTAAAGGAATGACTATAGTGGGGGGAATTTTGGGTAGGTCCAAGAACCCTATCAGCTAGGTGGTGGAGTAGATTAGAGGGCTAGACCTGGAGTCAGAAAGACCAGACTTGGCCTCAGATACTTACTAGCTGTGTGACCCTGGGCAAGTCACTTGACCCTGTTTGCCTCAGTTTCCCCATCTCTAAAAAGAGCTGGAGAAGGAAATGGCAAATCATTCCAGTATCTTTGCCAAAAAACCACAAATGGGGGCACAAAGAATCAGATGTGATTGAAAATAGCTTAACAACCACAAAAAAGAATCCTTTCATAACCTTGGGAGGTGAGTAGGTTGAAGAGGAAGTTTTCCATTATTATAGAAAGGGCCAAAGCAAAGCTGCCCATATAAGTTTGATCTCATTAGCTTCTTAATTTTAACAATCTACCTAACCATCCACAGCCTCTTACACATTTCCTATTATGCAGAATGTGATTACTATTGCCCTGTGAGAATTAAAGATGATCGATAGAAGTGCTTCCTACCTCATGCAAGGAGATGCTTGCTTACCGGCTGTTCTTTCCTCCAGCTCTTCTTCCACTTGCAGCGAGAGCACTGTTTCCTAGAACCTCGAGCTCGATTCTATGCTGCCGAGGTGGCTAGTGCTATTGGCTACCTGCATTCTCTGAACATCATTTACAGGTAGGCTTTCTTTAAACTCATGAGAATAAACACCATAAGAGATTTTGAATTTCTTATAGGCTCAACTGAATTGTGCACTTAAAAATCTTAGGTATAGTTTATTTTAAATGTGTTAAATTTAAATGTGTCAAATATAATGAATAAAAAATACCCTATTTTTCTTTTGCTTCCCACGTTAAATTTCTTCTTTATCTAGATCAGCAGTTCTCAAAATATGATCTGGGAACCCCTGGGAGTCCCCAAGATCTCTTCAGAGGATGTGTGAAGTCAAAGTTGTTTTTATAATAATAGGAAATTGTTTTGATTTCTGAAATTTAAGTATAAATAGATATAACCCACATAAATAAAAGCTCTTTAAGAGATCCTTAGTAATTTTTAAGAGTTTAAAGGGGTTTTGTGACCAAAATGTTTGAGAACTGCTTGTCTAAATGTTTACTAACCATTTCTTTTAATAATATATTCCTAGTTGTTTATAGTTACTCTCTCACACATCTTGGGGGCTTGGGGAACAACACTCCTGTGAGAGAAAATCCATATAAAAATTTTTAGCCCTCCCTCCATACTGGAGAAATCGGAATTTTTTCTTTTTCTTTTATAGGGTGTTAACAGTATTTTATTATATAATTTGGGTTAAGTATTTGGTCATAGGCTATATGTGGGTCAATGTTAAGTAACATACTTTTTATGTGTCATCTGCTGGCCTTTGTATCATCTGTGGCTTCATTATCTTTCCCCTTAAATCCCCCAAATTTTCCTATTACTGTTGAGAGTTTCATCTTCCTCCTAGACCTCAAGGCTTATGGGCGTCATTCTTAACATCTCACTATCTCTAACCCTCCCTCACCCCATTTCCAATCTGTTGCCAAGGCCTGTCGATTTCACCTTTACAACATCTCTCATATATACCCCCTTCTCTCCTCTGATAATTCCACCACTCTGGTGCAGGCTCTCATCACCTCACCCTTGTGCTATTGCAATAGCTGACTGGTGGGTCAGCCTGCCACTCAAGTCCATCCTGTACTCAGCTAAAGCGATTTTCCTGAAGTGACAGTCCGAACATGTCACATTCTTACTCTATAAACTCCAGGGGCTCCCTGTAATTTCTAGGATGAAATGTAAAATCTCCTGTTTGACATTCAAAACACTTCATGACTTAAACACCCTCCTGCATCTTACACCTTTCCAAATTTCTTACACCTTACATCCCTCCACATTTTCTTCAATCCAGTGACATTGACCTCCTGGCTGTTTCCAGACCAAGACACTTGAACTTTCAGCTCTGGATATTTTCTCTGGCTGTCCTCCATTCCTGGAATGCTCTCCCTCCTCATCTCTGCCTCCTGACTTCCCTGGCTTCCTTCAAGTCCCAACTAATATCCCTTCTACTGGAGGCCTCCCTAATTCCTCTTCATTCTAAGACCTTCTCTCTGTTCATTATTTCCTATTTATCCTGTATATAGTTTATTTATAGACATATGTTTGCTTATTGTCTTTCCCATTAGAAGGTGAAGTCTGGGAGGGAAGGGTCTATCTTTTGCCCCTTTCTGTACCTCCAACACTTAGCATTGTGTCTGGCCCCAGGCAGATACTTTATAAATGCTTACTGACTGACTACTCAGACCCACATCCCCTCTTACCACCTGTGCCAAATAGCCTCCTAATTGTCCTCCCTACCACCAGTCTCTCTTTTCTCTAGTCTATCTTCCACAGAGCTGTCAAAATAATCTTTCTGAGGCTTGTGTCTGATTATACCAACCCTCCAAAAGTCAAAAACTTTTAGTGACTTCTCATTGCCTCAGTGACAAAATATTAACTTCTCAGCCTGCCATTTAAGACCCTTCACAATTTGGTTTCAAAATACCTTTCTAAACTTTTTTTGGATTGCTCCTCTCTATTTTTAAAATGAGTTCAATTCAAACATTTATCAAGCACCTCCTGTATGAATGATGCTGTTCTAGGCCTTGAAGAAAGACACAAAATTTAAGATAGATATTATCTTGCCCTCAAGGAACTTACAAAATGATATAGGGATGAGCACACCAATAACTAATATAAAAATATTATAGAGTCAGTGACCTCTCTCTAAGCTTTATTTATTATAGGGTATCTTTTTTTAACAGTTACCATTGCCACCATCCCTTACCACATAATTAACATCAGCAGTTCTCTCAATTAAAAGATCTTCCTTTAATGATGAAGCATTTCACTTATTATCGAGTAGTTCTCCACAGAGGTTTGTTATGCAGTTATGTTCATTTCATAATTCTATAGGGTTTTCTTGGCAAAGATACTGGAGTGGTTTGCCTTTTTCTTCTCCAGCTCATTTTACAGATGAGGAAACTGAGGCAAACAGGGTGAAGTGACTTGCCCATGTCACATAGCTAATAAGTGTTTGAGGTCAGATTTGAACTCAGGAAGATGAGTTTTCCCAACTCCAGGTCCAGCACTCTGCCTACTATGTTACTTGTCACAAAGATTTACTCCATTCAGGTACCTATGGAAATAATCTTAATAACCTGCATTTATATAGTGCTTCAAGGTTTTCAAAGTACTTTATAAATACCTCATTGTATCTTTGCTGCAACCCTGTTTGACAAATGAAGAAACAGGCAGAGAGAGGTTAAGCGACTTGCTCAGGGTTATGCAGCTAGTAGTGTCTGAGTCTGACTTTGAACTAAGGTCTTCTTGGCTCCATGGCCATTGCTCTTTCTCTTGCATCACCTAGCTCTCTCTTACTTTGAAGCAGGGCATGTCTTCAGGGTAGAGAATTCACTACAGATTTGCTGAATGCCAATATGATTAAATCCCTTTGAAATACCAGTTCTACAATGAACACATTACAAATAGCACAGAAATACATTTATTCAAATCATAGCAAAACAGAAATCAGAGGAAGTATACATAGGAGAATATAAATCAGACAGTACAGAGTGAAGGAGTTCTTCCATTGGGCGTAAGATAGTTCAGTTCACCTAAGAGAACCTACAGCTCACCAAGGACAAACTCCTCTAAGCCTCTAGTTTAGCAAGCAACGGGGAATGATGGCAATTGTCTATTCCTCCAAGGTCTTTCAAAAGTCTTTTTCTTCAGCAACCTAAAGTAGACTTTGCCTGTACTATCTTCCCTCTAAAATCTAGAAGCCAGAAGCACCTGGAGTGTTTCAACTCTGAAAGAATATTTGAAA
>CM053769.1:352661203-352679889 GCA_028658325.1 Potorous gilbertii
GTCTTTCAAAAGTCTTTTTCTTCAGCAACCTAAAGTAGACTTTGCCTGTACTATCTTCCCTCTAAAATCTAGAAGCCAGAAGCACCTGGAGTGTTTCAACTCTGAAAGAAGATTTGAAACTTGATGAGTTCCCAAAGGAACTGACCTTGAAGAGTCTGGAAGAATTTCTGAAAGCTACTTTAGAGATATTCTATAAGATGTCCCTATTTTGATTACTTGGTATCCCTTTCCCCTCTCAGTTTGCATCTTCAACTAGATTTTCTGCATGACCAAAAACATTGAGCTAAGATTCACACATCTGTGTGATCTGTATTCAAATCTGATTCTGTATCCGATCAAAATTCCATGTTTAGCCACATCTTCAAACATCAGTTAGTCTTTCCTCCGCAGGAAAAGCTTCATACCATATGATTTGGTTTACTCAAGACTTTTCCATTCCCAAACAGTAAACATGGGACCAAGGAATGCAAGTATCATAGTGTCAACATTTTCATTGTTTTTATTATGAAAACAAAAAAGATGAAACTTGACAATAGTTTACTTGGTCATTTGCAATCTCATCTCCTCCTAGTTAGATAGACTGTTTCTACCTAAATGGTCAATAGTTGGGCCCAACATATTCTGACCTCAGTACAATCTTGGTGATTTTGGTCTTTTCATGAAAAATTGGCTTTGTCTGACCACTATAGCCACTCTGCTTCCTGTCATGGCCTCTTTTTCCTCCTAAGGTGGTCCTTCCATTTTCATTCTGTGACGTTGGTGCTTACATACAGTACATTGTTTTAGTAAATTCTGTGAGTTTTAGGGACATTCACCCATTGTTGTCTGAATGAAGAGGTATTCTATTGATTCTTCAGGTACTCTATTTTCAAGCCCAAATGGCCTACTAGTTGTTTCTAAGCTCAGCATTGCTTTTTTAACTTCTGTCTCCCCATTCATTCACTCATTAAGTCTTGCTCTTAGACTCCTGATCTTTTTCCTAAGGCTCTAATTAGGGGATACTTTCTCCATGAAGCCTTACTTCAATCTCTCTCTCAAATTACTCTATACTTACTTATCAGCATATACGTTTTGCCTCCCAATAGAATGAAGGCCCTGGATGGCGAGGGCTGTTGGGGCTTTAGCTTCGAATCCCCAGTGCTTTCCATATAAGTGATAATTTTAGGCACGTTTATTGAGTTGAATTAAACCGAACCCAGCTGAGAGCATGGTTTGTTTTTTGTTTCCGGGCTCTGATCCTCCGTAGAGTTCACGACATTTTTTAAAGTCTTCTTGCACTGATTTCCATCAAGTAAACAAAGACAACAGTATTTGCTGACCCTTACCCTCTGAAAGCTCTTATGATAATAAGTGGTAATGGGTCTGAAGGATAAAAAGCTTGTTAGCTCTTAGTACAAGTAGGGCTTGTGTCTTATGTTCATCACTTTGCACATAGTTGGTGCTTAATAAATGTTTATTGGATTGAATTAATAACAGTTCATTCTGTGTACAGTGTTTAATACAGTTTTAAAATTATTTACATATCATTATCTTATTTAATCTTTATAACCACCTTGTAAATTAGGCAGACCAGATGCTTTTCCCATTTTCTAAAACAAAAAACTGAGGTTCAGAGACTCAAGTGACTTGCCCTGGATTACAAGGCTAATTTACGATGGAGCCGCCACTAAAATCCAAGTCTCCTGAATGCAAAGCAAACATTCCTTTTACTATTCTAAAGGTGATATCTAGAGATTTAAAAATAGTCAGGGAAGCATGTTTTCTCTGTCTTTATAAAGGGCTTTTATGCAAGTAACTTAAGGTAAAAGGACGATGTATGTGTCTTCCAGGGAGAACAAGGATGCTGGACTCTCCTAACTGAAAGGGAAATTGGTCTAGGTCTGGCCTTGAGAGTCTCTTTGGGAACTAAAAAAGAGAGGGGGGTTGGGATGAGGACTTAGTTTTTAGAGTGGGTGGAGCTGGAAGCGATTTACAAGAATTCTACTTATCATCCCTTCCCCCAGTTGGTTAAACCAGTTATCTCTTCACCAGCTTGGGCTGGAGACTGTGTATTCTTAGGATGACCAAACATGACCAAGCAGAAACTTGGTTTAGGAACTCCACTGATGCTAAAAAAAATGACAGTATAGTGAGGCCCAAAGCTATATTTAGTGCTGGCCTGAATTAAGAAAGCCTTTGTTCAGTCAAAATCACCTCCTCGCTTGGAGCCAATTTTGTGGGATTGAGCTGCCTTCCATTTTGTTACTAACCCCTAGTTTCACATCAAACTGTTCCATGTGTCAATTTTAAAAATAGGCTTTTGATATGTACCACCTCCTCTTTTCTACTTTCCCTATTTGCAGTTCTGGATGGGGTCCCCAGAACGCAGTTGCTTCCTAATGTTCTAAGGGTAACCCTGGGGGTATGTAGGCCTATCACTATATATAGCTCTTGGTCTTCCCATTAACAATTAGTCAGTAGACAAAATTGGCTCTTAGTAAAGTCATATATTCAAATGATATAGGAAGAACAACAGTTCAACTTTTTCCTTGTAAACCTGGGGCACATTCTCCTACAAATGTGCATCATATCCATCAGGATGGTAGGGATAAAATTAAAAAGTACAATGGAAATGAGTCACATGAGTAGGATACGTATGTGACAAGAGTAATTCACAACTCCTGGTGTTAACAATCATTCCTCTTGTTGTAGATTCCCTACATTGAAGGTATCTATAGGTACAGTGAATAGAGTGTCAGGTCTGGAGTGAGGCAGACCTGAGTTCAAATCCAGCCTCAAGACACATCCCAGTTCTGTGACCTTGGGCAAGTCACTTAACCTCTTAGTCCCTGAAGAAGGAAATGGCAAACCATTCTAGTATCTTTGCCCAGAAACCCCTACGGACACTTTGGGTCACAGCGTTAGGAAGAGTCTGACACAACTGAACAACGCGCCTCAAATAATGATCACACAAATAACCGCCACAACAGTAACGGTAACTAGCATTTCTATAGCACTTGACGATTTGTGGAGCATTTTACAAATATTTTACCACAGCCAGGGGAGGTCGCTGCTATCGTCATCTCCATTTTACAGATGAGAAAACGGAGGCAGGCAGAAGCTAAGGGCCTTGCCCCAGGGTCATCCAACTAGTGAGCATCTGAGGGTGGATTTGAATCCAGGTCTTGCTGACTCCAGGCCCAGCACTATCCACTGAAGTTCAGAGTGTTAGGTCCTCTACTGCATCTTGGGACACAGCGCTGGGGATCTTGGAGCCCGTAGACTTGCGCAGTCCTGGTCCCAGTGCTTCTGTGCTGTTCTGGCGCTGCTGTTCCCATCTATGAATTAGCCTTTATTTTTCTGTCCTTGAATGCGACTTAGTCACAAATGTTAATATTAAATGAATGTCTGAGGTCATAGATGTGAAATTGGAAAGGAATTTAGGGGGTTTTATGACATTTTTCATTAATATCATGATTTTCCCACATGATTAAGATAGAAACAATTAGCCTGGCATGCTTAGATAAAATTGGGCAGTACAGGAGCATGGACTGAAAGTTGGAAGGGACCTTGATAATCATCCAGTTAATTTCTCTATCTTACTTTACAGACAAGGAAAGTGAGGCCCCGAGGTGAAGTCACACAGCAGGAGAGCTAGCTTTCCAGCCTGGGTCATGGGGTTTCACATCCAGGGCTCCTTCCTGGAGGAGCCTGCTTCCCTTCAGCATTATGTTTCGCTGTGGTTTCTGCCTTGTTTCCCTCTGTAATTCAAACCTGGGCTGAGAAGGAGGCACCCATGGGTGGGTGAAGGAGATCACTGACCATGTACTTTCCTTTGTTTTGTTCTTTTATATATAGCCCTTTAAGGTCTTCCAAATGCCTCCTTCCAATCACCCTATGAGGGAAGTGTTTACAAAATATTATTTTCCCCATTTTCCCAGTGAGGAAACTTGAAATCAGAGGCTAAGTGATTTGCCAAAGGTCCCTGAGTGGCAGATCCATGATTTTACCCTATGTCCTCTTTCCCCCTTTATGCTGGCTGTACTTTTCCTAAATTCAATTTTTAAAAGCATTTATTATGCGACTATTATTCAAAAAGACACTGGAGATACAAAGATAGCAAATGACATAGTAGTCCCTGTTCTGAAGGAACACACAGTTTACAGGGGAATTTAGGTGACTTTAATCACAGCAAAACAACAAAAATCTCCTTTCTCATCTTCCACAGGGACTTGAAACCTGAGAACATTCTCTTGGATTGCCAGGTCCGTATATATGTGTGTGTGTGTGTGTGTGTGTGTGTGTGTGTGTGTGTGTGTGTGTGTCTGCATGTATGTGTGTCTAATGTTTGGGTGAGGTGAGGTTGGTGTGGGATGGTCGTGGGGGGTTAGGATACTTGCTAGCTGGAAACTCATGCACATATCAACACTTATGACTTCCAAGGAAGTCAGATTTTCAATGCTAACATGGGGATTTAGGAAATTAGAGCAAAGACTTTTTCAGTGACACATTCCCAAAAGGACTTATATGCTTGATGTCACAAAGGAGGCAGAGTCAGAACTCACAATGCCCTGCCTAGCTCCCCATACCTCCACTCCTACCATCATGGCAATGCTTTTCTTAAATTCTTTTAAAAAGTTTATTATTTATTTATTTATTATTAAGCACCTGTTAATATTAAGACTAGAGACTTCCTCTGATGACTCATTGTAGTTCAGAGGTGACATGGCTTCTTAAAGATACTGTCAGGAATACTCTACGAGTTGGGTAGGTGGTTCAGTGATTAGAGGACTGGGCTTAGAATTAGGAAGCCCTGAGTTCAAATGTGACCTCATACACTAGCTATGTGACCTTGGGCAAGTCACTTATACTTGTCAGCCTCAGTTTCCTTCTCTGTAAAATGGGATTTGAAGAATACCTACTTTCCAGGGTTGTTGGAAGATCAAGTGAAATAATAACTGTAAAGCACTGAACATATAGTAGGTGCTACGAAGGTATTAGCTATGATGATGATAATGCCAGTGATACACAAGCCTTGGCAATGCCATTCAAGTCAATAAACATTTATTAAACTGCCTGCTTTGTTCAGGGTACTCCCCCAGGCATTTGGAATTCAAGGACAAAGCTCTAACAGCCCCTACCCTGTGAGACCCTAAAGGGATGCTCATTCCACAGGGAGATGTAACAAGTCTGCAGACAGCAAGACAGACACAAAGTAGCAGATACAAAGCAGTTTCAACAGTGCACTCCAGACATGAGGATCTAACCTGTGTCAGAACATGGAGGCAGGTCCTGGAGGCAGTGTAACGGGGTGGAAAGCACAGACTTTAAAGTCAGAAAACCTGCAGATGAATCCTGGCTTACCTACTAATTGCCTGTATGACCTTTGGCAAGTTATTCAATCTCTGGCCTAAGCTTTCTCATGAGAGGGTTGGATTAGATGACCTCTAAGGTCTCTTCCAGTTCTAGAATTACCATTTTAGGACTGAAGGGCTTTGAGTATCATCCATGGGCTAGATGAGCCAAATTTAGATAGGCTCATCACTGGAGGGTTGGTCACCAGGGGATAACATTCGGGTCGGGACTGGGAGGTGGCAAGGAAGGAGGAAAGGACCATAATAACTCAAAAACAGTCTTGGAAGGTATGAAAAGGTTGGAAGTGGTACTAGGATAATTGACTGCAAAGGACAATTCATCCATGTATAGTGAAACTTTCCAGTTTCTTCTTGTCCGTTTCTCTTTAGGGCCATGTTGTGTTGACTGATTTTGGGCTTTGTAAAGAAGGAATGGAGCCAGAAGAAACCACATCCACTTTCTGTGGCACCCCTGAGGTATCAAATGAGAAGTTGCTGTGTCTCCTCAGCCATCTACAAGGGCGCAAACCTGAAAGTTACTGGAATAGTAGTTGATCACTTGCATGTGTTAACAGCTGAAGTTCAACTTCAACTTGTCAGCATTAACTGGATAAAAATTGACATTAACCAGAAAGATCTGGCTAATGCTGAATCTTGTGAACATTAAACAGGAAAGGATTTTCTCTGTAACTAGGTTTAGAATGGTTTCTCCCTAAGAATTTAAATGTTAATAATTGCCAGTTTGGAGTTATACTAATTTCCCATTAGTAATGTTTTAAACTTCTGTTTTTTCAAGGTCTCACAATAACTGGATGTTTCTATAGCTGACCCTTGTTGACTTTAGGATTTGGACTTTTGCTATAAGGTGTATATACATCATTATAGTCACAATGGCCCTCTTTTATCTGGTAGTAAAGGAATCTTCTCCCACATTGTTGGAGGGGAACAGAAAACTTGAGCTTACTACAGGATCTCCAAGTAATTTCCCCTTGTTTTGTCATCTCATGCTGTTTAGGCCAGTCCCTAAAACATACCACTACTATCTTATTCAGATATAGCAGTAAATGGAATTCAGTTCTGATCCATGAGCTTGTTCTGTGGATATCAGAGTCAGTTTGGGAGATCTGTTCAGTTGCTCATTGATGAAATTGTTTCCCATCTCTTTCTGACCTGCTACAGGCCACCTTGGATAGCAATGAATTGTGAGATTATGCCCAGTAACTTCTCCTTTTTACTTTCTCTCTCGTCTCTTCTTTTTAAAAATCTCTTTTAATAAATGCATAGAACCTTCTATGCATTTATTAAAAGAGATTTTAAAATCTGAATTGAAAGACAGAGATGGTAGAAAGAAAGCCTGCATCTGGCTATGAGACCATAGGCAGACCACTTACTCTCTTTGAATCTCAGTTTCATCTGTAAAATGGGGAGGGGGGGTGATGATCTCAAATATCCTTTCCAGATCTAAAATGAGTGAAAAATCAATTGTTAAGTGCTTACTACATGCCAAGCATTAGGGATACGAATATAAGTAGTAGAGATAGTTCCTGTGCTCAAGCAGCATTCTAACAGGAGAGGATGATACATAAAAGGAGGAAGAGTCAGAAAGGGGGAAGGAGGAGATGGGGAGCATCAGAGTGGTGGTGGCATGGATTGGATCTGGCAAGGGAGGGTGTGATGACCTGTTTCTAAGCTAGATAAGGTGAAAGCTCACCTATCAAAACCCAGATTCAGGAGCCCCAGTCTGGAGAGGGAGAAGTTGAGGAGACCCAGAGGGGTGGTAGAATAGTTTGGAGGGGGTGGTTAGACTCTTGCTCCCTGTTTGTGGCTTTTCTTTGGTCCTAAAAGAACCAGGCTGTCCTTACCAGTATTAGTCTTTTCCCTCTATGATTAAAGATATGCATGGAAACACAGTCTAGTTCACTACTGGGATGATTCATCCAATTTCCCCTCATTTCCAGTGCTGCTCTGTCTCCCATGCAGTGCTCAATCAGTGATCTTTACAAGGACACTCAGATCTCTCTGATACACTTACCATTTATTTAAGAGACATTTATTGAAGGCAATAGGGGCAGATAATTGCGCTGGAAGTTGTGGTAGGTACAAAGATCAATCCTAATCCCTCTTCTCACATTTCTTCCAATCTAGTAGAGAAGCTTTGTGAAATAAGACAGATGTGTGAAGAACTAAGTTATAATAAGACAGGATATAATAATTTGCATAAGAGTGATAATAGGCACTTCATGGAGGGAGCTTGGGTGATCAGGCAAGATGGTCTAGTCCTTGAGTCAGAAAGACCTAAGTTCAAATTTGGCCTCAGACATTTATTAGCTGTGTGACCCTGAGCAAATCACTTAACCCCAATCACCTCCACTCCGACCCCCAAAAGGAAGCAGGACATTTGAGCTGGACTTTGGAGTCAAAATTTTGATAGAGATAAGGGGAGTATATTCTAAGCAAAGAGAATGGAATGAATAAAAATGTGCAAGTAGGAAAAAGAAGGCACATTTGAAGGACACTGGGCAGTTAAATTACTCACTGCAGCAATCTGAATAATTCTCTGTGGGAGTTCCAGGAGTTCTAAAATGAGAAGGAAATTTGATCAGTTTTTCCTGCCTATTTCAATTCCTACATTTGGCAGCCAAGATCTCTCCAAATGAGTGGGAAAGGCATAATGAGAGGAACTTAGCATACGCACTAGATGGGGCAAAGAAGAAAGCCTATACAGTAGATTTACATGTTCAAATGAGATTTATTAAAGGATACGTTGTACGGCTGGCCAGAGAATGGGGGAGGTGGTGCAGCTCTCCAGATCTGTATCTAAATTAGTGTGGTAGTAGTGGTTTTCATGATGGCTTCCTAACTTCCCTTTTTAGTAAAGGAAAAGTCCCATCTCTGAGATGTTTTAGAAACAACACTCTTTGTTCAGGGGTTCCAAGATGGTTATTTGGTTATAAGTGGGATACAAGATATCTGTTACCTCTGCTTCCAGATATATGTTTTGTGATTTTTGAGCATTGGTTGAGGGGGATGAGAATGTAGTATCGGAGTGTTTCCCAGTCTTCTTGAGGTTAACTAATAAGGAAAATATGAAGAAGACTCCTCTATAATCTGAGGTGTTCTAGAACTATTTGGATCCAGATGAAATTATACATGAAATTATAATTGGAGAAACCAGGGGAGACTTTGACTGTTTTAGAGGTAAAGGCAAAAGAAAGTGAGAAGAGATTACAACTATATAGATAGGTATATAGAATAGTAGTCAATTCATATAAATGGGCATAATTTTTCTGGGGAGTTCTGGCTCAAAATAGGCTGTTGTCTCAAGGAAGATAAAAGACCCTTTGATGGAGGTGCTTATAGCTTTTTACCTTGACACTTGAAATTTCCCCCAAGCTCAACGCCCCCAAACACTCATTAAATGTCAATGGCTTGCTGTTGTCTCTGGGATCAAATATAAATTTCTCTCTTTGGTATGTAAATATATTTCATAGAAACCACAAACTAGACTCTATGAAATAATCACAACCTTTATAATTTAATAAGATCTATAATGACAGTTCAGTTTGTCCAGAGCATAGGGTTCTTTTACCAGTTCATCCATCCATCTATCTAACCATTTACCCATCAGATATTTATTAATGTATATTCTAAGTTAAGGCTAGAAATGTAGTTTGATTTAGATTCAAGAGAACTCTGAATACTAGGTTAAGGAAACTGGACTTTATCCTGTAGGTAGCAGAAATCACTAAAGGTTTTTCAGCAAAGATATAATCAAAAGAATGATTTCAGAAGAGTTTTCTGTAAATGTGTACAGAATGAATTTTAGAGAGGATTTTTAGATGGAGGGAAAAAAGACCAACTAGAAAACTATTGTATTACTCCAAGTAAGAGGTAATAAGGGCCTGAAGCAGAATGGTTGCAGTGAGAATGGAAAAAAAAGTTGGTAAGATTTTTGTGACATTGGTGTTTCCTTTAGAAATTATAATTGGAAGCAAGAATTCCAAAGCTTCCTTGGAAATCATTCCAGTGACATCTGTCCTTTCGTTTGGGGACCAAGAAAGAATTTGGAAAAGTCATCTCATCTATTCTTCTGCCTTTAGTAAATAGTTCTTTAATCTATCCTAGTCAGAGAAGCCTTTTAAATAATAATTTTAAATAATAACCTCTTTTAAATAATATCCAGAGACATCCAGCCTTCTTTGATAACATATTCCCTCCGTAAAAGCCTCCTATAAATGAATTTTTTCCTTATATTTATCCTAAGTCTTTCAGATTGGAGCTCAAATTTGTTTCCTCTTTTTCTACTTCTCGGGCTTTGAATGAAATTGCTACCAATAAACATTAATTTATTTTATGTAACAATGGAGTTGAAAAGTGATTGATTTTCATCACCATAGTGATTCATCATGTGCTTGAATGACTCCCCAGTTTTCTCTCCTTTCACTAAATAATGCCTTTTCCTTTCATCTTATTCTTGAAATCTTATTTTACAACCTTTAATCATCCTTATGATCTGCTCTGAATCCTTTCCACATTCCTAAGTTGTGGATAAGATATATATGAGAGGTGGAGATATATGTATGTGTGTGTATATACATTATATATATATATATATATATATATATATATATATATATATATATATACATATACATGTATACACTTCATTTTAACAAATGAAGAAAAGAGGAAGTTCTTGTACTTGTGTAAATCTCATCTACAATGAGACAATGATAACTGATAAATGCTAAGAATATATTGGAACCTGGTTCTTCCTGACCTGAAGTACTCTGTCCTCTATGTACTGTTGTGATGACTTTTTGTTGCGGAAAACTATTCAAATCCAATGAAAATAGCTGCTTTTGTATGATGAAGCAGATGAATGTCATCAAAAAAGAATTGCCCAGAATAGTCAGGATTTCTACCTAGCTGTGTGATTTGGGCAAATCACTTCATTCATGTTGACCTCTTTTTCTTTTTTATTTGTATAGTAAAGGGTATAAACTAGATAAATATTTCTAAAACTGTATTCTACAAAACCCTAGTGTGATGGCAGCCTGAGAAATTTTTGATGTTAGCAATATTTCTATGTATCAAAATTACTTAATAGATGGTGAATTTTCTAGGATGAAAATGGCTTTATTTCTTTCATTTCTCTTTAGAATTTCCCCAGTTCCATGTTATCTTAATGATATTCCACTCTTAATCTATCCTTCTATCCTTGGATCAGTAAGCATCCTGACGTACACAGGGAAGCCTACTATCACAGGTTCTTAAATATACTTAAAAAGAAAAGGCAACTTTTGAAGGGTCAACAATCACTCTAATTACATTCAACATTTAGAAAAATATAAGCAGAGAGATAAAGACCAACAGACAAGGCTCTTACTGCCTGAATCAAAGCACTATTGCCATACATCCCTGGACTGAGAGCTTTCCATCTGAGGAGGTGGAGCAGGGTGGGGCTGTCCTGAAAATATGGCCACTCAGAGTCTCAACCAAGTAATCACAAGATATTTCTCATAAGCGAACCTCCCAGTATATATAACAAAGACTTGGCTCCTGATCGGTTCAGAGTCAGCAGGCATGAAACCTGCATGACTCAGCACAGCTTCGAACCCTCAGGACTCAAAGTGGACTGAACCCTCAGGTGCTCACAATCTAACCTGAGCATGAAAAACAACTCCAAACAAACCAATCCCACTTTCCTTGCTGTTACAATCCTCTTCCATGACCAGGTTAGTTGGAACTGGTTAAACTTGAAGTTCACCAGTAAATCAATAAATGTAGTAAACACCTACTATGTGCTGGGCACTACATAGATCCTGGAAATATGAAGACAATCAAGAGACAGTCCTTGCCCTTAAGGAGTTTCCTAATGGGCTCTGATACTCCTTTGTAGTTCTAGCATTTGACAAAATAAGCAACTCTCTGGTCCTTTCTACTTCCAGGTTTCCCTTTAGCTAGCTTTTTCCACAAGCATTAAAATACCCAAAATAAAACAAGGATTTTCCATTTTTTGTTGCAAATTTTAAATCTTTTTAAATTTAATTTTCTTTATTTTAGGTCTCTATTCTCTCCCTCTTATTTCTTCTCCTGTCCCCTCCCTCCCTATTACAAATAAATTAAAAAAATACATATATACTTCAATCTGCATTCTAAATCCGTTCCCTCTCTTTCTGAAGGTGGTTTGCATGCTTCATTACATGTCCTCTGAAATTGTAGTTGGTCATTGCATTGTTCAGAGTTTCTAAGTCTTCCAGAATTGTTCATCTTTCCATTACTATTCATATAAACTGTTCTCCTAGTTCCATTCACTTCACTTTGCATCAGTTCATACAAATCTTTCCAGGTTTCTTTAAAACCATCCCCTGCATTGTTTCTCACAGCACAATAGTATCACATCACATTCATATCTTATTTTTGTCATAATAGATACAAGAAGTGCATTGATATTTCCATTTTTAAAAATCTTTTGATAACAGAACTCCTCTGTGATAGAGATAGCCTGGGCCTTAATGGTTTGGGGGAAGAACTGATCACCTTAGCTTTGTGTTGGTGGTACCTACTGAAAGGGGGTGGTTGTGGTGCAACTAGTATTTTGTGGTTGTGCCAGGGCACAGGCCGTCAGAGCAGTTCAGGAGCAAGGGAATCCATATTCTAGAATGTGTTCTTTGTTAGAGCTGCATGAGCCAATTGTTTCATCAAAGAGCCTAGGGTCAGAAGTCAGGAGATCTGGATCCTAGTTCCATCTCTCCACTGACCCTTTGTGTGGCTTTTGGCAAATCAATTCGCATAGGGCTTTAATTTCCTCAGTCATGAAATGTTTATTGAATGAATGATTAAAAGATAGGGATAGCTTAGTCTAGGATGTCAGACTCAAATTTTATGTTTGCTTCAAGTTTGTCACTAAACTATTTGTATTTTCTTCCTCACTACACTATGAATTTCTTGAGGGCAGGTACTGCATCTTATTTCACCTTTGTATACCTTGCACTTGACACAGGACCAAGATGATGTTTAATTTTTATTAGGGTTTATTGAGTTTATTTGTTGAACTGAATCTAGCTGAACCCTCACCGAGTGAAATGATTCGTCCTTCAAGCAGGATGCTTTCCAAAAAACCTGAAAAGACTTCCATGAACTGATACAAAGTTAAATGAGCAGAACCAGGAGAATATTATACGCAGTGATAGCAATGTCATGCGATGAAGAACTGTGAATGACTGCTATTCTCAGTAATACAATGATTCTAGACTATCTCAAAGGACTGATGAAAAATGTTAGCTGGTTCCAGAAAAAGAATGAATTTTGTCTCACTCAATACAGACTGAAGCATACTATTTTTCTCTCTTTCCTTCTTTCTTTTTTCTTTCTTCTTCCTTCATTTTCTTTTTCTTTCTTCCTTTTTTTCCTTCCTTCAAATCTTCTTGCATGCAATGACTAATATGGAAATATTTTACATGATTGCATATGTATAACATATCAGATTGGTTACTGTCTCAGAGAGAGGGAAGGAGAAATAAAATTTAGAAGTCAAAACTAAAAAAAGAATGTTAAAAATTGTTTTAACATGTAATTGGGCAAAATAAAATATTTTTTTTTAAAAAAAGAATTAATTTGCCCTTGGTCACAAAGCCAGTCAGCACGGGAAAAATCCCTTTTGCATGCAGCTTTGCGGGGGTTGATATGCTTGCTTAAAGTTTTATTTTATTTTTCAGTTAGTGCGCATATATTTTCTCTCCTTTCTCCCATATAAAAGAAAAATAAAACCCTTTTTGGACAAATATGCACAAGAAAAGCAAATCCCCACATTATTTACGTCCAAAAATATATGTCTCATTATTGCAACTTGAATCCATTGCCTCTTTTCAGGAGGGGGGTAGCATTGTTCATCATCTGGAATCATAGTTGGTTATGGCATTGATCAGAGTTCTTCCGTATTATTTTTCCAACAGTATTTGGCTCCTGAAGTATTGAGAAAACAACCTTATGACCGAACAGTAGACTGGTGGTGTTTGGGGGCTGTTCTTTATGAGATGCTCTGTGGCTTGGTGAGTGTAAGAACATTATAATATTCAGTTGATATTAACCTTGATACTTAAATGAATTTGCTTTTTAGTACTGTTATATAACTTATAGGAGAATTTAGCTAACCAAATTAAGCATTCCTCCTTTCTAGGAACTTATAGGCTAAGACATAAATAAGGATGGATAAGAAGGTGAGGGCAAAAAGGGAAAAAAGATTGTATGGAGCGGGGAAACTGAAGAGCTGAAAAGAGAAGGTTGGAAGACTTGGTGACAGATAGGAAAGGAATAAGGATGGGGAGAGAGAACTATAGAAGGAGCAAACTCATGAATGGGATTTCTTTGCATTAAGATTCCTTATGATATCCATAAATCTCCAAACTCCCTTTAGGCCAGGAGTGCCTAGCTCTTTTTTTGGCCCAAATTTCCTTAAATTTCAGTAATAGTCCCTATTCAATAAGAAAGGAAATAAATTGAGTTTACAATGCAAATGCATGTAAGAAATAGAACATTAATTTCCATAGATAATATAGCATAATATAGTCATTTACCAAACATTCCATGTGCCCTCTGGAGACACCCCAGGTTGGGATCCCTTACTTTGAAACGTGGCAATTTTTTCTTTTTAGTTGTATAAGAAACTCATCATTTTAAGCTAAGTTAAGAGAAGTATAGTATTCCACAATCAGGGCAGTGGCAGATCTACTGTTCTCTGTCTTGATCAGTGTTGTATTTTATTCTGGGCACCATATTTTGTGAGATCATCTCAAGAAGAGTAATCAGAATAGTGAGTCTCCATAAAGAGCAATACTATAAGCAAATTAGGAAAGCAAGGAATAGTTTTCCTATCAGATCTATGGAGAAGGGAAGAATTTATGACCAAATAAGAGATAGAGAACAATATGAAATGCAAAATGGATAATTTTAATTACTTAAATTAAAAAGTTTTTGCACAAACAATGCCAGTGCAATTGTGGCAATTGAAGCTACCCAGAAAATAAAAGAAAACCTAGAAGGAAAAGAAAAGCTGGGTAGTTTTGAAAACAATGTGTAGTTTTATAATTTAGGTTTCCTTGAAATAGAAATTCATTGTTTTCTATCGAATCCTCTCAGTTTCTGCTGTGTACATGGAAATGTTCTTTTTCTCTTTTCATTTTGTATTTAAGTTTAAAATGAATATTTACAACCACACAAAAATATTTAAAAGTTGCAATGTGAAAGTGGGGTTAGACTAGAACCCACATGCTAGATCTTGTTCTGCTTGACCCCTCAGGGCAGATCTAGGAGCAATTGGAAGAAATCTCAGAAAGGGAGGCTTATGCTTGCAAGGAAATGCTTCCTGGGATGCCTCAGGAGGTTCTCTCTCACTGGAAGTCTTCCAGCCGGTCGGTAGGCATGTTCAAAATAGGACACTTATTTGAGTATAAATTGAATAAGATGCCTCTGAGATTCTTGTCACCAAATAGTATTTTACTCCAAAGTTCCCTCTCCTGAAGGGTATAGTGTCCACTCTATCTTATCTTCTAAGGATATGACTTGTGGTTCTGTGTTGTATTTAGCAGGTATATTGTCCAGGTTTCTTTTTTCTAAAGTAAAAATCTCAAGTGCTAGATTCTCTGAAAAAAAAAAAGTGTTTACTTCTGATTAATCCCTGATCATGATGGATGACATAGGTTTCTTCTTTCTCTCCCTATCTGGTAGCCACCTTTCTACAGCCGGGATGTTTCTGAAATGTACGAGAACATCCTTCACAAGCCTCTCCAGATCCAGGGAGGCAAGACAGTGGCAGCCTGTGACCTCCTGCATGGTCTTCTCCAAAAGGACCAGAAGAAAAGACTTGGTGCCAAAGCAGACTTTGTATGTGATAGGTCTCTGAGGGCTTTCTTCTGCCCTCTCCCACCTTACATCCTCTGTTTCTAGTGGTTTCTTAACCCCCAAAACAGGCATTTAAAACATGTATGTGGCCGAACTTCATCAAATTTATGGTTTAAAAGGCTGCCTAATATCAAAGGGTGGGACTTTGACAGAGCACTTAATCTTTTTTCCCTATCTTTTATCAGGATTGTCTCATATCGTCTTTGAATGATAGTTTCTTCTATACTAGACACCCAACCCTAATTCAAATGTCATTCCTAATATCTAATCTAAGCTTTATAAGCTTATAATCTAAGTCCATTCACTTCCAAAGTCAGGAAATGATGTATTTCAGTAATCTGAGACCAATTTTCCTCCTTGTATTAAGTCTAATGTGGTATAGATACAGCCACATCAGAGGCAGCACTGTGAAATGGAAAGAGTATTGGCACTGGTGGTCAGCAGACCTGGGTTCAAATCCTGCCTCTGTCACTTACTATCCGAGTGACCTTGAGGAGGTTAATTAATCTCTCTGGGACTCAGTTTCCTTGACTAATATAATCATAGGTTGGACTAGACAACCTCTGAGGTCCCTTCCGACTCTGAATCTATGATTCCACACCATGAGAGGAAACTTCCTCAGGACTGACTCAGGGCACTAACACTCATATTTGAAGGGTTGCAGGTGGGAGTGGGTAGGAAGAGGATCACTCTTGAAGGTGATAATTTGAATATACTGTTGTTGCCCAGTTGCATCCTACTCTTTGTGACCCTGTTTGGGGTTTCCTTGGCAGAGATACTGGAGTGGTTTGCCATTTCCTTCTCCAGCTCATTTTACAGATGAGGAAACTGAGGCAAACAGGGTCAGGTGACTTGCTAAGTAAGTATTTGAGGCCCTGGAAGGTGAGTCTTCCTGACTCCAGGCCCTGTACTCTGCACCACCTTGCATTCAATTTGAATGTATAACCAAGATTCAAATTTAATTGTGTTCTAAGATCTCTGTGATTAATTTGGCTCTTCACCTTCTCCATTCTTCTTAGTGAATATATGCTGTACGTTTCCCTTGTAGGAAGATTTGGGGCAATTAGTTGCATTTTTTAATATCTTTAAGAACCTTCAGTTACCAAATTCTTAGTGTAAGAAGAGACAAATACAGCCTGTTTCTTTGTCTGTAAAATTGGGATAATATTCATTCTAGCCCTTATTTCAAAGGATTGTTGAGAATCAAATGAAATAATACATGTAAGTGCTTCATGTATCTTTAAGTGCTATAAAATGTCAGTTAATATTATTAATAATAATAGCTATCATTTACCTAGAACTTTAGGGTTTGCAAAATACTTTACATGCATTATATCATCTTATCCTTACAACAACCCTGTGAGTTAGATACTATTATGCCCATTTTACAGATGAGGGAAAAGTCTGAGAGGTTAAGTGCCTTGCCTGGAGTTACATAGCTAGTTAGTGTCTTGAGGTAGGATTTGAACTCAGATCTTCCTGACTCCAAACTCCCCTGCTCTGTCCACTGTGCTACCTTGCTACATATAATAACAGTAATAGTAATTATTATTAATGAAGATGATAGAGATAAATACTAACTACAATAGAATTATTTTTAATTATCCCTTGGGCCCAGGAAATAAGCCTGAACTACTTCTTAAATTCAAAACAAATATTTGGGGGCTTGTGAGATGAATATGATATCACTGTACCAAAGAGTGGATATTCTCATTTCTAAAAGTTGCTAGGTAGAACAAGGACTCTTAGACTAGTGGCAGTTCGAATGTATAGGGCAAGATTTTTCTCTAAAACAGTATTTTCTTCTTGCAGCTGGAGATAAAGAATCATGTCTTCTTTAGTCCAATAAACTGGGATGATTTATACCACAAGAGACTCACTCCTCCTTTCAATCCAAACGTGGTAAGAGGATGTGTCATTAATTTCTCCATTACTCTTCATCATTGTAATTTCATTCAAAGTACAAATATTACTTGCTTAAGTTTATATATCCGTACCTCTGCTTCCCAACCCAAAGTGGAAGAGGACAAGTGGTTTTCATTATTTCTCATCTGCCTTCTTCTTTCCTTTCTCCTTTTTCTACTGCTCTGAAGACCTAGTTATAGCAAGGAGACATGTTGAAGGTTTATGTGAGAGCAGATCTAATGGGAATGTAATAGGAAAGTCATAGCAGGGTGGTGCACAGAGGGTCCATAATTACTTGGATATTACAGATATCTCTACCTTTGTGAGTCAGGTATCAGGCTGTGAGGGGGCAGGCTTTTTTCCTTTTAAATGTATTTTATTATTTTCTAATTACATGTAAATACAATTTTTAACATTCTTTTTTTTTTAAATAAAATTTTGAGTTCCAATTTTTCCCTCCTTCTTTAATATTGGTTATATATATATGCAATCACGTAAAACATATTTCCATATTAGTCAAGAGCAGGCTTATTCTAATGCAAAGATTCTTAATCTTATTTTTTGTCCTGGATGACTTTGGCAATCTGGAGTAGCCTATGGACCCTTTCTCAGAATAATATTTTTAAATATATAGGATTATAAAGGAAACTAATCCTATTAGAAGCAAGTTATCAAAAGTTATCATCTATCTATTGTTCACAGACTTCATTTTAAGAACCCTTTTATATAAAGCATGCACTAAACTTCACATCCCATTCTCTCATGTTTTTTTCTCCAAAGGTGGGGCCTGCTGACTTAAGACACTTCGACCCAGAGTTCACTAAAGAAGCAATTTCTAGTTCTATTGGACGTACACCGGAATTAACAGCCAGCAGCTCTGGGGCTTCTAATGCATTTTTAGGTTTTTCTTATGCACCTGTAGATGACAATTTTTAAAACTCCTAAGTCCAGGCATTATCTCTAAAGAGACACTTGTGTTATTTATCTTTTGAGTCAAATTGTGCTGTCCTAAAATGGAAGATATGATGAGTATAACTGTACATGTCCCAATTGTCTCATGCTGATCATACAGCATTCTTAGGTGCTACAGCAGAATGGTATTCATTTTATGGGATAAAACTTAACCGGAAGGTAGGAAGAAAGAGAGAAAGGAAGAAAAGAAGGAAGGAAGGAAAAGAGGGTAAGGTAGGATAATGTGGTTTATTAAAAATTGGCCCTATTTTGTTGTAGTGGCAGTGATAGGCACCACCATGATCTACAGTCTGTTTTAGAAATTTATCTTTTTCAGTTGCCGTAATGGTGGTTAGACTGGAAGACTGACGCATAAGACGCTCATTTACAAACCAGAAAACCAATTTATTAATATATGATATATCTGACTTCAAAACCAGGAATGATTATTTTTATAGGGTACCTTTAAATGAGTGAATTCAAAGAATCTTGAAATAATATGGAATTATTCAAATTATTCAAAGGTCATTACCTTTGAACCCAATAATTCTATTATTGGACATATACCCCAAGGAGATCAGTGACAGAAAATAG
>CM053769.1:352680389-352742637 GCA_028658325.1 Potorous gilbertii
CGCTACCGCCCTCCGGGCCGCTGGGGCGCTCTCCTGCTCGGGCCTGCCGCGGAGGGAGGCGAGGGCGGGGCTCTCGCTCGCCGGCGCCGCTGTGCGCCTGCGCGGCCAGCTCTGCCGCCGGCTCGCGGAGCGCTGCGGGCGGCGGCCTCGCAGAAAAGGCCATGAGGAAGCTCGGGATGCCCCCCAAGCGCGCCCGCTGCCGGACCCCCAGCCCCCCTCGGGAGCGCGGCGCGGCGCTGGCCAGGCCTGCGGGCGCGGAGCCCGAGGACGATGCGGACCCCCAGAGCTGGAGTCCCGAGCGCCTGTGCGCCTTCTTCAGCCACCGCGGCGTCAGCAACCCCGCGCTGCTCAGCTGCTTCCGAGGTAGCGGGCGAGGATGGGGTGCGAGGGGCTGCGCAGACCCGGGAGGACCGGCCCGTTCCGGCCGCCCTTCTCCTCCTCCCCCCGGCGGCCCCTGCAGGGATCCTTCCCCGTAACTTCATCAGCTACCCCCATCCGGAGCCTGGGACTCCCCGGTGCCTTGGTCAGCTAACCCGCCTGTAACCACCTGCTCCCCGGGAACCCCCCGCCCCCCGCCGCACCCACATCATCCCTCCGGGCACCTCCGCGGTGACTCCCGGTGCCCGGGTCGGCGATCCTCCTCCCCACTCACAACCCATCCTTCCCGGCGCCCGCTGCCCCGAAGCCCTCCCACAGTCCGTGACAGGCCCCCTCCAGCAGCACCCCCACGGACCCTTCTTTTCCTCCTGTCCGTCCTCCACTTAGATCACCCTCCCTTCCTCTGACTCTAGGGAGCCCTTCACCGGATCCCTCAGCCTGCTCCCTGGCACCTTTTAGTCCCTCTCCACAGTGCCCAGTGCCCGGACTGAGTGGGCAGAACCTCCCCCTCGGAGGAGGGCGACCTCATTTGTTTTAGGGTGGGAGATTGGGGGAAGCAGGGGAAGTTGGGGTTGGGCGGCCTTCTGAAGTTGGTGAGGAGCCTGAGGAGTAGCCGAAAGGGATTGGGGCGAGAGGGTGGGAGGGGGCTACCACAGAAACGATTGAGTTTGTTGCTGGGGTCACCGAGGGCTAGGCTGAGAGGCGTGTTCCTCCGAGGGTGGGGCCAGCCTAGTGACCTAATTAATTATTGTTACTATTCATCATTATTTCTCATCCTGGAGGATGAGAAAAGAGTGAGCTTGGGCATTTCTCTCTCGGGGTTGTGATCCATTGTCATTGCTAAACTCTCACAAAGCTATGCCCGCCTAAGCTTCTGAAAGGTGAGAATAGAGTCATTTGCCTTCTTGGTAAACAATAAGTGGTGATGAATTTTATGACTAAAAGGACTTGTTTACAACCTGAGCATCAAGTTTTTTGACTCTGGCTGGGCATGTTATTGGCAGATTCAAAGTGCTGACAAAATTGCTTGGAAAGAAAAAACCCTGGGTTCCACTCCCAGTCTTTTGTTCTGCGGAGCACCAAGCTGGTATCTTTCCTGTTGCGGTTTCCTAAGCAGTCTAAGACGATGCCACATCATATGAGGTTGAACTTTAATAGGTGTTTGTTTCTCCTTCCTCCCTAGTTTGCATTCATCACGTACACTTGTTTTTTTCTTTTGAGATACCCTGTTTCCTTCTATCTTTAGCTCTCATCTAACCCACAGCCAGGCTCGGGCCCCTGCTGTAACAATCTTGGCTGAAACATGCAAGCTAAGTTCACCGTCTTATTTAACCATTTTGAATAAGTAAGTTCCTTGTCAAGCTTTGCATTCTACTCAGCTTCTTGAGCTTGGGTATGAAAGTGTAACACCCATTTTACAGCTACCAGAGGTGGAAGTTGGTGTTGGCTGGTTATGATTTGCAACTCCATCTTTGCATGGTCAAGAAAGAACCCTTCCTGTGGTGGGGCCCTAAAAATAGCTAGAATGACTGGGGGCCTGGGGAGGTGGGCAAGGAGAAAACCCAGCCCAAATCTTCAGTTCCTTTCTCTCTCCTCATGCTTTTTGTAGGGGCTAGGAACTCTGGGAGTAGTTACAGCTGGGGGACTCTGGGGTTGGTTCTTAAGTTATTACTCTCTCCTCATTCCTTTCCCCAAGGTTGTTTCTTTCACTGTACTTTTCCGCAATTCCTTGGGTGAATTTTCTGGAAATAAGCACCTTACAGTAATGAGCTGATAATATGTAAACTGCAAGAAGCCTTTACTGATTGCTTTTAGTGCTAGGGAGATAGCTCTAGTTAATCCTGTATATGTCATGTTTATACACAATCATTTGTGTATTGTCTCTTCCATTGGACTGTGAGCACCTTGAGAATAGGGGCTGTTAATTGCCTTTTGTTGGACCCCCTTGTACCTGGCACACAGTCACTCATTAAATATTTGGTGCATAAATTGCTCTATATATGGTATATACCTCATAGCTACATTTACTTGTACTGGCCCCTGTGTCTGGAGGAGATAGAAGTTTAGGTAAGGCTCAGAGATGTTATTGGTATTGTACAAGGGTAACATAGCAACACAGATAATGTTATGTACAAAGTTACTGAATAAAGTGCATTAGAGAGGTGTTCAAAGAGGGCCACAGGTCCTTACCAAGTGGTGAGGGGGCAGGGAGGAAAGGAGAAAGCTCTGTCACCTCACTCAGGGAAACTTATTTTGGTCTCATGATTTATTATAAAATGTCTAATGAAAGAATGAATTTGCACTTCAAGGAGGTAAAACTCTGTCTCTTCTGTCTGTACTCTCTGTCATTTTAGTGGCTGTTTAGTAATGTGGATGATTCTCAGATCTTTGTACTTTGTCTTACCATTGCCTTGAGCACCAAGCTTGCTTTTCCACATGTTTGCTTATCACCTTTACCTGGAGGTTCCCATGCCATTTCAAAAACATCATCTTCTCTCCAAAATCTGACTGACCAGCCTTCTAATGCCCCTATTGGACTTGATGGTGTTAACCATTCTTTCAGGCATGAAACTTCAATCAGTTCTAAATCCTGTCTTTACCACTACAATATTTCTGTATCTGTTTCCCCTTCCTCTCTCTTACCCATTCCGTTGTTACTACTCACTTTGGTTTAGTACTTAATTACTTCTTTGCTTTAATATTGTAATAACCCGGTCTGGCCCCCTTCAAAGTGGCTTGCTGCCTTCAGGGTGTGGCAAGCTACAGTGACTACAATAGTGTAAACCATAGTTGTAAAAAGAAAAATCAAAATCTTACAAATTGTTATGAATGATATTTGGGGGAAAATGATGATATGTATTTCTTTCTCCGAAAGGTGAAGGACTTAAACATACACATGTAACATAAATGCAGAGAAATTTGTGAACTGGTTTCTAGAATATCTGTTCATTACTTCTGATTATTACCGAACATGCTTAGAATAGTTTTCTTAAATGTTAAAAATGAAAAGAAAAAATGGTCAATTCTTTCCCAGTATTTAAAATTTTCCAACTTTTTAGTTCCTCGAAATGAAGCAAGATCAAAATGTATTAGAGTGGGAGCTGTAGGGGAGAATGGATTTCCACAGTTTATGGCTTAAATCCTACTGCATGACTTTTCCTGAAGTGTCTGTCACCTTTAACCTACTACAAAGGGTAGACATTTTCACCCCCGTAAGGAATATTTTGAGAAGCGTGAAGTGATTTTTAAAAGGGTTGTAATGACAGAAATTATTTTGACAATAATTTATGTTTTAAATGTAGCAATCATACTTTGCTTAATTCAAATTCACTGAAGACAGTGGGGGAAAGGAAAAAAGGGAAAATATAGAAGGGATGGAGGAGAACAGAAGTAGGAGTCATAAAACAGATCAGATTCATTATTTTAATTTCTTCAAATTAAACCGATTCT
Source organism: Potorous gilbertii (assembly GCA_028658325.1). Taxonomy (NCBI): domain Eukaryota; kingdom Metazoa; phylum Chordata; class Mammalia; order Diprotodontia; family Potoroidae; genus Potorous; species Potorous gilbertii. The sequence goes on from CM053769.1 coordinate 352,684,218, forward strand.
CCACATTTTCCTGTTAGCAGTAGTGCACAGGTGATTTAACTATGTAAATGGGGGGGAAAGCCACAGTACTTACTTTTATTTGAAGTATCTGAATAAGGTTTCTAGCTATGTCTGCTGTTTTTAGATTGCTCATTGAGCAGAGAACTTAAGTGACAAAAAAAAGATAAAAGTAAAATTTAAAACATCTGTAAGAATTTAAATGTAGATACCTAATTTTTAGGTGAAACTTAATAAAGAATGTGGCCATTCAAATTAGTAAGTAAAACATTACCCCAAAAAATTAGAGGATTATAGGTATATGGAATTCAATATTAGTTGGAGGTATTAGATAGGGTTATTTTGTTGGTGGTCATTGCTTACAATTTTTGATTTGTTACAAGAAAAGGCCAGGGAGTGTTAAGGGGAAATAACTGGTGTGAAAAAAAAAGGCAACAATTTATTTTTAAAGTTTTTTTTTTTTTAAAGGGAAGCAGACAAGATTCAGTCTAAGACTTGATTGAATTGCTGAAGTATAGTCTGGAGTCCAGAAGTCAGGATTGTGGCATGCTTTTCTGTTCCTATCTTACCACATTAGTCTATAAAGTACTAACAGATAAATGTGATATACTCTTACCTTCTGTTGGCAAAACCAAAAACACAGCATTCTGTAAGTTATTTTGTGTTTGTAATCACAGATGAGTTTTACAGATAAACTTTCTTGCAAATATTTTACACAAATCATATAGTAGTGAATTTTCAGAAAATTACATTTGAAGTACACATAACTTAATAAATATATAAAGATAAAACATATTAAGATACTGATCTTTAAAAATTTTTTCATAGAAAACAATATCAGAGGCTCTCAGCTGCCCCACCTTAATGAATCACGTCTTGAAGAACTTGGAGTAAGGTAGGACTGTTGTTCACATTGAAGTGTATAAAAAAACACACTTAAGATAACTCTGTTTTAATATTTTCTTCTTTTTCAGATTGCTGTCTGAATTCTTAATTTTTGATTAATTTTTAGACAAGGATAAAAGACAAAGATCATATTAATGTTGCCTTTACAGAAACCTCCCTTTTTATATGGAAGAAATTTGTCAGTGGGAAAGTGACATTCAATATATTTGAGATTTGGTCTTTCTTAGTTGAAGAATTTTGCTATGGAGTAAATGTTTATTTAGTGGTCAGCTTCTTATTCTTGAGTTATTTGAGAGAGCACCAGATTACAAACAAAGGTGATAGGAAAGAATATTTTCAAGAAGACCTAAAGCTACAAACATATTTTAAATACTTGGAAATTCCCTGTCTCCTGGATAGCAGTTCATTTTAAATCTTCTTGCTTTGAAAAGTCAGTGATTTCGTGGTAATTTCATTTTGGAAAAAGGAAAACCCGAGTGTCATTAGCAAGGTTTAATTAAAGTTGGTGTAATTTTGTCCCAGGATCAACAGCTAATCTCTTTTAAGTCTCTCCCCTAGTTCTATTCAAATGTGCTTCTTAAGCAGTTTCTTCAGGGTTTGAAGTTAGCCAGGATCCTCCAGGGCTGGTAATCTTGGGGTATAAAATCTTGTTAGGGACTCAGTATTTCACATTTACTCCACTTTATGGTGCTGTGGAAAAATTACTAGACTGACAAGCAAGGGATTTTCAACCAGTCAGTCAACAAGCATTTATTGTGTGCCAACCACTGAAGATAGAAAGGGAAAACAATGATGTAGTCTGTGTGCTCACAGAAAGAAAACACAGAAGTGTCTACAAAATAAATATAGAGTAAATGTGGAGGAGAGTTACTGGCATCTCCTGGGAGGATCAGGAAAGGCCTCATTTAAGAGTAGTGTTTAAGCTGAACTTTGATAGGGATACTAAGAAGTGAGGATGAGGAGGAAAGGCCTTCTAGATATGGGGCAGCTCATTCTAAAACACAGAGATGAGAGATGGAGTTTTATGTGTGAGGAAGAGATAGGAGTTCAATTTGGCTGGAGGAAAGGGTGTGTAAAAGAAGTGATATATGATAAGGCTGGATGGTTTGGGTCCCAGCCACGAAGGGCTTTACAGGCCAAATAAAGGAATCTGTATTTGATCTTAGAGGTAATAGAGAGCCACTGGAGTTTGAGTAACATGGTCAGACCTAAATTTTAGAACTGTCTATTACTTTGGCAGTTGTTTGGAGAATGTATTGGAGAGGAGAGAGATGAGGGGTGGAGACAGTTTAGAAGGCTGTGACCATCATTCAGGTGAAAGGTGATGAGACCTTCTGTTGAGGTGTTAGCTATGTGAATGCAGAGAAGAGGATAAAATTGTGTGTGGTGAAGAGGTAGTATCTGTGAGCCTTGGCTGCTGATTGGATTTGTTGAGTGAGGGAAAGTGAGGAGTCAAGGATGACTTGAGAATTTCAAGCTTAGATGACTGGATAGACTGGGATGCCGTGAACAGAACAGGTAAGTTCAGAAGAGTATGAGTAGCCTTGACAGGAGGACGCCAACAAGTTGCTTTGAATATATTGAATCTGACATGTCTATAAGAGAGACATCCAATTAGAAATGTCCAGTACGTAATTGGGTGTTATGCTGAAGAACTGGGGCTCAGGAGAGGGCCCGTAACTGGAGGTGTAGATCTGGGACCCCATCTGCATGATTATTGAACCCATGGGAGCTAATGGAATCACCCAGATAGTGATAAAGAAGAGGGTCTAAGACGGAACCTATAGTTTGGGAGTAGGATGAACATTCATTCATTTAGTAAACAGTCAAAAATATTCATTAAGCTCCTACCACCATGTGCCAGGCACTAAGCTAAATGTAGGGATACAAAGAGAAAGGTAAAAGACAATCCTTCCTGTCAAGGAGCCAGCCATCTACAACATAAGCTGTATATAGGATAAAGTGGAGAGAGTCAGAGGAGGGAAAGTACCAGCCTTAAGGGTTCTTGGGAAAAACTTCTTGTATAAAGTGAGGTTTGAGCTGAGGCTTGAAGGAACTGGAGAAGAGGAGAGAAAATTCCAGATATAGAACACAGCCCATGAAAATGCCCAGAATCAGGGAAATGGAGGGTCTTGTTCAAGGAACCCAGTGTCACTAGAAGAGTATGTGGGAGTAAAGTATAAGAAGACTTTAAAGGTAGGAGGAAAGAAGGTTATTAATGACTTTATTGAGCAGCGGTCAGACAAGTGGGAACTGAGAACTGAGAGAGTCCTATTTGCGTATCAGTTCCCTTTTCTGTTAAAATAAAGGTTTTTTCTCCAGTGCTCTTACTCCACACTAGAGTCTAATAGGATAGCGCTTCTTTGGGCTGTTGGAGAGAACAGTCAAATTAAAACTTGCCAAAAACAAGTGGTAAGTCATTATTATCTTGTCAGTGATTTCTCATAAATATTTTTTATTCCCGTTACTAAAATGGTCAGCACAGATAAGGGGGGGGATGGCATAGGGAAAAAGAGAACGAGATCTAGATTGGAAGCTAGGCTCTGACACTTGCTGTGTGACCTCGATGCAAATCACTGTATCTTTTTTCACTCAGTATCCTCTTGTACAAAGCTAAGTGATAATAATTATATAGTTACCTTTACAATGTTGTTGTATGGAAAGGAATTACTTTGTAACCTTAAAATGTGATGTAAATGTAAGAGGGTGGTGTTATTACAAAGTAACCTATAGTATGTTCTTTTCCTCCAATAACCACCAAAAAAATAATTTAAAAAACAACAGCAACAACAGCAAAAAGACACCTTGGTGTAGAGAATAGAAAGCTTGTTTAGAGTCAGAGAAACCTAGGTTTGTGTCCTGCTTCTGACACTGAGCAGTGGCTCGTTAGCTCAGAGCATGGTAGTGCTCCTCTTATTTGGAGGACACCAAGGTAATGGATGTGATTCTTGTATGGGTCATGAAAAAAGGAAATATTGGTGGGGGGCAGTGGATAGAACACTGATTCTTCCTGAGACTCATCTCCCTGGGTTAAAATCTGATGGGAGACACTTAGTTGTTGCATGGCCCTGGTCAAGTCATGTAACCCTATTTGCCTCAGTTACCTCGTCTGTAAAATGAGCTAGAGAAAGAGCAAACCACTCCAGTGTCTTTACCAAGAAAACCACAAATGGGGTCACAAAGAGCCTGAAATGATTGAATGACAACATTCTGACCCTCATTGAGTAATCTATGGGCAAGTCTATTAACTTCTCAGTCATCCCATCCCATTCCATCCATCCTGTCCTTTCCAGAGCACTCCTTTTCCCCCAGACTTCTGCTCTGCTCCGTCTCTATAATGATTAAGTCTTAAGATTAGGCAGATTCTTATCTGCCAGGGTGGGAGAAGTTCCTTCAACAGAACTGTGTGTGTTCCTCCTTCATTGCAGAAGAAGACTATGACATCAGAGAAATGATGACGTGACTTGCACTTGACTATTTCTGAGTGAGGGAGGGCTGTGCAGGTCACTAGCCTCACTTCTCCTCCAGAGCCATCTGAATCCAGTCACCAGATATTCATCAGGATGACTGAAGATGACCCAGGATGAGGCAATTGGGGTTAAGTGACTTGCCCAAGGTTTCACAGGTAATGAGTGTCAAGTGTCTGAGGTGAGATTTGAACTCAGGTCCTCCTGACTCCTGCACTGGTGCTCTATCCACTGCACCACCTAGCTGCCCTCAAAAGAGATCAAGTCCTTTCTTGTGACAAGTGTTGGTTTTCAGTGGAATTGTTGTTGAAATACCCTCAGATCCTGAGAGGGGCCAGGCCTCTGATAAATGGATGAGGCTTGGAAGGATTTTGAACCATCCATGTACAGTGAGGTGACTTTATGTATTAATTGTTCAGTGTATCAGGATTGAAACTGCTTCAGCAGAGTGAGCAGTCCTAGGACCAAGGGGTGGCAGTCAGTTGGAGAGAGTCTAAATTCTAGGATTCATTCAGCTGTAGTCCTCAATGCTGAGTTGCATTAGGAAAGATTCATATCACCATAGTCAGCTGGTATTTACTGTGACTAAGTGCATTAGAGGGCAACTGGGTGATACCATGGATAGAGTGGTGGGCCTGGGGTCTGGAAGACTTTTATTCCGTGTGACCCTGGGCAAGTCACTTAACCCTGTTTCCCTCAGTTTCTTCATCTGTGAAAGGATCTGGAGAAGGAAAGGTCAAACCACTCCAATATCTTTGCCAAGAAAATCTCAAATGGGGTCACAAAGAGTCAGATGCAACTGAAAAACAACTGACCAACAACAACAAAATGTATTAGGGGACACAAAAGAAATATAGCATTTTGTCAGTTTAGTTTTCAGATGGCTGAAAAACCAACCAGGTGGCTGTCCTGTGAGGATACTTAGAAACACATTTGCTTGGGAGATTTATTGAAGTGATTTCTAAATTGTTAATGGTTCTTAATGATTTGTAGGTAATTGACTTGATTTTTAAAAATCATTCACAAATCAGTATACAAACTTTATTAAGCAAATTGTGACTTTTGTTTTTTTTGGTGTTTGGTGACTCTCTCAGGTCTTTAGAAGACAGACAGAAAATGCTGGATTGTATCCATGAACTGAATCAAAACCATGATGATGCAATGAAGGTAAATGGGAGTTAGTTTTTAATGTTAGATCTTAATATTATTTTCTGTTTGGAGGACCTCAGTTTCTCTTTACCCATTGCATGTTTGATTCATTATCAAGAATGTAAAATATGTTACTGAATTAAGATTATCATTCAATATAACCTATATCACAGGTAATTTTTTAAAATAAAGTTTGTTTAAACATTGTACAGTAGAATATGCCATCAGTTTGCCGTAGGAAAAAAAAATTTTTTCCATTTTCTACCCCATTCAAACCTTCAGTGTTTAGAAAGAGGAAATCTAGCTTTTCAGGGTTCTGACTTATTAGTGTTTATTGAAACTTCCTAATCCTTCTCCAGTGGAGAGAGAATGGAGTTTGGGATTTTGTTTTGCTTTTTTGAAAGAGAGAGACTAAAGTATTGGGATTGCCTTGTGGATGAATAGTACTTTCTTAGCAGATATATTCTAAATGTTGAATGTAGCTTTTATTACATTTTAAAGAAAGGAAACTGTACCAGAGATTTGGAGTTTCAAGTGCAATCATGGGTAGCTAGGTGGTACAGTAGAGAAAGTGCTGAGCCTGGAGTCAGTCTAGCCCAAGGGTGGGGAATCTTTGGCCATGAGGCCATATGTAGCCCTCTAGGTCCTCAAGTATAGCCTGACTGACTCCAAACAAGGGGATTTGTTCTGTGAAGTTTGGATTCAGTCAAAGGGCCACACTTGAGGACCTAGAGGGCCACAGTTTCCCCACCTCTGGGGTACCACTACAATATTCTAATAACACTACAGTATTTAATGAAATGATTGGACAATTAGTTACAAAAGAACTGCGTCCCTTATCCCCCACCCCTATGGGAAAGCTGTATTAGACATGGACCAGGAAAGTGTTTTCATTTCCCTATCTGCAGAAGCTTAAAGCTTCCTCTTGTTCACCCCTGCACTTCAGTTCCCTTTTCTAGTGTCTTCATCACAGCCTCAGCTGACGGGTTCTCTCTACTCTAACCAGGTTCTGCTGCATAGTTTACTGCCAGTAGGACAGTTGCTCTTGGGACCACTAGCATTCCTCTGTTGGGTGATAATCCAGATACATCAGAGCTGGCCCAAGTGCCAAAGCTTGCTCACATGACTGCTTGTTGGCACAGGTCTGTGTCCCAGCTCAGGAAGTGTAGAAGCAATGGGACCAAGCAGTAAGCTGTCTTATATGATGGACGTTTGTTGCTTTGTGTGTCTGCATCCTCGAGAGCAGCTTTGTGCTTAGCAATCACATTCACTTTTCCCAGGACACTCTATATTCAGGCTTCTCTTCAGTCTCTACAGAATCCTGGCCAGGGTACTCACCTTTTTCTGCCATAGGTGACAGTCTCCATTAGACAATATCTTCACAGACCCACAGATTAAAGGATGCTAAGGATCCCACTATAACATTCCCTCTAGCTTTCACAGTTTTCTCACAGGCTCTGCAGCCTTAACAGCTTGGAGAAACTTGTGCTGCTCAGGTGGTAATGTGGTTCCTAAGTGCCTGGCCACTGGTGTTGGAGGGCGTAGGAGAGGAGAGTTGCCTTCTCATGCTCTGCACCAACCCTTGTACTACTCTTTGCACTTGTAACTGGAGTGGTGGATGGTTGGTCAGTGAGATTGCTGCTGGGATCAGGTTAGATGGGAGTTAACTAGCCACTGCCTCAGGACAGCTCGCTGTTTAGCCAGAAACTCAGGAGTCAACATCTCAGCAGCTGACTCTTTTAATGGTTGCTTCTGTCTTCTCCATCTCAGTAATTAGCTCTTGAACCTCACGCAACAGTGACTGAGCCCCCAGCATTTCAACTCCACTCCACATTCTGTCCTTTTGGTTTTCCCAATACAATGTGAAAAGTCAAGCCCCCTTCATACTCTCTTGTCCATGAATTTGTTATTGGCCATATCTGAGTTGACAACAATGCACTCTGTAATTATGTTTGTTATCTCATCCAAATCAGGTTCTGTTTAGTTGTCCTCAGAGAGGTCACTGGTTTCTTTAAAATCTAGCTGTTTTCTGGTAGTGGCGGAGAGATGGGCACTTTTGGGGTCTTCCACAATCATGCCAGAATAGGGCATGAGAGACAGGTTGAGGGGAGAGGTGTGGTGCCTTAGTTTGTCCTGAGTTTGAACCGTGGAAGAAACTGGTCCAGGCCCTGGACTAAAGTTACTATACTGATTGGACCACTCTGATTCTTCCTGTATAACATTTTTACTCCCATGTATTTTTAGCTACCAGTTGTCATTGGCAGTATTTGATGAAGTGGTGATAGCCAAGATGCTCCTGCAAGCCTAGTCTTAGCTTTTATGGAATAACTAAGGAAATTTATACAAGGATACCATTCTTTATCGTTATTGTGGATCAGTTGTATGATTAAAAAGTTATGCTTGGATACAATCAGTTGTTTGGTCGATGCTGACCCTCAAGCATTGGTATTTGAAGTAAGTCTTAATGTTAAAAGTTGTGGTTAGAATTCTGATGTGTTACTCAGGCAACCATGGGTATAACATTTCTTTAAACAATTGTGATATCTTCCACCAATCCTCACACACTCCTCACGCATTTCAGTCACCATTTAGGCATGTTCACTTGCTCAGACTCTTTAAATTGAAATCCTTGTGATGGTGTACACTTTAAATTCTCCACATCTTATCTCAGAGAGACAACATGATTCTGTCCTCAGAGTCTCGTGACATGGCTTTGAGTCCCACCTCTGACACGCATTAGTTGTGTGACTAAGCACATTATATAACCTCCTCAGTACCACTTCTTACACTGTTAATTTGAAATCACACGCTCAGACCTGGGCTTATGCATTTAGAAATAGAGACCCAGAAAAAGTGAGCTTACTGACCATACCAATACCCGGGGAGACAAATTTAAGTAAGCAAGATGACCCCTACCTTCAGGGAGTTTACATTCTAATAGTAGAAGACACCACATAATGTTAATCTCATATATAAACAAAATCACCTTTGCCACTGTTGATGTCACAACCACATCTATGTATGTAGGTGAGTTAAGAAAATTTCTGATCTCTTCTGACTCAATTGTCATTAAAACCAATAGCAGCTTTTGGCACCTTTCATACTACTGTATTTTTTTTCCATTAGAAATATTTATTAACTGTGGTTCTTTTGAAGTGTTATTGTTACCCTTGAAGCTGACTGTCTTTTCTTTCTCACTTAAAAGTATTTTATTTTTTCCTATTATAGGTAAAGATAGTTTTCAGTATTCACTTTTAAAAGATTTTGAGTTCCAATTTTTTTTCTCCCTCCTTTCCCCCTTCCCATTCCCCAAAACAGCAAGCAATCTGATGTAGACTATACATGTACAGTTATAGTAAACATATTTCCACATTAGTCATGTTTTGAAAGAAGAATCAGAACAAAAGGGGAAAACCATGAGAAAGAAAAAAAATTTTTTAAAGAGAAAATAGTATGCTTCGATCTGCATTCAGACTCCCTAGCCCTTTCTCTGGATGTGGATAGCACTTTCCATCATTTCATATTGTATATTTATATTAACTATGCAACTTTAACTGGAATGTCATATTTTCTTTGAATGTACTTGGGTTTTTGGTATTGGTGTTCAACACTGATTTTGTAATTTTTTGATTCAATGTTATGACTTTACTGAAAGGTACAAATGATCCAAATGAGAAGCTCAGTTTCACTTGGTGTTCAAGGTTATCCTATTAAGGCTAGTCAATCAAGGTAGTCAAAAGATATGAAGCAAATGAACTTTCCGTTAAATTTGATTTGTAATGAATAGACTTGTAGCCCAGAACTATGTAATTATATTACTTGGAGGGATTGATTGGCTTGTATAGTTTCTTAAATACCTAAATAGCTTTGGTCTTCACATGGGATTTAAAAGAATGTGTTGCTACCTTTAACCTGTACATTGTTTTCATATTCTACTGATATTAATAATCATCGTTTTCCAGATATTTAATGATCCTATCCATGGCCACATAGATCTTCACCCTCTTCTTATCCGAATCATTGACACACCTCAGTTTCAACGTCTTCGATATATTAAACAGCTGGGAGGCTCTTACTATGTTTTTCCGGGTGCTTCACACAACCGATTTGAGCATTCTCTAGGGTAAGGAAGAAATACTCATCTAAACACAGGTATTAGAAATGAGTTATTCTTTAAGTGTCTCCATTACACACAATTTATAGTTAAGGCTCACCATGATTATCTGTTTTAGTAGTTTAATTGTTTTCTTTATTGTATATATTATTGTGTTGTGTTGTTCCTTCTAGCATTGTTAAACATTGTTTTAGTGTGATTTATTTCCTACTTGTGTACCTCCTGAGGTGAAGATTGGGCTGGTAAAACAATTTAAAATTTATCTTCAGGGTATTTCAAGGACCCTCTATCTTTTATCTTCTTATTGACATTATAGTCTATACACTAAGTCCTTCAATTTTCCTATTGTCTTCTTATTCTTGTATAGATTGAACTTTTGAAACTAAACTGCTAAATGATGTTTTAGGAAAAATATCTATTTGACAAGATTAGAGCAGTAACATTAAAGAAAGAATTGGTCTTTTTCTCCATATCATGGAGGTAATGCTCCTGAGTGGCAAGAAGTATAGATAGTTTCCAGTTTTTCTTTTGAGGCAGTTCTTTCCATTATAACTTTATTATATGACGTCATGTGAATTATTAGAGAATCTCATAACTCAAATTGTGAATATAAAAAATTATACATAAAAGTGTCCTTTTTTGGATTACCCTTATATGTGCTCCGTTACACTTGTTCAGATAATTGAGGATGACTAAAATTTTAAGATTACTATGAAACAGAAGATTCTTAACCGTGTGTGTGTGTGTGTGTGTGTGTGTGTTGTGAAGCCCTTAAGCAGTGTACTGAAGCCTGTAAACTCCTCAAAAGAATATTTTTACATAAAATACATAGTGTTACAAAAAAACCAATTGTAGTGAACTATAATTATCAAAAAAGTCAAGGACTCAGGATAAAAACCTCTGCTCTACAGAAATATAAGGAAATATAACAGGTTTGATTGTTGTCCTTTGGGACCTGAAGAGAGAAGTAATTTGAAACCAGGAATATTCTTGATTGAAGAAACAGAGTAGCTCCCAAATTGAGATTTTATTTTCTTCTTGCTTCACAGCGTCGGGTATCTAGCAGGATGTCTGGTCCGTGCACTGCAAGAAAAACAACCTGAACTACAGATAACTGAGAGGGATATGCTTTGTGTTCAGATTGCTGGGCTCTGTCATGATCTAGGTAAACATATGCAAGGAGCCAAAGGAATTGACCTGATGTATATAACTATTTGAGGATATATTATTCTTGTATTTTTAAAAACCAACCAACTGAGGAGTATAGGGTTCTCTTTACAATACCTCAGTGACTATCAGCATGTAAAATATGTTACAGTTTCCCTCTGTAATTCCAGAATCCATGGCATAGCTCCCATTGTCAAGTCCTGTTGCTTCGTATGCTGTATTAAAGGGTCAATTGGATTATGAAAGTTGGTTGATCAATATGTCCCAGTGGATATTTTGGTCCTCTGCCTTTTAACCTTCCTGAATCCATCTTTCTTATGTTCAGAATACCTGAGATTTTTGAACAGGAAGATTCTCAGATTGGGGGTAGGGAGAGACGGCATTTCTTAGTAATCCATGTGGGTGTAAGGCTAAACAACAGCCTTTAAAACTGAAAAAAAAAGGACTTGTTACATTTCCTATTTGTAATATTAGTAATCCTGTTGGAAACCCAAAATATTCTTGCAGCTATTTTTGAAGCTAGGTAATCACTAGAGCTGGAAGGGACCATAGATATTTGACTTATGAGGAAATCTAGTTCTTTGGTGAGCATAGCTTACACTTTTTCCTGTATGTTCCTTAGATGATAGGAAGAAAATGTCTCACAGTCCACAGACTGTGTCCCTAGCCTATTTACAGGCTAGGTAAGTTTGGAATAGATTACCACTAGAAAGTTGGCCATTCCTCATTTCTCAGATATGTAGAGAACTAAGTCAGATTTATAAGAATATAAATCACCCCCAGTTGATAAATGTTTAAAGGATATGAAGAGGCAGTTTTCGGAAGAAGAAATCAAACCAATCAGTAATCATAGGAAAAAATGCTCTAAATCACTAATAATTGAAGAAATGCAAATTAAAATAACTCCGATATACTACCTCACACCTATCATATCAGATTGACTAATAAGACAGAAAAGGAAAATGACAAACGCTAGAGGGGATGTGGGCAAAGAGATACACTGATGGTGGAGTTGTGAACTGGTCCAACCATTCTGGAGAATGATTCAGAACTCTACCCAGAGAGTCATAAAACTGTGCATACCCTTTGACCCCGCAATACAGACCACTAGGTAGGTCTAAGAGATCAGAGAAAAACGAAAAGATCCTCTATGTACAAAAATATTTATAGTACTTTTTTTTGAGTGGCAGAGAGTTGAAAATTGAGGGAATGCCCATCAATTTAGGAATGACTGGACAAGTTGTTATATATGATTGTAATTGAATACTGTTGTGCTATAAGAAATGAGGAGAGAATGTTTTCAGAAAAGTCTGGGAAGACTTACATGATATAAAGTGAAGTGAGCAGAACTAGGAGAACATTGTATCCATCAACAGCAATGTTGTACCATGACTAACTGTGAAAGACTTAATTACTCCAGTCAACACAGTGATCTAAGACAATTCCAAAGAACTTACAATGAAAAATACTACCTACCTTCAATGGAAGAACTAATGGAATCTGAATGCAGATCAAAGTATACTTTTTAAAAAAAAATTTTTATTTTTTTGTATATTTTGTAATATGGAAATATGTTTTGTAGGACTACACATGTATAGTCTATATTAAATTGCTTGCCTTCTCAGGACAGCTGAGGGAAGGGAAAGAAAGAATTTGGAACTCAAAATTTTAAAAATCAATTGTTAAAATTTATTTTTACATGTAATTGACAAAAATATTTTGTCTTTTAAAAAGTTAGCCCTTAATTGGTGAAGTATTTTGGTCATAACCACTTGAAAAGACTGTCTTCTCAAGCCTGGAGGAGATGTGATATATGTTGTTGAAATGCAAATCTTTTTTTTAATTAATTTGTTTTCAGTTTTCCACAGTCACTTCCATAAGTTTTAAATTTTCTCCTCTTCCCTCTGCGAGACGGCATGCAGTCTTTTATGGGTTCTACACATACATTCTTATTAAACATATTTTCACATTGGTCATATGAATTATATACAGAAGAATTAAAATGAATGGGAGAAACCACAAGAAAAAACAAAACATAACACAAGAGAAAAATAGTCTGCTTCATTCTGTGTTCTGATTCCATAGTTCTTCCTCTGGATTTGGATGGCATTTTGCCTCAAGAGTCCTTTGGGAATGTTTTAGGTCCTTGTATTGCTGTGAAGGGCTGAGTCTATTAGAAACAACTGTGGTTGTTACTGTGTATAGTGTTCTCCTGGTTCTGCTCATTTCGCTCAGCATCAGTTCATATCAGTCCTTCCAGGTCTCTCTGAAGTCCTCCTGTTCATCATTTCTTATAGCACAATAGTATTCCATTACATTTATATACCACAACTTGTTCATCCATTCCCCAATTGATGGGCATCCCCTCGATTTCCAATTTTTGGCCACTACAAAGAGAGCTGCTGTAAATACTTTTGTACATGTGGGACCTTTTCCCATTTTTATGGTCTCTTTGGGATACAGCATTGGAAGAAGTATTGGTGCGTCCAAGGGTATGCACATTTTTGTAGCCCTTTGGGCATAGTTCCAAATCATTGAGCCATAGATGTTTTGAAGGATTGAAATCAATTAAGTTTGGATGAAGAGGAATGGGAAAAATGAATTTCATGCTTTTCAATAGTCTGAACCACTATTTTTTATTCTCTTTTTTAAGGTCATGGACCATTTTCACACATGTTTGATGGAAGATTTATACCCCTTGCTCGCCCAGAGTTGGATTGGAAGGTATGTGATATAGTCGTGTTTTCATATAGAATAAACAGATGAAGCATTTATTAAGTACTTATTCTGTGCCAGGTAATGCACAGAGTCCTGGGGATACAAATATTTGCAAAAAAGGTGATTCCCTACCCTTATAAGCTCTGTAAGAAGACATGGAGAGAGAGAAGGAGCAGGCCTCCTGGGCAGCATTTCTCCAGGGTGTATAGGGTATAAAGGAGTTGAACAGTCCAGAGAGTGAGGAGTGGACCCTGGAGTGAAGTGAAGTGAGCATTGGCCTTGGGGGTCTGAGCTAGGAACTCATTAATTAGGAGATCAAGCTTTTGTTTCATAAAAGAATTTATCTTGAAGTATTTTAAATAGTCAGCTACATTGTTGTTTTTATATCACCTGTATTTCTCCATGTATCCCATGTCTCTTGTAACAAAAGAAGGGGAAAATAGTAGAGAAAAACTAACCACCACGGCAAAGAAGTCTGACATAGGCAGTGTCTCACATTGAGTCTCCTGCCTCTGAAAAGAAGCAGGAGGTGCTATTTTCTCACATCTCTTTTTTGGGGCCAGGTTTTGTGTGTTTTCATTGTTGTCATCATTTTGTATATTGTTTTCCTCATTCTGTTTACTTTTCATCATTTCCTCTTTCTTCCTGTGCTTCTCTGTAGTTATAGTTCCATTTCTTATAACTCAGAAATATTTTATGATATTCACGTACTATATAATAGTTTTCCAATTTGGTATTGGAAATAAAATCTAGTAGGACAGATGAAACGTGCGCAATTGACTGTAACATTAAGTTAGTGATAATTCACATTTATCTGGCACATTCAGGCTTACAAAGTGCTTTCCCCAGGACAGCCCTGTGAGGTAGACAGGAATGTAGTTCAAGTATTCTCTCCATTCTACAGATGAGGAAGCTGAAACTGAAAAAAGTCAAATGACTTTTCTACTACTGTACCTCTAGTTGATATTAAGTCAGAACTTGAACCCAGGTCTTCTTACTCTAAGTTCAGTACTCTCTCTCCTCTACCATACTGCTTTTCTCAAATAAGAATATAGTAAGTGTAGAAAAGAATTATAAATGTGGTTCTGTGAGTTCATTGGAAGGCAGATCAATTATAGCAGTTTGTTAAAGCAGAAGGAGCACCAGATGTGGAGTCAGGACCTGGGGCCCAGTCCTGGCTCTGCCACTTCTTAGCTGTGTGGTGACCCTAAGTAAGTTACATAACTTCTCTATGGCCTCACTTTCCTCATCATCCTTTGGGATGTTGGATGAGATGAGCTTAGAGTCCCTTCCTACCGTAAGTCAGTGATCCTGTGAAAATCCCATAGGTACAGTGTTAGCGCTCAGGTGAGGAAGGATCCCAGGCTGACCTCAGAGGGCTTTTCTAGCTTATAGAATTTTAGAACTACTTTTAGAATTACCTATGGACCTGTGCCTTTTGCACATATCCTTTTGCACATGAGTGGTAGCAAATCTTTCTCCTTTGTTTATATATTTTCTTTAGTATTTTATTTTTCCCCAGTTACATGTAAAAACAATTTTTAACACTCATTTTTAAAACTTTGGGTTGCAAATTCTCTCCCTTTCCCCCCTCCCCATCCCCCATCATTGAGAAGAAAAGCAATTCTATATAGGTTATACATGTGTAGTCATGCAAAATATATCCATAATAGTTATATTGTAAAAGAAAACACAGACAAAAAACCTTAAGAAAAATAAAGTTAAAAAAAGTATGCTTTAGTCTGTATTCTGACTCTATCAGTTCTTTCTCTGGGAAAGGATAGCATTTTCATCATACGTCCTTCAGAGTTGTCTTGGATCATTATATCGCTAAGAAGAGCTAAATCTTTCTCCTTTAAAGCTGGATTTTGGGGGAAGGACTCTA
The DNA here is from genome assembly GCA_028658325.1 of Potorous gilbertii. Lineage (NCBI taxonomy): Eukaryota > Metazoa > Chordata > Mammalia > Diprotodontia > Potoroidae > Potorous > Potorous gilbertii. The sequence continues at coordinate 352,699,621 of CM053769.1, forward strand.
GAAAAGATTTTTCCACTAGGTAGATGTGCAACCTCCTTGAAACTTCTGGGATTCAGTTCCCTCAAGAACAAAATGAAGTGTTTGGACTGTGATCTCAGACTTCCCTTCCTTCTTGTCTCTGAATTGGTGGTTTTATTTTTTCAAAGATATTTGGAGTGAAATGTGATGAATAAAGTGAGTGATCAAGTTCTGGGGTTTTTTCCTGCAAAATATGTTTGATGCTCATAAGTAATTCTAATGCTCCTAAGATCTCCCTTTATTACTGACTTTGTCGGACATACTTATTTTATACATTCAGTTTTGATTGACCTTTACCTTTCAGTTCTAGTGACCCTTTGGGCAAACCTTTTCCTTTACCAAGACATTGTTCTATTTGTAAAATTCTAGCTGACTAAAGCAAAGATTTCCTAAAACTCCATTAGTTCACTATTTTCCAAAGTAAACATTTCAGTAACAGACTAGAAAGTTTAAACATATACATTTAAAATAATGACTTTTCCATAATAAATTCCTTCATTCAACAATTATTTATTAAGCACCTATTCCGTGTAAGATACTCTTAAATACCCACCTATGGCATGTGCACTCGATTTTTTTTTTTTTTGGCCCAGATTGATTTTATCAGTATAGAGAACTTGTAAACTCTCTCTACCAGCACAGATCAGCAGAACTATACTGCATCTTGAAGTCCGTAGAGAGTTAGCAGGGGCACAGAGAAATTAAATGACTTGCCTAGAGTCACACACCCATTATGTGTCAGAGGCAAGACAGGAATTCTGGTCTTACTGGCTCAGTATACCAGCACTGCCATCTTTTGTCCATTTGTGGCTAGGTGACACGAGGAGATTACAGCACTGGATCTGGAGTTCAAATCCAGTTTCGGAGACTTGGTAGCTTTGTGACCCTGAGCAAGTCACGTAACTTCTGTCTGCCTCATAAAATTGAGGTAATAATAGCACCTACCAATTTGTTGTGAGAATAAGATCAGACATTTATAAAACACTTTACAAATCTTTAAAGTGCAATACTAATCATAGCTATTATGTTAGTAAAGCTATAGTTTATTTTGTGACAGTATTTAACAATACTCATTATTTCAAAAGAACTCTGATGATTTTAGTTTAAGATAGGACTGCTTCCCATCTCTGCAAATGTTAACTTCTTCATGCATTAGTAGATGGTGATATGTGGTAAAAAGACTCCAAATTTGTCTAGACTGGCCATCCCCTGACAGATGCAGTCCATTGCTTAGGTTTATACTTAAAGCTCTTTCAATTTGCTGAAGTGTCCCAGAGGTTTGGTTTAATTTGCATAGAATTTGAGAATCCAGGGCTGCCTTCATGCCAGCCAGCAAGAGTTAGAGAAGGACTATTAATAAGGCTGTTTCTTTTAATGCAGTGTTAGTCGTGCCCTTAAGACCTTATTGGTAGCTTTGAAGAGAGCAGTTTCAGTCAAATAGTGAAGGCTAGACCAAATTACAAGGGAGTGAGAAGGAAGTTAGAGATGAGAAAAGGAGGCAGGAAATATATGTATGTGGTTTTTATAGGAGTTGGGCCATGAAAGAAAAGTAGACTAATAGCTTGGGCAGTTTCATCAAGCAAAGGTTTTGGGGTTGGTTTGTTTAAGATGTGTAGAGGGTCTTGGACTTGTTTGTAGGCAGTGAGAGATTAAAGGAATGTGTCTATGTGAGTGAGGCAGAGAGAAAATATGACAGAAGGGCCAAACTCTTGGAAGATATAGGAGGGAAAGGGATTAAAGAAAAGTAAAGGGGTGTGGTACTGACAAAGAAGGGCAGTTTTTTCTTCTTAGACTGGATCTGGGAGAAGAGAGCGAGAGAAGACTGAGGGAATTTCAGGTAGAAATAGAATTTTCTCTGAAAGAATAACTTGAGAGAAGAGAAAATTTGGTATAGATGCTGTGGGAGTCAGGGAAGATTACAAGGGTTGCTTTGTAGTAGTGAGGTGAATTGAGATGAAGTAACATAAATTTACAGTGGACTCCTTCCACTTTGTATGACTTCCTCCTGCAGCTCAGATAAAACAAGGTGCTGGGAGTGATCCTGAGCTAGGGTTGGGGGCTGGGGGTGGGGAGGGCCTGGAAGAGCAATGATAGTAGAACAAAAGAGCAAAAGACTTGGAACAGAGGACGGGGAAAGTGGGGTGGATTCACTGTAACAGCAATATTGAAAAAGGAGGAGAGTGGGGCTAGAGCAGGATAATGCCCTGGTTGGCCAGGGAAGGTTAGAGAAGATACAAATTTCAGTAGAGGAACTAGACCAAACGTTCTTAGCTTGAGGTCCATGAATTTTTAACATTTTGATAACTGTATTTCAGTATGATTTCATTGTTCATTTAGTTGTTTCATAGTCATGTCTGACTCTTCGTAATTGGAGTTTTCATGGCAAAGTTAACTGGAGTGGTTTTCCAACTCATTTTACAAATGAGGAAACTGAGGCAAGCAGGGTGAAGTAGCTTGCTCAGGTTCATGCAACTAGCAAGTGTTTGACTCCAGGCCCCATGTTCTATCCACCACACCATCCAACTGCCAGTCTATAATTGGTTTTATTTGTAATTATATGTATTTTATTTTATAAATTTAAAAATGTTCTTCTGAGAAGAGGGGTAGAGGTTTCATAAGACTGCCCAAAAGTTCCCATGCCACAAAAAAGATTAAGAACCTCTGGAAGTGAGAATAGAGAATAGGTTTGCAGGGAGAAGAGAAAGGAAAGAAGTTTCTATTAAGCTCCTACTATGTTCCAAGCACTGTGCTAAAAGCTTAGCACCTATCATCCCATGATCCTCACAAGAGCCCTGTGAGGTCGGTGCTATTAGTATCTACTTTCCAGTTGAGGAACCTGAAGTAGACCAAGATTTACCTGTTTTGCTGTGAGTCGCAGGGCCAGAAAGGAGTGTAGTGTCGGTGGGATGAGAAGTTGCGTTCAGATAGAGGAATTTCAGAGCTGAGAGTTGTAGACTTAGCACGTGTAGGGGTAATGATGAGATTAAGGGTGTTATCTTCTCTTTTTTATTACTGAGGCTGGCTGAAGGTATATTATGGGAGCCGAGCTTCCTTTGATTCCCACTGCCCCTAGAATAAAATAGAAACTTCTGTACAGGGCATTTAAAGCCCTTCACAGTCTGGTTCCAGCTTGTCCTTCTAGGAGGATTACTCCCCTTGTGGTACTCCACAGTGCTGTCACATGGGCCTGCCTGCTGTTCCTTATCCATGACGTGCCATCCTCTATCTTCTCATCTTTGTACAGACCACAGGGATGGGGAACCTGTGACCTGGAAGCCACATGTGACCTTCTAGGTCCTTGGGTGTGACCCTTTGACTGAGTCCAAGTTTTACAGAACAGATCCTTTTATTGTTTTGTGAAGTTCGGATTCAGTCAAAGGGCCGCTCTTAAGGACCTAGTGGGCCACATTTGACCTCGAGGCAACAGGTTCCCTACCCCTGATACAGACGGTCTCCTGAGCCCCATATCCTCTCCCTCCTCACTTCTATACTTGTAACTTCTGACTATTTTCATGGCTGAGCTCTAGCACCACCTCCTACTTACCCCAGGTATTAGGATAGAGCTTCTGTATTAACTCCTCTTTGAACATTTTGTATCTCCCAGGAAAAATTTAAGCTCCTTTTGGGACAGGAATTCCCTTTTGTATTTCTATCCCTGATACTTTGCACAATCCCTGGAAAACAGTAGGTGCTTAATGCTTATTGATTAAGGAAAGGACTGAACTGACTGGTCTGGGTATTTGTGGGGGCATGAGCATGTCTATTGAAGTTTCCAAATGTAAGAGTAGGGACATCCTCTCCCAGAGAAGACATGAGCCAGGTACTGAACTCCTTGAGAAAGTGAGAAGAGGAAGCGTTCTGGCTTCTGGTAGCTAATTTTCACCAGGGTCTGGTTAGGATGCTGATTCTAGATAGACGGTATGCCTCAAAAAGGAGGAGAGTTACTGAGGGTTGCAGGGAAGGGAAAAAGTGGGTGGATGTTTTAAATCAAAGAGAGACGCAATGAGTGTACTTACTCTTTCCCTTAGCCTATTGGGTTTGTAGGCTCATATAATCATGGTTTTAGAGCTGAAAGCAACCTCAGGAGGCCATTGAGTCATACCCTTCCATTTTACAGATGAGGAAATTGAAACCCAGGGAGATTGTAATTTGTCCAAAATTACATAGGTAGTGAGCATGAGAGAAAGCACTTTGACACTGGAAGGACTAACCAGTTGTTTTGTTTTGTTTTGTTTTTGAGGACATCTAGGTTTCCATGATTGTGGGAAGATGGAACAAGTATGGAATTTGAAGGTCACTTTGTTAATGGTAGGACAGAAATTCTAGGAGACAGACTGGGAAGTAGAAAGTGGTAGTAGGGAAAGGAGGTTTTCTTCTAGGTAGCTTTAGATTATGAATTACAGAATTCAGATTAACATAGGGCAGTAGATTGCTCCACCCTTCCAGTAGCAAGGGTGACTGTGTCCCAGGTCCAGCTAAGATGCTGATTTGATCATCATCCCCTGGACACAGGACAGGAGAGGACAAGATGCTGAGCCTTTGAGTCTTTGGTTCATGGTTGGTCTAGAAGTCTGAGGGCTGTCTGGAAGTCCTGGTCCCTCAAGACCTGTTGCCTGGGCTCTGCTATTAACGTTCATCTCTGGGAAATGTGTTACCTCTGTCACCAGGTTTGAATGTACTGACTTGTGGAGAATTTTGTGTACTGGTAAAAGTTTGATAAATTGATGACTTTTTTTTGGATGTTCCTATAAGGTTGTATTTTAGGAACCTGCTAAGAACATAACATATCATGCTCACTTGATATGAGGCATAGTAAACCCTGAAATTTCATGGTCCCTTGAAACCAAGAATAGTTTCAGTCATGATCATCAGGGATCTTTATAAGTGAAATTCAACAAAGGTAGACTGAGGCATGTTTTCTCTGAGCAAGGTAACATTTTATTAACAGGAGTGCTACATACTAATGGAGTGGCCGCTAGGTGGCACAGTAGATAGTGTTGGTCAAAAAGACCTGAGTTCAAATGTGGCCTCAGACATTTAATAGCAGTGTGACCATGGATTAGTCACTTAACCCTGTTTGCCTCAGTTTCCTCATCTGTAAAATGAGCAAATCACTCTCGTATCTCTGCCAGAAAAACCCCAAATGGGGTCACAGAAAGTCAGACAAAACTGGAAAACAACTGAGCAACATTTGCCAGTAAAATGGTTCAGTGGCTGGCATAGTTTAGACAAAGACCCCGCATTGGAGACTAGCTTCTTTTTATAAGATTAGAACAAGAATAGAACAGGTAGAGGAGGAAAAAATGTAATTGGTGATAGGGTTGGTGACATCATGGGTTCAAGGACAACATGATTGGTTAGATACTTGAGGCATAGAGAACAATGTGACTGATAGGAAGTAGGGAGGAGGGGCCAGCAACAAGCGCTTCCTTCCCTCCTGTGACTAAGAAATGTTTGCTCTTTTAGTCCACCTGCAAGGTTAAATATAGTGGACCAGATTTCTTTGGATAACAACAGGACGTCCGTGAAGGATAGCTTGGTGGGGGTGTGCACCCACAATCCCCAAAGACAACAGAATTCCTTGAGGCAGGAATAGAAGAGTGATTAAGAAGACAACTGGATTTCCAAACTTAACTCTTAGCCGGCTAGGTCAATTTCTAAACTAAGTTCTGAGACAAAGGACTGCGACTTAAGCACTTACAAATCAAATAAGCAAGTCCCTTCTGTTCTTATTTTTAAGCATGAAATAGCTTCAGTCAAGATGTTTGAGCATCTGGTCAATGTCAATGGAATTGAAACTGTAATGAAGAAGTATGGACTTATCCCAGAAGAAGATATATGTTTTATCAAAGAACAAATTGCGGGACCTCTCGATTCTTCAGTAGAGAATTCTTCGGTGAGTTAGCTGTTTAGTTTGAATTGCCTAATACATCTCAAATGAGTGGCTATTTTCTTATCTACTACTTTTACCAGTTTTTAAGTATTGAGTTTATAGTTTAGAAGCACTCCAAAGTGTAGTTGGATCCCAAGTTGATTACTCAAGGATGGCTATATGGTTAATTTTCAAATTCTACCTGTAAGTTATCTTCTTTCTTTAAAGTAAAAATTCTTCTACTGGGCTGTTTTGAAGGAATGTTTAATTATAAAGGTGATACATTAGACTCTGGGGCAATAAAAGGAGTGTGTATTCTTCAGAGCCCCACTCAGTTCTACACTGGGTTCCTTTTAGCTCTTGATCTTTGATTTTCAATCATGGTGCTCTTATAGAAAGAGGTTTGAAACTGTAAGAGGCTAAAAGAGGGAAACATTTGGAGAGCTTCCAAAGTCTTTGGAGACAAGCTTTTTTTCTTGAGAGTGATTTTTAAAATATGTCCTGGGAGTTTCTGTGTCCAAACGAGAACTTTCCCTTTCAAAGCAGCTTTGTTCCCCAGTCAGAGTCCAGGGATGCTGTTGCTGCTTGAGAGTTTTGGAGCTGCTGCTGAGGAGTGGTCAGTCTTCAGAGAGCATATTCTTTCGTTTGTCCTCAGAGTTGGCTAGTCCAAAACCAACCTAAAGCATTAATTCACTGTATGAAATATTTCACTGCCCCTTTTTTTCCCAACAAATATCATACAAACCATGCAGTAAAGACTTAATAGTGACCTTAACCTCAAAAAGCAATGCATTCCATTTGTGTGGATATTTTAATTACTCAGAAGCTTTTTTCTAAGGAACTGAACTCTACTGCCGTGAAACTTCTGCCCATCGGTCCTAGTTCTGCCCTTTGTGTCAAGCAGAATTGAATTTAACCTTTTTCTACAACATTATCCTTTAAATATTTAAAGATGACTGTCATGTCTATTTACCCTTTCCCCTAAAAAAAATACAGTAGAATAAAACCAAAAGCATAGACTTGTCCACGTCAAACATTTCCTATTCTTTCAACTGATCCTAATACTGCATGGTTTCAAGTCCCTTTATCATCCTAATGGTCATCCTCCTGGATGGATTTTAGCTTACTAATTTTTTCCTAAAATATGATTCACAGAACCAAACTCAATATTCCAGAAAAGGTCTAACTAAAGTACAGCATAAAGGGAGCATCAACTTCCTTGTCCTGGACACTCCGAATTATACTATACCATTGACTCATATTCACTTAAATTTCCAGACTTTTTTTTCCATGAACTGTTGTGTCACTATACCTGCCACCCCTTCCCCACCCCCACTCCCTCACTCCCCAACCCCCAAATTCTTATGCATTCTTATTCTTGGGCTTACTACTGTGGCCTAGGGATTAGGTGAAAGGCTTAAGAAAATGGAGAGGGGTCTTTTTGTGGTAGATCTTCCCTTTGTCTTCAAGTCATTGGCTAAAAATGTTGATTAGAATACAACCAAGGACAGAGTTCTGTGATATGCCACTAGAAACATCCCTCCAAAATGACATCTCTCCATCATCTTGGGTCCAGTGGTGTTCAATGGACTAACCGTTCTCATTCTACTATAATGTTATCTAGTCCACCTCTGTCCATCTTGTCCACAAGGATATTGTGAGAGATTTTGTTAAGTATTTTCCTAAAATGCAAGTACTTTGTGTCTATCATATTACATTGATTAGCCTGTCTAGTAATCCCATCCCCCCCCCAAAAAAATTTGAAGTTGGTTTGGCTACTCAACACAGTTTTTTAATGAATTCCTCTTATAGTTCATGGCCCCCTTAATAATTCTCTTTCTAGAAATTAATGTCAGACTCAGCTTAGAATTTGGAGAACCTGCTTTCTTCTTTTTCAAAACTGCATCATTTGCCCACCACCAATCCTGAAGCTCCTCTCCAGTTTCCATAGTTGTTTAAATGCCATTGACAGGTTCAGTAGTCATATCCCAAAATTTTTATGTGACTCTTGGATGCAGTTCTCCTGGTCCAAGTGACTGTATATTCAGTGAGGTGACATTTAATAGAAACTGCTGACATTTATGTAGTACTTCAGGCTTAATAGTTGAAGCATCTTACTCACATTATCTCACTTCATCTTTTGAGTAAGGGTCACTTGGTGCTCTCTTACTGGCTTGCTACTTCAGTTTTCTGTTAATCATTTTTGTTCTAGCCTTTCTAAAGATCATGCTCTTCAGTAAGAATAATAGAAGCAAAAGCAGAGGCAAGTAGTTTTGCCCTTGTATTTTCAGTTGTCATTTTTCGTTTTCCCTCAAGCATTTACTTTATCTCTTAGTGGCATTCTGAGTCAAAGAGAATGTATACTTTAAGTCAGTAGGGTATGAGTCAAGATCTTCAATAGAGAAAATTAGAAGACAGAAAGGTACGAAAAGTTTGAGGAGAAAAGAGGTTTGGAAAAACTTCTGGGAGAATCAGGGAGGGAAGAGTTGATGTTCTACAATATCAGTTTTAGTGGACCCAGCCACCTCAGTGACGACTTAATTCATCAGTAGCATTTGAGTAGGAAAGGAGGTAGATAGTGGAGTGATCTAGAATCAGGGTCTGACAATACCTGAGTGGCAATAAGGTGTGGTGCAAAGAATTTGAGAATAGAGGACAGCGCAGCATACAACACAGTAATCATAGGTTTGAGACTAGGAAGGAAAATGATATCAGATACAGGATGATGGCCTGAGAAAGTAGTGAGGAATGAAAGGATTAGAGGGCATGGTGAGTAAATGGAATAGTTTTGGGGGTTAAGGCAAGAATGATAGGAAATTACAAGCAGATAGAGAAATACCAGTGCTTTTTTATCCAAGAAGTAGAACACTTGTGAATGATGAGGAGATGAAGAATTAGCTCATCCCTCTGTTTGATTGGGCCAAATGAAAGAGCTGGTCATGGAATATTAGGAGGCTGAGGAACCTGGGAAGTGGGTAGAGTATCTGATGGAAAATCATCATGGATGCCAACATCCCCTAGCATATGGGCAGAAGCTGAGAAGGAGAGAAAAACAGTTAACTAGAGATTCCCTCTTGACAAAAGATGGAGAGTTAACTTGGGATCACCACTTCCCTGGTAAGAAGTTCTTACTATATGTATGTACTTCATCTTGTGTCTTAAGCCATGAACAGGAAAGTCTCACTGAATAGACTTAGTTGGCTTTTCTCTTCTTGTGTCCAATGTCCCTACCTTTAAACAAAGATGTTACTAAAAACAGCACCTGTGTTGTTTGTCCTCCCTCCCTCCACAATCTCAGTTTTCTGCCTGTGAAAAGCTTCATAATCCTCAGAGATTGTTTCTGAATTCTTAACTCCTTAGTGCTTATGGAGTTTCTTAACCTGGGGTCCATGGACCCCAAAGGGATCCATGAACTTTTTTTTGACAATTATTTTTGACACTTATTTTGACAGTTATATTTGTAAATTTTGCTTCCTATGTTATCCTATGTATTTTATTTTATGCATTTTAAACTGTTATTCTGAAAAGGAATCCATAATTTCTCCAGACTTCCAAAGGAATCCATGACATCCAAAAGGTTAAGGACCCCTTTTTGAATGATACCATATGACTCACTTGAAATAAATCTTTAGGTACGAAAGGCATTGAGATTGTTCTAATGCATTCCCTAGAAATATAGCATAGTTTCTGATTGGTCTCAGAAATTTGATATGGTTGATTCCATAGCCTTCAGCACAGCGTACTGACCACCATGCTTCCTGTGAGTAATAATGGCTATCTTCACTTATAGTTATGCATATCGGTGCTCATTATTCACAGGATGACTAAGAGGTGATGATGTGGAAAGAAGGAACTTGTGTGGAAAAGACCTTTCATGCATTTTAAAATATGGCAACCTAAATCAAAAAGACTCTTATGTAAATAATTTTCTCTTTTGTAACATTGCTTTGCTACCATACATGTAAGTGTAACGTAAATCCATGATTAAGACTAAACCTGCTCTTCCCTGGGTTTTCTTCCAGTGGCCGTATAAGGGGCGACCTGAAGAAAAAAACTTTCTTTATGAAATAGTGGCTAATAAACGCAATGGCATTGATGTGGACAAATGGGATTATTTTGCCAGGTACACAATGAACATTTCACAAGAGTTGTCAAACTTAGACAAGTAACTTCATTGTTATTGTTTAAGGTGCACATTTCCTACTGACTTTTTTTCAGCTTCATTTCTTTGGACTCTTTTTAGGGATTGTCACCATCTTGGAATTCAAAATAACTTCGACTATAAGCGCTTTATTAAGTTTGCCCGTGTATGTGTAGTAGATAATAAGAAACATATTTGCACCAGAGACAAGGTAAGGTGTTTGAGAGAGAAGCGGTCAGGAAAGAAGGGAATTTGGTTGTTCCTATTTAAAAACTGAGAGTTAGGGGAGTAGCTCTGTTTTTTGTAAGCATTTTTGTAGTCATTTTCTCTTTTGTTTAGCACTGCAAAGGTCCTTTTAACAATTAGTAAAATGCTGGAAAGTAATCCCAGCTTTTGTTAATGAATGATTATTTTCACTATGCTGAATTTATTTGGCATGCTCTGTGAGGGCAAATTACACCCATAACTGTTTAATTTGCCTTTGTGAGATACACATATGTGTTTGTGTGTGTGTGTGTGGATAGCTATATGTTGATATATGTATATATGTATGTGTGTATATATATGAATGTGTTTATCTTGGGAATGTTCTATAATAAAACCTTGGAACAATTATTTAGGTATTATTTTATGAATGTTTAGGTCAGTTTGGTGGATAAGTATTAAAAAGTTATGACCAAATCAATGAATATCACAGATCTACCATCCTTATATTAGTGCTATTTGGATGGTATATATTTCATTCATTATGTAGCGTAGATCAAAAGGTCCAGGTTCAGATTTGATCTCTGCTGCATACTTGTGATTTTGGGTCAGTCATTACCTCTTAGAGCATGCTTTTTAAACGAAGGTACTGAACTAGATCGCCTCTAAGAACCCTTCATGCTCCAAATTCTGTGATTCTGTGATATCCTTTTAAGCTTATACACATTATTTGTACCAGTCTTCATCCCTTTTCTATTTCTTACACTTGTACAATGTATAAATTAAAATTTATCTCACAATTCTCTAGGAAGTTGGAAATCTGTATGACATGTTCCATACACGCAACTGCCTACACCGAAGAGCTTACCAGCACAAAGTGGGCAACATCATTGAAACAATGTAAGGAATTTGCTCACCACTTCCCCACAAAATTTTGCATTGTGTATTTATCAAAGTGAATTGAATGTTGCACATGTTCTATTTGAGACCTATCTGAGATTCTGGCAAAATCCAGATGAAATAAAAAGCAAGCCATATTTTGGATAGTTTATAGAGCCATCCCAACTAATGAGAAAATGAGTTGGAAGAACTAAAGATAGAGAATATCTAAAAGGGTAAAGGAAACCTGGGGAGGCACGTGGTGGGTAGGTATCAAAGGGAAATAGAAAGCCCCTTATTTAGTTCTAGTTTAAAAAAAAAAAAAAGGAAATAACTCACCAGAACAGACTACATAAAGAAGCTGTTGTTGAGTTGTGTCCAACTCTTTGTGACCTCGTGAATCATACTGTTCATGGAGTTTTCTTGGCAAAGATACTGGAGTGGTTTGCCATTTCCTTCTCTAGTGGATTAAGACAGCAGAAGTTCAGTGCCTTGCCTAGGTCTTCCTGATTCCAGGCCCAGAGATACCTCTACTGTGCCACCTAGGTATCTCCTAAGATAAAGAAGACACACAAACAATTGACCTCAGTTAGCAAGTGTTCAGTAAACTGCAAAACATCAGTTATTTTGAGAGGAACTCCCTTTTGGACAAAATAAGTTACGATTTAGGTCAGTGCCTTACAACATATTCCATAATAGAGATATGACCTGAATGATAAATATCATGCCAGCTAAGTGGCAAGTGGATAAATTACCAGGCCAGGAGTCAGGAAGATCTAAATTCATTCCTTCCTCAGACTCATACTAGCTACGTGACCCTGGGAAGTCACTTAACTTCTCTTTGCCCCCATTTCTTCATCTGTAAAATGGGAGTATAATACTTTATAGGGTTGTTGTGAGGATGAAATGAAGTAATAATTGTAAAGCACTTAACACACTGCCTGGCACATGGTAAGTGCTTTATAGCTATTATTATTGCACCATAAAGAAATTACAATCTGCTTAGTTACCTTTCACAGCTATGTCAAGGGGGTAAATTCCTAACCAAGCAAGGAATAGAGGGAAATCACAAAAGAAAAATTGTAAACTTTGATTATTAGAATTGAAAAGTGATAGCATGAACAAAATTACAGCAACTAGAACAAGAGGGAAGTCAACTAGGGGAACAATCTTTGTATGAAATACTTTTGATAAGAGTTTAGTACCCAAGGTATGTAGATGCTAGTAAATATGTAAGACCAAAAGCCATTCCCCAATAAATAAGTGATCATAGAATACAAAGAAACATTTCTCAAAAGAGCAATTATAACCTATTAACAGCAATATAAAAAGTGTTCTAAATCCCCCAAACTAAGAGAAATGCAAGTAAAACAAACTTTAGAGTTTACCTCACATCCACCAGATGGAAAAGAATGAAAAGAATCAATATTGGAGAGATCATGTGAAAACAGGCACATTCTTGCATTGTTGCTGGAGCTATGAATTGATTTATCTATTCTGGAAAGTAACATGAAATTGTGCCAAGAAAAGAATAAAAATGACCTCATAACCCAGAGGTCTCATTGTTAGGCATATACTCCTAGGGGTTCAATGACAAAAAGCAAGCCGTTACATGCTCCCAAGATATTTATAATGGGATTTTTTTGTAGTTGCAAAGAGTAGAAAACAAAAGATGCCCACTGATTGGGGCATCCCGCAAGTTGAGGTGCGTAGAAATACAGACCATTACTGTGCTCTAAAAAAAATGAATTTGAATATAGAGAAGCATGGAAGGAAAACAAACTGATGCAAAGTGAAATAAATAGAACCAAGAAAACAATAAGCTCAATGACCGCAATCATGAAATTGAAAAGAACAAGAAAAAAATTGAAACTGAGTGTTATGAAATGATGATCAGGCATGGCCCTGGAGAGAAAGCTGTGGGAAGGTCCCTCCATCTCATCTGTGCAAAGGTAGGAGACTGTGCCCATCATATTAGACTTTTTGGATGTGTGGTTTAGTTTTGTCCAAGTGAAGTTTTCTTTTAAACATAATAAACATAATTGTTTATTGGATAGATCAGACTAGTGAGGTAGAGCCAACCAATTCTTAATTCAGAGAAGGAATAGTTGCCATTGCCCAGCTTCTGTCGGCAGGGAAGTTATTGATCCTTCTGCAACATAATAGGACATAGAGCTAGTATAATTGACCTCCCCAAATTAATAATAAAAATTAATTTTAAGACTAAATTTCAACCCCTTTTGCCAAGATTATCAGTGGTAAAATTGATCATTTTAATGTTTTACATTCTTTCTTTGGTTCACTGACAGCTTTTCTTCTTCCTCTCAGGTTAACACCTGATAACTAGTATTTGTTGACTGTGTGTTTGATCTGGCTTCAGACATTTAGTACATTTTGGCTGTTGGCATTAGTGGATCTTACGGCTCATAACACTCAGACCCCTTGACCTTGGTCATATTGATCTCCATTTTTACATTTTCCCCATCCTGTGTCATGACCAAATTAATTGTCCTGCCTATTTGACCTTGATGCTTTATGCTGTTTCCTGGAGGCTTCCTGGGCCTGCATACCTGAGTCTGGAAGATTAGCAGGATGATAATTGCTTACTGTGACAGAGGCACGTTTTTCCATGGGACTTTCTTAAGAAAAAACAATCTTCCTGCACAAAGGCCCCTAGAAGTAGGAATAAGTTACTTAAGAACTGAAATGAGTTCTTTTTTGAATTTTTTTCCCAATTGCATGTAAAAACAATTTTTAACATTTAGATTTTTTTTTTAATTTTTGAGTTCCAAATTCTCTCCCTTCTCTCCACTTCCCCTTTGAGAAGGAGGACAATTTGATATATGTTATACTTATGCATTCATGCAAAACATATTTCCATATCAGTCATGTTATAAAAGAAAACACAAAAACAAAACAAAAAAAAATAAAGTAAAAAACAGTATGTTTCAATCTGCATTCAGATGAAAGAAGAGTTCTTTTTATTGAAGCTTTTTGCTTTCATGTCACATTCATTTCCATCTTTATCTCCCCTCACCCAGTGAGCCTTCAATTGTAACAGAGATTTAAAAGAAAGTTCTGTAAAACCAGCTTAATTTGTAAAACAAATTAAGTGTATGTGATAATATGACAGCATCTGTATAAGGTTCCACATCCATAGTCTTCCACCCAGAAGTGAAAGGAGGAGAGGCACTTTCATACATTGTATAAATTAATTCTTAACAGGATTACAGATGCCTTCCTTAAAGCAGATCGCTACATACAAATAGAAGGTGCTGAAGGGAAAAAGTACAAGCTTTCTACAGCAATTGATGATATGGAAGCCTATGCTAAACTTACAGGTGAGATCTAGAATGTGTTAATTCAACCTAAATCCAGTCCAGGCAATCAGTCCCCAACTTAGAAATCAGTTTATACTTCTGACGATTGAGTTGATTTTTTTTTCAGATTCAAGAAGTGATTTGCTATAGAAACAGTACTGTAAGTGGTAATTAGATTCCCAGGCTAACAATAAAAGCTTATTAAATCCATAATGCATCTGGTCAAAAATGGTAAGTCCTATGGACTTTATTTCACTACTTCAGAAGATGTGTAATTTAATCTTTGTGGCAGCTAAGTGTCACAGTGAATAGAATGCTGGACTTTTAGTCAAGAAGAACTGAGTTTAAAAGTTATTTTCGTTGCCAAAAAAATTTATCACTTGGTAGCCAAACTTCTATTGATGCCTATACCTGAGCTTAGTTCAGCTGATTTATACAACAGCCATAGAATCCATCACTAAGTCCATATCGGAAGCCCTTGTATCTTAGACCTTTGCAGCATCTCAAGTATATACCCAACTTTTCTCTTGTGACACTACCACCACTCTGGTGCAGGCTTTCATCAGCCCGCTTGTCACATGCTTCACGTCTTTCTCTACCCCAGTTCATCCTCCATTGAGCTGCTAAAGAGATTTTCTTAAATTGAAAGTCTGATCATGTCATTCTATCTCCACTTACCCCGCTCACTACCAACTCAGTAAATTGTAGTGGCTCCCTATTGCCTCCAGAAGCAAATGCAAGATGCTCTGTTTGGCATTCAGAGCCCTTTATGACCTACCCCCTTCCTACCTAGGTGAATAATAGGCACTACCATCATCATATGAAACTTAGGAGAAATGTATTATCGCTAAGCTTTGGTGCCAGCGGTAGAGCATAAATTAAGGAACCTTGATTTGAAGATCCATTGTTAAAACACAAAACTTCAATTTTTAGGAATCCTTCTTAATACATCATTCCTACAAATCTGGATGAGTTATTGGACTTTGTACAGCAGGATATGAATTGTTGTTTTGATTTTGGCAGATAACATTTTTCTGGAGATTTTGTACTCTAGTGATCCCAGATTGGCTGAGGCACGAGAGATTTTACACAAAGTTGAATGTCGTAAGCTGTACAAGTTTGTGGGCGAGACTCAGCCTACAGGGGGAGAGAAGATTAGAGTGGTAAGTGGAGATAGCGGCAACTCTCACCATTACTGGAGTGCTTCAAAGCCCTTCCAGTTACCCACACAAACCTTAATTTCCAATTTTACAGTGTGGGTTTCTCGTTCATGGATAATTAATAGTGGTCCTCTTACTGTAGCTATTATCATCCCAAGTCTAGTGTCAGATAATATGTGAGCAAAGAAAATCTTAACTATATTAAATTAGATCACCTTCTCGGTCTGCTTCTATTCTCTTTCTGCGTTTTCCAGTTTAAATGTCCCCATCTCATTCTGCCAGCTGATGACTTAAAAGAGTTCTCTTTCAATTAGACAGAAGTGACTCCCTGCCTACCATAATAGTTGGAGACAAATTTTCCCAAAATTTGTTTTGCTGTTAGGTTTGTACCAACAAAAGTCAGCCCAATCCATGTGTAGGTGCTAGAATTCTCCAGTGTCACTGAGTACATTTTTCTCTGAAATGCTATAAGAATTTTTTCTTTGTGGTTGTTTAATTTGCATGCATTTCTGTATCTATTCTGTGCCTTTTTAGGTCCATGTAAGAATATATTGAAGAAGAATCTGAATTCATAATGCCATTTTCCCCTTCTGAACTTTGCATCGTGAGCTAGGTCATGAAACATCTGTGTCACAGCTGGTTTATATTGTTATTCCTCTATTTTAAGCTGTTGCTGAGATCTTAGCCCAGCTCTCCTCAAGCTAGGTCAGACTTCATTTCCATCTTGATTTTTATTTGGTTATCCCAACCATCTGTGATCACAAACCTTAAGTAAATTGTTCTCTCTGCATGGGGAACAGCCGAGTAGATCTGAGTTAAATTAAATGTCATGGCTAGTGGAAGAAAAAGGGACAAAGCTTTCAGACGTTCACAAGTGGTCACCAGTCATTGTGTAAATCAAAATCTTGAAACATGGGGGCTATGCTACCAGATCCCCACAATCAGTTTTTAAAATTTTAAAAGACTTTATCATATTTTTCTTCAAGGCATAACTAATACTTCACTGCATAGGCACTGGGTCCACATTTCACCAGGTTTCTTTTATTCCTACATTTCATAGGAAACTTCCTCCCCTTGCCACATTTGCCTATTATGTAACAGAAAATTAACAACAACTGAGGGAAAGATTCTGAGTTGTACAGTTTACTAGAAAAACCAGCACAATAAATGGGTCAATGAACTCCTTAGTCAGTTCAAAGACCCCAAATAATACATTATGAGACAGATTCTTATGGATTAAAGACAATTAAATAAGACTACATAATGAGAAGAAAACAATTAGGTGAACTAATTAAGAATTGAAGGAAAGATTAGGGAGTTTCCAGATTGGGAGAGGGAGAATGAATAGGTTCAGTTTTCTTAAATCAGAAAAAGAGGTGTCTGTATACCATCAAAGGAACATGGAAACAATTGCTTAAGATGTGTAATTGTGAGAAAACTCCTTGTATTAGCCTTCAATTCTGAATAGATTTCTGGTCAAAATAACCTAGGTCCTTAGTTAAGAGTCTCTAAGCAACAGATAGAGGTGATCCAGCATACCAGCCATGTAGGGCCAAGTTCAAACAATGCAATAAAAAATTTTCCCCCACAATTCTCATAATTGAATACAATTTTCTCATAGGACAGAAATTGGACTAGACCCATAATTGAATAATAAGAGAACTGAACCAGATCCAGAATTGATTCATAAGATGGAGTCATTGAAGTTCACTCAATTCCCACAGTTCCCTCAGTTATCCATTTTTTAAAATGTATTGATGACTTTTACATCCCAGTTTTTTCTGAATGTGCCTTCCTCCTTTCTCAAGTTGATGCCTCTCTTAAAAACAACTAGTATAGTGATTTTATCTGACTATATATGCAACAGTTTTGTGCTCCTGCCTCCGCCAAGAGGAATAACTATCCTTTTTATCTTGTATGGTGTCTTAGGAATCTTGAGATACTATGCCTAATTCATTTCTATAAAAATTTCATGCCTACTACATTTAAGATGCATTGAAATTACAAAAAAAATTTTAATGACCTTACATCCTCTAGAAGTTCATAGAACAGATACCCTAATAAGTTTGAGAAAATAGATCAAAAGGAAAGAAGAAACCTTAGGGGCAAGGGAGACATTCATAGTACTCTAAAACATTTAAGGAAGGAAAGATCATGCCCAGTTTGGTCTAGGAATGGGGGAGGCGAGGTGAGCAGGAGGGATTGATTTTAAATGGCTTTATGGAGGAAGTAGCATCTGAACAAGACCTTAAAGGAAGAGATTTTTACATATGTTTTTATTAATTTTTTTATATCATCTGTATTTTCCACTGTATCCCTTTTCCTATTGTCTTCCAGAGAAAGAAAGGTTCAGCCAAACTAACTGGCAGATGGAAAATTGTAGCGTTAACAAGTTGGGCACCCTACTCGTGGGGAGGTGTCATATGACATCTGTTCTTTGTGGCCTCTTCCTAACCCTATCTTAATTTCATAGCTTTCAGTTTTAAATATTATATTGTTCTTTCTGTTTATGTTGTAGTTATTGCACATATTGTCCTGGTTCTGTGTATTTCATTTTGCATCCATTCATTTAAGTCTTTTCTTTAAAACAAACAAAAAAAAAACCCCTTTTATTTATTTTTGTTCTGAACTTTAACAAATACCAGATAGACTGGGAATTGCATGTACATAATAGAACAGAAAAAAAAACTTGAAATAACAAGGCTCTGTTAGGCAGAGAGTATATAATAAAATCAACCTTAGTTTTCAGAGTTGACCTATCTGACTACTTTTCTTTTTTTGCCTTCCTTCTGTTCTTTTTTGTCCATTTAAAAAAAAATATCTCAATGCCCTCTTTTGCTTTTTTTCTTCTTCCCTATCCCTGTATCTCCTCATCTTCCCATTTGCCCTATGCCTCCCTCCTCCATCAGAAAAGTATAACAAATCTATAGTCAAATTTCCACAGTGGCTGTATCCAAGAAATGTCATTTAAGTCTTTTCATATTTCTCCTTATTCACTATTTTCACTGTTTCTTATAGGAGAATAATATTGCATTACATTCATATGTCACCATTTGTTTAATCATCCCCCCATCAGTGGGCTTCTACTTTGTCTCCATTTCTCTGCCACTATGAAAAAACACTGGTCTTAATATTTTTGTGCATTTGAAGTCTTTCTTTTTGGGGTGTATGCCAAGCAGCAGAATTTCTTCATCAAAGGATATAGATATTTTAGTCACTCTATTCTCATAATTCCAAATTTCTTGGAAGAGAGGGATTTTAATTAAAGAGAGGGTTGAGGGAGTACAGTCCAGACCAGATGAAGAGCGTGTGGCGGGGGTGGAGAAAGGGGGAGAGTTATGACAAAAGACCTGTGAGTGTGCTTATTAGTATTATAAACTATATATAGTTTAAACTATATAGGTTGAGTTTCTTCTAAATAACACATTCAAAATAATTTCTTTCCTATGAGGGATGTGATCAACTTCCAAAAGATGTTGCTGCTTCTGTACCACAAGGTATAGCCCTGAAAGTTAAATTAAAGGCTGAAGATTTCATAGTTGATGTAAGTTGCTGGTACATTTCTCAAAACAGTTTGTGTAATTGTAAGCTGATTACAATTGTCCACCTGTTATTTAGTCTGTTGTCATTTCACATAGTGGAGAAGTGTGACATTTTTACATGTTCCAACCTCCCATTCTATAACTGAATTTTGTTCTGCCTGAAATGAAAGAGTTGTAAGCTTTACTGCCCATACCAGGCAGTATATTTAGAGTGTGGATTGGGCTGGATGGGTGTCATTTATAGGGGTTTATAATAATTGTCTTTACTTTTATGACAAATTGTTCATCATCTCTAGGACAGTATTTGATAAAATACCTTCTCATCTCATAGTTAAAGGAAATGATGGAGTTGATGGACACTTATACTTATTCTACCAAGCTGTTGTATCCACTGTGCTTTTAGGAACCTTTTGACGAGGCTTAAAACAAACAAACTTGGGTCATTTTTAGCAGAATATCTGTGTTATGTTTCTGTGTTTATAATTAATGTTATTCTGTTGGCTTTTGTGATGGCGATGGGCAGTATTCTTTGGCTTGCCGCACTGAGCTCAGTTGATGAAAGAGTATTATTCCAGTTGCTGTGTGTAACTTTGAACTTCTTTCTTTTTTCTTCTGTCAAGGTTATTGACATGGATTATGGGATGAAAGACAAAAATCCTATTGATAATGTTCGTTTCTATTGTAAGAGTGACAGAAGTAAAGCAGTCATGATTACAAAGGATCAGGTAAACACCCAAATTAGGTAAAAAGAAGCTTGCTAGTGTGACATCTGGCAAGACTGTGCACCTCTTTATTACATTTTGAATGCAAATCAAAATAGTTTTAATTTTTTTTCATCTTTTCATAGAGATATATTTTATTATGAATTGTGGGACATAATATTTAGAAAGGAAAAAGTGGGGTGGGTTTTTTTTAATACCCTTAGTGATAGTGTGTGAGGCAGCTGGATGGCTCAGTGGCTAGAGTGCTGGACCTTGAGTCAGGAAAACCTGAATTTAAATCTACCCTCAGATACTTACTATGTGACCCTGGGAAAATCACTTAAATTCCCTTTGCCTTATTCTACAGTAGTAGGAAATGGCAAACCACTCCAGTATCTTTAACAAGAAAACCTCATGGACAATATTGGTGTGGTGTGGTCCATGGGGGTCCCAAAAGAGTCAGACACAACTGATTGGCTGAACGCCAACATCAAAGTGGGAACATAATTGGCAGGGAGATTTGGTATCTTGTCTGTTTTATGATTCTTTCAAGAAAGAAACAATGGAATATTTCTTTTGAAAAGGTTTCACAGCTTCTACCTGAAAAATTTGCTGAACAGCTTATCCGAGTATACTGTAAGAAAACAGATAAGGAAAGTTTAGATGCTGCCAGTAAATATTTTGTTCAGTGGTGCATAAACAAAAACTTCACCAAACCACAAGTAAGTCATTTATTATTCTTTCTTAAGTAACTTCCTTCTACAAGTCCCAAGATAGGGTCTTTCTCTTACCTTTGGAATCTGATAAAGTTATTTAAATTAAATTAATTTGATTATCATTTTAAACATATAAAATTTTTATTTTTTGTTTTTTAAATGTAGAAACCTGAGTATTACTTTAGTGAGGGTACTAATGGAGACATAATGAGCTACCATCAACCATAAAGCCCATCTCTAAACCTCTTCACTGATAAACTTCTGGACTAAAAGTTGTCTTTGCTAGATATATCTTTCCTTACCTTCTCTTCTACCTTCTTTGATTTGGCTTCTGCCTCACCAATCTGTGGAAACTGACTTCTTGAAAGGTCCTAATCATCAAATCTAGTGGCTTTTTTTCATTCCTTATTCTCCTTAAGCACTCTGTCACATTTGACTTTATTGAGTTTCTCATCTCCTGCCTGCAGACATGTCAAGAGTGTCACGTTTGTAATAAAAGTAAAGACACTTATTATAAACTTCTATAATTTAAAACACTAAAAGACACTTATTATAAGCCTCTATAATTTAAAACACTAAAATTACAACCATGCTCCATCCTTGTCCAAATTCCTAGCCAAATTCCTAGCCAAAGTTGTTTGTACTCCTGGCCTCAACTTCCCACTCACTTCTTAACCCCATATTGGCATTCTGGCTTCTGTCCCAGCCACGCTACTAAAACTGCTTTCCCCAAAGTCACCAGTGATCTTGTTACCAATAAAAGCAGTAATGTTTTCTCAGTCCTTATCCTTCTTGACATCTTAGTGTTCAACAGTGCTGACTTTCTTAGTACTCTCTCCTCCCTGAGGTTTTACTTTGCTGTTGTATTGCGAATCACTTCCTGCTTGTTTGTCCATTTCTCAGTCTTTTTTGCAAGTTCCTCATGTTGTATTGTGTGTGTGTGTGTGTGTGTGTATACGTGTGTATATGTACACGTCTTCTGTTCTGGACCCTCTCTCAATCTCCTTAGCTCACATGGATTCAATTGACATCTCTGTCCAGATATTTCCCATATCTATATATTTGTCCCTTATCTCTCGTGAACTTCGGTCCGGAATCTGCAGCTGCCTCTGGACATGTTCACCTAGATATGTTTCATAGGCATCTCAAGCTCAACATGTTAAGAACAAAACTTAGCTTTTCCCCTAAATTCTCCCCTCTTTCTAATTTCCCCATTTTTGTCATGTACATCATAATCCTAATTACCTAGGGTTACATCCTAAGAGTCACATACTTGACCCTTTATTCTCACTCAGCCTTCTCCTCACCTGGTGCCTAGTCAGCTGTCAATTCCTGGCACATAGTAGGCCCTGAATAAATGCTTGTTGATTGACTGGCCTGCCCTTCACTAGATACTTTCTCTTCTATCAGCCTCACTTCAGAAATACAGTACTCTGGTTCTCCTGCTTCTCTGAACTCTCCTTTATCTCCTCTTCTGGTTCCTCATTTCTCTTGTCTTCTAAACCCTAACAGCCTCTTTCACTTCTGTTACTTTGGTTCCTGATGTTCTTCAGATAATTCCCAAATCTATTTTCTTTAATCTCACACCTCTATTTACCTGTTTCCCAATGTCTGACCTTCCACATCTTCAAAATCAAGCTTATCATCTCTGCTCTTAAATTTACCCTTTCCTGATTTCACATTCGTCAGGAACATCACCCTTCACATCTGAAACCTTGGTGTTCTCTTGGATTCTAACTTTCTCTTACCTCTCGTTCTGATAAATCTGTCTGCACAGTGTCTCTCAAGTCTGGCCCCTCTTCTCTGTTCTCGTTGCAGCCACCGCCGCCCTAACTTTTATCACTGTGCATCTAGTTCATTGAAGTCATTCCTAAAGGTCTTTATATCTCTGTTACTCGATCCCACAGCTTGCCGATGAATTGTTACACTCTGATCCAGCTGTACTGTTTTTCTTTGATTGTTCATTTTTAAGAAAACTTTTCAGTTAACAGGTCTTTATTCTCTCTTCCTCTTGCCTCTCCCTTCAATCCCAGTGTGGGGCGGAGGGGACAGAAAAACCCAAAAACCCTTGTAATAGATATACTTAGGTAAGCAAAACAAATTTCCCATGTTGGCCATGTCCAAAAATGTACATTTCATTCTGCATCTTGAGTCAGTTATCTTGGAAATAAGGCCTTTTTCAGAGAAACTTGACTGCAAAGTTGTTTTTTTCTCCAGATAAATGGTTTTCATTGGTTCCTTTTTTCATTAGTTTGGTTTGTACAAATTTTTTTTCATTTTAATTCCATTTTTCTGTCCAGAAGGTATCTGCTTCTTACTGCTTGTTGATTAAAATTCAGGTTCCTTTACTTGTCATTCAAGACTCTCTGTACTCTAGCACTGGCCTGCTTTTTCTCTTCTTATCTCTTGTCAGTCATCTTCCTACAACATGGACTTTCGCCAAATTGGACTACTCCCTTTTCACCAAATATGCTTTGTGTCTTCCTATTCATACAGTGTTTCTGCGTACTTCTCCCTTCATCTACTGAATTCTTAAACAGTCTTTAAAGCCTACTCAACTTCACTCCCTGTATGAAACTTAGTCTTCTCCTCCATTAACAACCTTGTCAATACCCAGCTCAGAAATTTAGAAATGAAATTCTACATACAGACGTGAAATACTATTTTTTTAAAGTGCTAAAATGCTAACTATATATGGCACCGGAAGGTTTATAAGACAGTTTCCTCAAAATAACCCCATAATTTAATGTAAGTATTATTATTTCCATTGTACAGATGAGGAATCTGAAATATTAAGTGACTTGCCTTGTATCACACATAGGAAGTGGTTAGGATGTGATTTGAAACTGACAGCAGGTCAGTTAAAGGATGAAGAAACTGACTTCAGAGAAGAAAAGTGGCTTGCTCCAAGCCATATCAATAGGGGTCTCTTGAGTCCTGGTTCATTGATCTTTCCATCATATTACATTAATGTGTAATATTACATTTTGTGACTGTGAGTCACAAAATGAGTAATACAGGCCACCTAGAAAAGAGTGAAGTGTAAAATGAAAATAAATGTTAAAAAAAAATAAAGTATCATTGGAGGTTTTATGTATTTATTTTAAGTAGGCATGTAAGTATGGTCTAAGACATACCTGGAGGCTGAAGACCCCTGGCTACTCAAGGGGTCTTTGATTCATTATGCAATTCCATAAATAAGTAAGCAGACCTTCTGTAGATTGAAGAAATAAAGTCTCAAACATATACATATTACTACTTTTCTAAAAAAATATTTATTTTCCCAGTTACATGTAAAAAACAAAATTTAACATTCACTTTTTAACATTTTGAGTTCCAAATTCCCTTCCTCCCCAGTCCTCTTTTTGAGAGGGCAGGTTATACGTATGTAGTCATGCAAAACATATTTCTTTATTAGCTTTGTTGTGAAAGAAAATATAGACCCTTGCCCAACCAAAAAAAGAAAGAAAAATTTTAAAGTTTGCTTCAATTTTGCATTCAGACCTCATCAGTTCTTTCTCTAGAAGTGGATAACATTTTTCATCATGAGTCCTTCAAAATTATTTTAGATCATTGTATGGCCAAGTTATTCACAGTTGATTCTCATGCAATATTGCTGTTACTATCTACACACTACTGGTTCTGCTCACTTCACTTTGCATCAGTTCATGTAAGTCTTTTCAGGTTTTTCTGAGAAAGTTCTGCTTATTGTTTCTTAGAGCATAACAGTATTCCCCCACAATCGTATACCACAACTTGTTCAGCCATTCCTCAATTGATGGGCATCCCCTCAGTTTCCAATTCTTTACCATCATTAAAAAAGCTGCTATAAATATTATTGTACTTATAGGACCTTTTCCTTTTTTTTTCCTTAATCTCTTTGGAATGTATAAGTAGTGGTGGCATTGTTGGGTCAAAGAGTTTGTAACCCTTTGGGCATAGTTCCAAATTGCCCTCCAGAATGGTTGGATCAGTTCACAACTCTACTGACAGTGCCTTAGTGTTCAGTTTTCCCACATTTCCTTCAGCATTTGTCATCTTCCTTTTCTGTCATATGAGCCAATCTGATAGGTGTGAGCCTTCAGTTATTTTAATTTGCATTTCTCTATAGTGATTTAGATCATTTTTATATGACTATAGATGGTTTTGACTTCTTCATCTTAAAACTACTTGTTCATATATTTTGACCATTTATCAGTTGAAGAATGACTTGTGTTCTTATAAATTTGACTCAGTTATATATTTGAGAAATGAGACCTTTGTCAGAGAAACTTGCTGTAAAAATTTTTCCACAGTTATATTTACTGTGTTATTTCCCTGCATCCTATATTTTCCCTTCTTATCCTTCTCTCTTTCCTTTCACCCTGTCTCTCCTCAAAATGGTTTAGTTTCTATCTACTGTCTCCTCTATTCTGTCCACTTTCTATCTTTCCCCTGCCATCCCCTCATATCTCTTTCCCCTCCAGTGTCTCTGTAGGGTAAGATAGATATTTATACCCAACTAAGTATGTATATTCTTCCCTCTTTGATCCAATTCCAACACTTCCAAGTATTGTTTACCACTACTACCCTGTGACCATCTTCCTTTCTACTTTTTTAAAAGCCTTTTTGTACCATTCTACCTTTCCCTTTCCCCTTCTCTTAGTGGATTTCCTCTTTCTCACCTCTTAAATTATTTTTTATATAACATTCCATCATAATCAGCTCACACCTATATGCCTTTTGTCTATGTATACTGCTTCTAACTGCCCTAATAATGGGAAAGTTCTTAGGCATTACAAGTATCATCTTCCCATGTAGGAATGTAAACAGTTTAATCTTATTGAATCCATCCTTTATGATTTCTTTTTTCCTGTTTATATTTTTATGTATCTCTTCAGTCTCATATTTGAAAGTCAGATTTTCAATTCAGGTCTCATCTTTTCATCAGGAATGCTTGAAAGTGCACTATTTCATTAAATGTCCCATTTTTTTCCCCCTGAAGGATTATATTTAGTTTTCCTTGGTAGGTGAATCTTGGTTATTCTAGCTGCTTTGTCTTCTGGAATATCCTGTTCTAAGCCTTTTGATCCTTTAATGTAGAAGCTGCTAAATTTTGTGTTAGCCTGACTATGTCTTCACCTATTTGAATTGTTTTTTTTTCTGACTGCTTGCAGTACTTTCTCTTTGACCAGAATTTGGCTATAATAATGGCTCTGGAATTTGTCTCTAATATTCCTGGAAGTTTCCCTTTTTGGATCTCTTTGACGTGGTGATCAATAGAGTCTTTCCATTTCTGTTTTGCCCTCTGATTCCAGGATATCAAAGCAGTTTTCCTTGATAATTTCTTGAAAGATCTTGTTTAGGTTCTTTTTTAAAAAATTTTAATTATGATTTTGATTTTGTTATGATTGTTTCTTCCTATCTTGTGGAGTCATTAGCTTCTACTTGACCAATTATAATTTTTAAAAAATTATTCTTCAGTGAGCTTTTGTATCTCCTTTTCCATTTGGCCAGTTCTGCTTTTTTTAAGTTCTTCTCTCATAAGTGAATTTTTGTTTATCTTTTACCATTTGGACTATTTTGTTTTTTAAGATGTTACTTTCATCAGTATTTTTGGTCCCTCTTTTACCAAGCTATTGAGTCTTTTTTTCATGATTTTGTTGTATCTCTTTTCTTTTCCCAATTTTTCCTCTTAACTTTCTCACTTGATTTTCAAAATCCTTTTGGAGCCCTCCCAGAAATTCTTTTTTGAGTCTTTGACCAATTCACATTTTTCTTTGTATGTAGCTTTTTTAACTTTGTTTTCTTCTGGGTGTTTTGATCTTCCCTATTACCATATTAACTTTTTATGGTCAAATTCTTTTTTTGTTTTTTACTCATTTCCCCAGTCTGTTTCTTGACTTTTAACTTTATGTGAAAGTTGGACTCTGTCCCTGGGGTGAAGGAGGCACAGTCTCAAGCTTCAGGATTTTCATGCTACTACTTTCAGAGCTAGTTCTGAGCATTTATAAGTTTTTAATTCTTCCAAGGTAGTTTGATTTAAGAGAAGTTTGGTCACTGTTCTCCTGGCCTGTGCTATGATCTGTGAGCAATTGCAAGCATGCTTCTTAACCCTGGAACTGTGACCAGTGTCCTTGCTCCTCTATGGTGACACACTGTAGTGTGTTAGCACTCAGCTTCCTCTTCCTAGGACTGTGACCTGGAGCTTTGTATGACAGTGCAACAGAGTCCTGCACCCAGTGCCGGCAAAAGCTTCCCGGTAATCTCTTTCTGGCC
Source organism: Potorous gilbertii (assembly GCA_028658325.1). Taxonomy (NCBI): domain Eukaryota; kingdom Metazoa; phylum Chordata; class Mammalia; order Diprotodontia; family Potoroidae; genus Potorous; species Potorous gilbertii. The sequence continues at coordinate 352,726,432 of CM053769.1, forward strand.
TCTTGTCTTGACCCCCTTACATGCTTTGAGCTGAGAGCTCCAGAATCTACTGCGGCTAATTCAAGTGCCCTTGCCAATTCTGTTATCCTCAAAACTTGCTCCTGGCTTACTAGAGTGTGACTCACACTTAACTATGCTCCACTCTCACCCTAATGAGACAGACATTTACTGTCAATCTTCCAAGTTGTCTTGGGCTAGAAAATTGTTTCACCTTGTCCTTTTATTGGTTCTGCTACTCCAGAATTCATCTTAAGGTATTATTTTAAAGTTGTTTTGAGGGGAATTTGGGAGAGCTCAGGCAAGTCACTGCCTTCTCCACCATCGTGGATCCGTGCCCCCACCCCATATTATTATTTTTGTAATTTTGTGAGTGCTGTGATAATTAATAGATTTTTTTTAATTTTAAGTTAAAAGAAAATAGTGGATCTTGAGCTAAGTCTTAATACATGAATAGTATCCTTGGGTACCTTGAAGGAACATGGACAAAGTCTTAAAGTCTACAATGAATGTAACATATTTGTGTAAAAATCAATTTCACTGAAGTAATGGGATGTAGTAGGAATTAAGGTTGAATAAGTAGGGAAGGATCAGATTATAGGGTACTCTGAAAGCCAAGCTAAGGAGTTTGGGCTTTGTTTTATAAGCAGTGAGAGTCCACTGAGTAATGAAGACTTCTCCAAGGAAGACTGGGAATTAGGGACCAGTAAGAAAGACATTAAAGTAGTCTTGCTATATTGTGAAGACTGTAGACTAGAGCAATGATAACCATATTGCAGAGGAAAGGACCTATGTGAAGAGTATTTCTAAGGAAGAATTGATGGATCTTGGTATCTGACCAGCTATAACAAAGGAAAACACCCAGAGTTACATGCTGGTTGAGTGGGAAACAATCAGGCTACTTTGGACACGCCCAAATTTCAGCATGAGAGGTATGATGCACCGTAGACATGGAGATGTCTTAAAAAGTAGATGGCTGTACTGTCGTCATGAAACATGGCAAGATGGCTTTTCTCTTGTGACACAAACAAGGGCTCATATGTTAAGGCATCTCGAAGAGACCTCCTTTCAGTAAACATATACAGTCTTGGTACTGCTCCTTGACTAAGGAAGTAGTGGGGCTTATTCTCCCTATTCTGTTCCTGAAGGTCCCAGCAATATTTTGTTTGGAGGGATCATTTATTTAGGGATAAAATAGAAATCTGCACTAGGTAACAGTCTGGGTTAAGCACCATGCTAATGAAGCCAAGATTCTCCACGGTGGTTCACTTGGTGGGAAAACAGTTTCTCCCCCACCCCCTGGGCCATAGTATTAAGCCAGTTAATTACCTCACAGATATAAAAATGGTACAGTGCAGCCCACTCCCATTTAGTAGAAATAAAATTGGGAACCCTTGCTGATGGGTCAGCAGTATCTTCCTATATCAAGGTCACCCTTTGGTAATGGGAATGGTAAGGCTTGATAGTAATGCTTAATTAAATCTTGCCATTTTGATAAGGCTTCTTGGTCTCACGCTATCATGACAGTGCTGAGGTGGACTGAGCTTAGGCAATTGTGCATCTGTGATACACATAATTTAGGGGATTGAACACAGTGAGTGAGAGGAAGGGACTTGGAGGTCTGAGTACTCATCTGGACTCTGCCACTAACTTGCTAATATTCCTAGGGTGCCAAAGTAGACAAGCTGCTTCACTTCTGACCCTTCTGCTCCTAACCTGTAAATTGGAGGGGACTGGGTTAGTTGAGTTCCAAATTCTACTTTTACTCTGCCATTTTCTGAATCTAATAAAATTGTATCTGTCCTCACTCTGAGATCAAATGGTGTAACTATCTTTTCCGTGTTTGTCATTTTTTTTTTCTTCTTGGAAAATAGGATGGTGATGTTGTGGCCCCAACACTAACACCTATGAAAGCAAGTTGGAATTCTCAACATGAAGGCCAAGGTCCAGAACATAATAGAGAGGGTTCCAAAGCCAAAACTAGACTTTTTTTGAATAAGGATTAGTAGAATGAGAATGTTTCTCACTGTGTCCACTTAACTGCTTGCTATGAAGGGATCTGCCCAAGTCACAATGCTGCAAGAAGGCTTAAACACATCTACTCTCTATTTCTTGGCCTCTTCAAACAAACCTGTTTTGCATATCTGTCAATCCGAAGTTGACCAGAATGTAAATGAATCATAGGCTTTTTCTCCAAATTAACTTGGGGACCTAAGAGCTGCAAATAAGGGAATTTTATTACAAACATTTGTAACAAATTCCATGACAATTTTAAGTTTTTAGTTGCAATAGAGCATTTTTTATATGAGGGGACAGGAGAATCTTATATGAGGTATATAATCTGTAGACTGCAGGGAAAGCGTAAATCTTTTTATTACTAATTCAAAATTCAAAAAAATGACGGGGAAGTAAGTTTGGCTTGGTATCTACTACTCTTAATTCTTTATGTTTAAAAAAAAAAGTGTATTAACTCAATTCCTGAGGGAAGGAAACTGTCTTAAAAATTTATGGGAGACAGACTTGATAGACTTGCTGTGTTGCCTCCTCATTGGGGGATGGTAAACTGAAGCTGTCCTGCCCATCCCTGGTTAAAACAGCAGAATCCTATAGAGTCATGGGGCCCAGGCTGGGCCCTTCAAGATAAGTGCATGCCTACTTGTCTCCTGTAGACTTGAGGCAAGGCATACTTGGAGTTAGCACTTGGGAGAAAAGTTGTTTCTAGGGAAAAAGCATATGGTTCAAGGCACATTATTCCAAATCAAACTGATCTCAGTAGACAGAGTGAAATGACCTTTGTAGATCTGTGTCTGGTCAGTCCCTGTGCAGACCATGAAGGGCTCTAACACAGGACAACATTGCCACTTGATAGCCGCTATACCCTCAACTAAATACTTCCCTCTCTCTTGGCAGATTTCGTTCACTCTTATTTCTGAGCAAACAAGACTGTAAGAAGGCTTTGCTATTAAAAACAAAACAAAACTTTTCCAAGCCACTGCTCTGACGGGGGAGTAAGTTTCCACTGCCTCAACAAAATAGATCGTGTCGAGATGTTGTTGAGGCAAAAAGACCAGACTTTGCCGCCGTCCTTGTGACTTCCTTGGTGGCTTTCAGGCCTAGACCAGTGTAAAACCTCCCTTTTACCAAGGTACCCAGTGTAGGAATGGATAATTACAGAACCCTGGACCCCTGCTCATCCTTTGCCGTGTATATGTACATGCTAGTACTGTCTACTTAGTCCAAGACCTTGTCTTATCTAGGCTTGACTGGCAAGGGTAAAGGGAAGTGCAAACCACATCCCCAGACATTTACAGACTGTTCTTTGGGAGGTAAAATCTTCCACACCTTTGAAGACCAAAATCTCCTTCATGAAACCTTCCATGGTCCCACACATGAAACAGCCTTTGCCTTTTTTGGTTCTTTATAGCACTGTATATACCTTTCATGTTACCTCATCATGTTTATGTTATTTTAATTGCTAGATTATAAAGTTCTTGGGAGGAGAGACTTATCTGTACACCTTCCCCACTACCTAACATGGGGCATTATATACAAAAAACACTTAAAAATGCTGGTTAAATTGAATGAGATCATAATGCAACGTCATCTCATAGCCTTGATCTTCAAGTGAATGGCCTCCAAAGGCCTGGGTGGGCAGCCTTTTTTCTCAGTCTAGTGAGTGTTTGGGCGCCTGATCTAGGGTCAAACTGAAAGAATATTGGAGAGAGTCACCAAGTGGATATAGGATTATATGTCAAAAACAAGTGGACATGGGGCAATTCGGTGACCTAGTGGAAAGAACACTGGCCATGGAGTCAGCAGGACCTGAGTTCAAATGTGGCCACAAACTAGTTGTGTGACCCTGGGCAAGTCACTTAACCCCAATTGCCCCCTCCCAAAAGAAAAAGGCAAGTAGACATGACTTGAGGGTTATTATCTTCCCTCAGGATAGATGACATTAGGTTGATTTGGTCAACTGAATAAGAAAGTGCAGCCCCTGCCATCTCCTCTCCAGTTCTCCTCTTTATGTTATACAACACTGATTTCTTATGTGACCTTGGATACATCACTTTGTTCAGTGACAAGAGGATATGGGATGGGGGGAGGGGGAGAGCTGGCAAAAAAAAATGGAGGTTCTCAGAATTACTGTGCTATATAAGTGCTTTTTATTAAGATTATGAATCCAGAATCAAGGGCAGGAATGTAAAAGAAAAGAATGTCTTATTTCTGCAAAACACTGTTGTTGAATCATGCTTGACTCTGGAATTTTCTATCTTACTATATCATTAATGCGCACACATTGGGGAGGCGGGGCAGAAGATCAAGGTCTGCTGTTTGCATTTTTGTCCTGTTAAGGCACTTTATATTTTATAATGTTTGCCTCCCTACTCTGGCTTTCAGGTTCAAATTTTACTTAATAAACATCTTTGATGTTTGTGTATGAACAGACTTTGGTGTCTCCACTGCTGGGATTACAGAATATTTTCTTATTAAGAACATTGCATTTTTAAAAATTGATGACTGTGACAAGTGTGGAAAAATACTGCAATAAAGCTTTGTGAATGTATCTCCAAGCAAACAGCCTGCTCTCTCAGGACTTCTTTCAGGCTACTTGTCATCCTCCGTTGGAGTCTTGACCCATTGTCTTAAATTGAGATCTTCCTGTCATTGAACCAAAGAGGCATGTTTCATCTTGACCATAATTTTTCATTCTTTCACCAGTCTCCTTAGCCTGTGAGCGAAGAAGTCATGTAGCTGGATATTTGTTACTTGATTTCTGTGACCCAGCTTCAGAAAGTAATAACTTCCTTGAAAGGGATCAGTCTTTTAAGGATGGGGATGGGAAAGCAGGTACTGGCCAAGACAGAAAAGCACCCTTGTTTCTTGTGTTCAAAGGCCAACAACTTCTACACAACAGGAGCTGCACTCCTCCTCGGGGGCCTTATTGAGTTTCAAGTCTTCCTCCCATCTCCCTTAGGAGTCCTTATGCCTGGTGATATAACTTGGCTAGGCATGTGAAAACACTCAGAATATTGATTCCTCTTGACATTTTCATGTTGTAGGGTACTTCCCCAACAAAGCATTTACTCCAGGGCATTGATTTCAGTCTGACATGGATTTGATCTAGTAGTTGGTGGTTTATAGCCCTATGCTAGACCAGCTCTAGTGAGCTGGAAAAATCTGGACAAAGAGATACGGTGAATAATTGAACCTGAGTGTGATCTCTGCCCTTCTAAGCCATCTCTTAGAGTCAGCTCCTGCATTTGAGCATTGTGTGGTTTGGGGCAGAGGAGTGCATCAGCCATGAAATAAACTAGTTACTATATCCATGGTAAATATCCCAGGAAAAAAATGAAGGGATAAGGTAGTGTTGAGGGAAGGGAAAGGCTGGTATACCCAATTTCATGGACCCTCAGTGTGTTGCAGTCCTTATCAAGAACTTAATTACTCTTTGCCTGTAGGATTTTGATCCCATTTAATGGCACACTATCTGGAAGATAGTTTTAAGATAAAATCTATCCCCCATATTCTTGCCCTAGTTATACAAGCCTTTTGATAGATAGGGGACTGCAATTTATGTAACTAACCAAGGAAGTCAGGCCAGCAACTTAAATTGTCCCCTTTTGCTATACTGATACCCTGGGGGAGGAGGGAAGTAGCAAGCAAGACCTCAGTGAGAAGATCACAACAGGCTTTGCCAGTCTTTGTACATCAGCTCAAGACCCAAGCCTCTAGATCCTGTATGAAGAATTCTTCCCGGCTGGCCAGGACTTCATTGTTGAAGGTATCACAGGGGCGGCTTCCCCCGTGGTTCAGGTCCCCATCCAACCACAGCCCAAAATGACCACTGGAGACAAAAAGAAACCTGGGCATCAGGAATGCTTCTGGTTCTTAGCATCAAATCACATTTGGGTTAAAGACATTAGATTGACAGTTTAGGGTCATCCTCTGCCAAAGCTTTGATTTGGTTGAAAACTTTTTAGGGCCCTGAACCTCCCTTACTTGTACCTTCTCCCTGTTTCTGCCAGCCAGCCAGGTGCCACTCCAGAAGTCATGTACCCATCAGATATGCTGAGTCATGTGAATTTAGGAACTAGACAGCTTACCCTACAGGACATATTTGCAGTGTTTGGTTTTTTAAAATAAATTTTTATTGATGTGTTTTGTTTTTACATCACCTACATTTCCCAAATGTTTGTTTTCCCTCTCTCCCAAAGAGCCATCCCTTATTTTAGAAAATATTAAATAAAAAATTAAAGGGGAAAAAACAGTTCAGTGAAACTGATTAACAGGTCAAAAAATTTGACATCTCCATACTCAGACCCCCACTTCTTATTTGCAATATTTTAATAGACAATGCTTAATTCTACAAAGGAATGACCCTGCAATGGTTGAGTCTTCAGCTATCAGTGATAAAGAGACAGGAGGAGGCCCATTTGAGCCGGAGATTCCTGTCACCCTTTACATCTTGTCTGTTGAGTAAGTTGGCCTTACCTATGTCTAGAGGGAGGTCTCTGCTCCTTCGGTGAGTGTTACTTTCTTAGAGAAGGGAGTCACTAGGCAACCTTTATGTCTGCCATGTGGTGCTAATGTTTGCCCTACCAGGAAAGGGGAAAAGGACCAGACATACTAAACTGCCCTGTTATTAGCACCTTATAGAAATGGTTTATCTCTAACTGCACATTTGACCAGGAAAGAAACTTTAAGGAGGGAGAGTCCCAGACCTATGTCCCTTAAAAGAGGCAGGAGATGAGAACACGAGACCCTTGACTCCCAGGAAGGCTTATGGAATGCATACCTGCCACTCCCCATTACCAGCAAGTCCAGGTCTCCTTTCACAAAGAACGTATTACTTCCGGTCCACTTAAATACCTGCAATAAGAAGAAAAGCATTTTTAATGATATGGACCTGAGCATCTAGCAGTACTGCTGCTCACCACTTGGTGGCAGAATTCCTGGATTCAGAACTCCCAGGTAATCTTTTTCCATTCCCTGGTCCCGGCTAAAAGAAGGTGATGGGAAGAGAGAAGAGTAGGGTGTGGTGGTGGGAAAATCTTGAGGATCATGAAACCTCAGGTCTGTCATTTGCCAGCTGGGTGATGTTGAATTGGTCACTTCCTCCTCTGAGACTCAGTTTTCTTATCTTAAACATGAGATTAATAATCTCTGTCCTGCCTCTCGCACAGCATTTTTGCCAGATTAAAAGAGAGCAAAGGTATGCAAGAAGGTTTTTTGTTTTATTTTTTAATGGCCAGACTATTTTAGGGGCAGCTAAATGGCACTGTGGTAAGGGTGCCAGACTTGGAGTCAGGAAGGCTCCTTCCTAAGTTCACATCTGGTCTCAGACACTTCCTAGCTGTATGACCCTGAGCAAGTCACTTAAACTCCATTTGCCTCAGTTTCCTCATCTATAAAATGGGCTGGAGAGGAAATGGCAAACCACTCGAGTATCTCTGCCAAGAAAAACCCCAAAAGGGGTCAAGAAGAGTCAAACATTACTGAAAAGTGACTAAACAACAAACAATAGCTAGTTTTACTATAACAGAGTTCACAAAAGGGTGTGGCTTGAAATAAGCTGGAAAGCTAGGTGGTAACCAAATTGTGAAAAGCCTTAAATGACAACGCTAAGGAAATTGTATTTCACCCATAGATGCAATGGGAAACTGCAGGTTTATTTTGTTTTTCAAGCAAGGAGTGTCCTATCATCAGAGCTTAGCAACGTTATTTTGACAATAAACATAAGCATAATCATGGCCAGCATTTGTAAGACTGCAACCAAATATTATCTTTTTTATCTACAACAACCTTGCGAGGTAGGAAGTATTTGCTCCATTTTACGAATGAAGAAGCTGAGGCAGACAAAAGTCAAGTGACTTGCTTAGGGTCACACAGCTAGTGTCTGAATCAGGATCTGAACTCGGGTCTTACTGACTCCAGGCTCAGCTCTCTATACACTTCACCATCAGTCTGCCTGAGTTTCATCATCTTTAAAACAATAGAATTGGATTCTTCTAAAGTGACTGGACCAGGGATGAAGAAGATAAGAGGCTTGGTGGTATAAGAAGTATTTGTAGCAAGAGGCATGAAAATATATAGGAGGTTACTGCAATAATCTTGATTTTGTGCCAATGAGAATTTTTACTAGGGAAGATATATTTCAGAGATTGATTCTAGATTTCTCGATGACTTGAGTCCAAAGCTCATTTTTACCTTAGCTAGGAGAGTTGGGAATGGAGTACAGGTGGGAAATGGCACCAAAGATAAAATAAATTACTTCCTAAGACTCACAAATGTATGAAGCTAATGGCAAAGCTAAGAGTAAATCCAGTCCTGCATATAACAAACTGCTTCTCAGGATTGCTATGTTCAGATATCTTTGTTCAATCCGTTTTCAGTTGTGTCCAACTCTCCAGGACTCCATTTAGGGATTTGCTTGACAGAGATACTGGAGTGTTTGCCATTTCCTTCTCCAGCTCATTTTACAGATGAGGACACTGAGGCAAACAGGGTTCAGTGACTTCCAGGGTCACACGGCTTGTACGTGTCTGAGACCAGATTGGAGCTTGGGAACATGAGTCTTTAGGACCAGCTCTCTGTCTTAGGGACCATTATCTGAAAGAAGGATCAGATTTATTCTGCTTGGCTCTAAAAGACAGTACTAGGACCAAAGTGGAGAAATTACAGAGAGGGATAGTTAAATTCAATAAAGGATTAACTTGGAACACTGGCCCTGGAGACAGGAGGACCTGAATTCAAATCTAGTTTCAGACACTTAACTAGCTGTGTAACACTGATCAAGTCACTTAACCCTGATTGCCTCAAAAAAAAAAAGTTGTGCCCAGTGAGGACAGTTGTGATGCCTGAGGAACCCAGGAGGTTCACTCAGACCTGGCTCCAGGCTGGGGACCATACCTTCAACTGTGGGGAGAAGGAGAAGAGGAAGGTTTCTCCGGTACCATAAAAACAGCTGCTGACCCGGATGGCCGTTGAGGAGAAGGCACCAAATATCTGGAACAGGAAGAGGAAGCATGATTGGCAACTGTCACAGGCCTTGTGGGAACAAGAGGGAGTATCCTTAGGAAGTTCTCTGGTTCTCTGTAGTTTCACCAAGGAACAAACTACCCTTGTCTTCGTAGAACCATCACTACCACCATCATCACCACCACCACCATCACCATCACCACCACCACCACCACCCCTTCCCCCACTCAAGCGTGGTTCTCAGTAAAGGTCTATGTCCTGGATCTATAACTAGTGCCAATCACCCCATAAATAGAGCATCCTATGCAGGTTTCCAGCCTGAAATGCCCTTCCTTCTATTGAAATTGTCCTCATCCTTCAAGGCCCAGGATGTGTAGTCTCTCCTCTGGGGAGCCTTTACCAGCTGCTCCAGTCCATAGTGAACATTTACAACATTTGGAGATTGAAACCTGCAATTTAGCCTTAAATTCCATACTGCCTTGTCTTTTTTCTCTAATTGCTTCCTGTGGACTAGTTTTGTCTCCCCACCCAGACTGTGAGCTCTCCAAGGACAAAGATTGTTCACTCTTTTCTCCCTCCTAACAGGGCAGCTGAGTGAGCCCAGAACTAAGCTCACAGTAGATTCTTGAGAGGTACTCAAAAAAATTTCATTAAAAATATACCCTGAAAAGAAAGGGGGGGCAGAGGGAGGGGAGATAGGAAAAAGAGAAACAGAAGAGGAGAGGAGAGGGAAGGGGAGGGAAGGGGAGAGAGAGAGAGAGAGAGAGATGCTTATTGATGGACTGATTAGGAGAAACAAGGCCATAACTAAATAGGGCAACATGGGCTTTGCCCCAGGATGACAAATTTGAAGGCCCTGAAATTGCCTCCCTTAGCAGCATGGAACAGATTTTGGCACCTTATTATCAAGAACAATTAGTTAAAATGGGAAGCCCCTATGTGGTAGGCTAGAGTGAGCTCCCCTACTCCAGACTGCTCTGCATCCCAACCCCTTCCCAGAAGCAACTTCAAATTCCCCAGGGTCTCCGAATGCCCCTGATAGGACAATTGCCAAAGTGAGGGCATGTCTAGTGCCACTTATCCTAGGTACTATTTGTTTACTTGCCCCAGACACAAAAATTTCTAGGTGGGTGTTCTGAGTAGGGATGGGAATCAAAGTTGATGTTGCTGGGAAGGATTAATTATAGGACAACTCCCCCGATCCTGCTGTCCCCTACCTAACCCTTAGTGTATTTCTGGGGGGGTAGGAGTGTGTGTGTGTGTGTGTGTAGAAAGAGAAATGGAGACAAAGAAAAGAAGAAAAAAAGAAGAGGGCTGGGGAGGGGAGATAGGAAAAAGAGAAACAGAAGAGAGAGGAGAGGGGAAGGAGACAGAGAGGCAGACACAGAAAGAGAGCGAGAGAGAGAGATGTTCTAGGAAGACCAGATGATAAAATTGTTGGGGGACCAGAATTCAGACATCTATATTTTGTGGTAGTTGAGGGGGCAGAAGTACAGGGATGAGTATTTCTTTCTTAGGGATTCCCAGTGTCTGACTCAGCTCATGACTGCCCCAGCTATGTGAACCTTCAGTCATAGGGCCTGTACTTTGGGCGTATGGTGAGGGGACCTTGTCCTGTGGGCCCTCTGGGGAGAGCATTCTCATTCCTCTGCTCTTTGTGTGTATTTTCTCTGGGGAATGCAGGTGAATGTGCTTCTAGAGAGACTGTCTCCAGAGAACAGAAACTCCTAGGGTCCCATTGGGGCAGGGAGACGCTAACACGACCTCCTTCAGCACTTAAGCCTTTGCCTTGAACCAGCCCTCCTCCACCATTAGACTTGGCCCCACTTACCTGGCCATCCCTATCCCTGAGGACCAGTAGCACGGGAGAGCTCTGGCCTTCCATCCTCCGATATAGGCTCTTCAGGCTGAAACCATCTCTTTCAGTGCAGTAAACCAGAGTCCAGGAGTGGCCAGTGAACCGAAGCGGAAAGTGTGGAAGGAGCTGGAGACAGAACTAGGAACATGAATGGTGTGTTCTTCCTCAGACAAGGTGAGGGAAGGATGGGGAGACCAGGAGGACTCAGGTCAGTAATAGTAACTAAGGATGAGAAGACTTGCCCTATGGTTTCAGTTCTCTGCTTCAGGACAGAGCCATGGAAAAGTGTAGCGTCTTTGAGCCTTTAAACCACTAGTGACACAGATGGGGCCAATATAGTATCAACATTTTATAGAAAGAGTTCATAGCAGGGAAATAACCAGTCCTATTTCCACAGCAAGAGAAGTAATAGAGCCAGGAGAAGAATCTAGATCTCCCTACTGCTAGCCTCTCTCTGCCATTGTCCAGAAAGAAAGCCGTCTCGGGCTCAGATCCAAAGTCCATAAATTCCACTCAGCCATCCATACCTGCTTGAATTCCTCTGCGTGAAGGACTTTGCTCTCTTCCAGGGTGGGGACCCAAGCCTCCTCAATGCCTGGGCCCTGAGCACTTGGCACAGTCTGGGCCTCAGCCTCTCCTGGCAGTGGGTCATCCGGCTGGCTAGGCTGTGGGAGATACAAACAGCATGGACAGGAGAGCAGTGGTTACAGTCATGGGCTGTAGGGGCCTAAGCAGTGGAGAAGGTGATCTTTTTAGGTGTGGTCCCCCTTGTTTCTCTCTAAGATATACATTAAGTTGTACAGACATAGAGTCTGGAACAGACTTTAGAGACTGTCTCATCTTATTGTACTTTATTGTATGGAGAGGAAATGATTTCCCTAATAACACATTCGGAGTTTGTGGCAAAACTGGGCCTCTAATACAGACTGGTCTGAAATCCAGTCCATGCTGTTTAGATTTCCGCCCAAGCATTTAGCCCCGCTCCGATGTCCCCTTGCAACCTCAGCCATTGCCTCCCAGTTCTGGTGGACATGCCATCATCTTGTGAGGCCTTTGATTGCTACAGGCCCCACATGAACCCAGGAAGTGCTCTCTTCTCAGGAGCGTGTTATCTCCAGCTCAGCTCCTCCTTCTGGGGAGGGAAAAACAACTCTTAGATCCCAAGGACACAAATTTCCTAACTCCCAGGGGATGAAAATGGGGACATTTCCCATGGAGTTGGGCCGGCTGAGGCTGGTGTCCTGACATAAGGAAACAGAGACCTCTGGGCAGCTAAGGGTCCTCCAGTTAAGGTTTTTGTACTCCTGGCCCTTCTGAGTCTGTCCTGTCCTGGGGGAGAGGTCGGGTCACAGCTCAGAGGGTGGGGGGGAATCCAGAATGCCTGTCCTTACACCTACTCACAGTCCCTCCTATCCAGGTGCCAGGAACAAAGGCCTTACAACTCACGTGTGTATGTATGTGTGTGTGTGTGTGTGTCTGTGGGTGTTTATGTGTGTGTTTCTCTGTGTGTGTGTGTGTGTGTGTGTGTGTACACAGGTCTCCAGATGTAAGCTCATGCACCATAGTGTGAAAGAGACCTAGATTTAGAATCAGACGACTAATTTCAAATACAGGCTAGACCATTTCCTATTTTATTTCTTTTTCCCTCTCTGGGTCTGTTTCCTCATCTGTCAAATGAGGAAGCTGGATTAGATCAGGGGCTCTTTACCTAGGATCTACAGATAGATTTCAGGAGGTCCATGAACTTGGATGGGGAAAAAAAATTACATCTTTATTTTCACTAACAATTTAGCATTTTCTTCCATTGTGAATGTAGGCCACAAACTACAGGAGTATTAGCAGTACCTGTGATGTCACCAAGAAAAATCCTAGGTATTTTTATATTACATTAAAATTGTTGTAGATATCTTGAAATATCATTACTTTGAAGTTACTATATTTGTTAGATCCTTTAATTTACCTATATTTTAAATGTGGGGAACACATTTAAGACAGTTAAATGGTACATTAAATAGAAAACTAGAATTGGAATGGGAAAGATCTGAGTTCTAATCCTACCTCAGATACTAACTAGCTGTGTGATCCTGGGTAAGTCATTTCACTTCTGTATGCCTCAGTTTTCTCTTCTGTAAAATGCAGATAATAACACCTACCTCACAGGGTTGTTGTGAAGATGAAGTGAAATAACGTTTGCGGAAAGCTTACAAAGTTCTTTACAGACCTTAGGGGACTTTGTAAATATTAGCTATTATTATTAATGTATTAATAGAGAAGCGCATGAGATGACTATATCACAAATTTTGTTTTTGAAAAATATTTTGATAATGAAATTTCAGTATAATTGGTTTCCTTAGTAATCCCATGCATTTTTTAATTTATTTAGAAATATTATTCTGAGAAGACTGCAGTAGGTTTCATTAGATTGCTAAAGGAGCCCAGGACACCCAAAAGACTGAGAACCCTCCAACTAGAGGGTCTCTAATGTCCCTTCCTGCTCTAATATATGTGCGTGTGTGTGTGCCCATGCATGTGAGTGCATGTGTGTATTCTCATGTGTGTGTGCATATGTGTACGTGCTTGGGTGTGCTTTGTGCATTATGTGTACTGTGCATGTGTGTGCATGTGCGCGTGTGTGTGCGTGTGCATGTGTGTGTGTGTGTGTTGAGCTCTAAGCACTGCTCAGAAGAAGAAGGCTCTACGTTGGGAGTGAGGATCAGTCAGGGCCAGCCTGCTCCCTACCCTGAAGCCCTTCACACCTCCTCCCAGGTTCCTCTTGCTTAACCTGGCCTCTGGCAACAGATGATACTTTCTTCTCCTCCCCCAAGCCAGGTTCAAGTCACAATGGGCCCACATACCTCACCCACAGTGTCAGCCCAGGGCAGGGGCTGGGCGCAGTAGAGAGCTTCTGCAAGAATACCATCTTGTGGATACCATCCCGATAGGGGACAGCCACATTTCCCAGGTATAGCTCAGTGTCTTGACCCCCCAGCCCCTCCCCGCCCTCCCAAATAGGACAGGGGCATCATACCAACAGATTTCCCCTCACCCACTACCGTCTCTATGGAATCATGCCAGACAATGGCAGGGTTAAAGGAAGAGAAAGCGATGTGGATATCTGCCAAGGTTAAGGCAGGGGCGCTGACAGCTGAGGGTTAGTGAGAGCCAGGCAAGGCTGGGCCTTGTGAGGAGAAACAGAAAAGACTTCCACTTCTCAGGTGAGCTGTCCCAAGTCCTGGTTCAGTCACTGAGCAGCTACGTACCCACAGACACTTTAAAGCTGGGGGTAGGGGGCCACGACCTACCAGCTGGGTGTACCGGCTTCGGAGCCCTCTCATCCTGCTGCCTGGAGCGAAACTGGCTGTGGCTATCTCATGGGCACCTGTAGGGCGGGGCAGAGAGGAGCTGAGGGAGAAAGGAAAGGGAGCACCTGGTTGGTGAATGATGAACTCTCAGCTTTGTCCAGATGCCCTTTGCGACTTCCCCAGCCTCACCCTGTTATTGGCAACCCCTGCCCCACTCCTGCTATCCTGGCAGGGTTGGGCGCAGACGTCATGCCTCGGGAAGCCTACCCTCAGGACTCTGTCTTCCCAGGCACTGTGGCAACTTCACTGACAGCTGAACCTTAGCAAGAACCTAGTCTAGTCCCTTTATTTTATGGAGGGGAAAACCATGAGAGAAAAAGAGATACTCCCAGCTAGTTAAGAGCAAAGCTGGGACAAGATCTCAATTTTCCTGACTTTTAGCCCTGGTTTTTTCCCCTGTAAACTCATAAATCCCCTCCGTCATCCCCTTTCCTTCTGTCTCTTCCTCAATGTCACCTCATCGAGTGGCCCTTTCAAATGTAGGGAGGTTTTCCTCTACCTTAAAAAATGGCCTTCCCTTTGACCTTGTCATGCCCTCAGGCTACCATCACATGTCTACCCTTCCCTTACCTGCTAAATTCCTACAAAGCATGGTCTATATGTTCTGCCTCCACTTCTCCCCTACCACACTTCCTTCACTCCTCCCTTCCAATCCTGACTCTGGAGACTTCACCTTATTCCCAGCAGCCCTCTCTTCCTGGAAGATACCTGTGTTCTTGCTCACCAAACTCCAGTCAGTGAACTCTTATGGGGACCTGCCCTGGTCAGCATTGCTCCCCCTTCTCTGAACTCCTCTATCATGCCCCCTTACCTGCTGTCCCCTTGCTTTTCAGCTAAGTAGAGGGCTGGAGGATAGAGTACCAAACTCCTCCCAAAATCTTCCTTTACAGAGGGCAGAAACTGAATTTCCAGCTCATTCTATTTTGCATCTATAGCTCTACTGGGTTTCAACACTACTAAATAAGATGCCCCTCCCTGGAGAAGTTCATCACTTCTCATGCCATCCCCATGCTACTGACTTAAGCCTTGATACCACCTTCCTCAGCCTTCTCTAACCTCTGATTGTAAGGCCTTCCTTTATGGTGGTCACAAATTGAATTTGTGCTGTCTTTCCCTCAGTGTAGATGGTTTCCAAATCTATATACCTAGGGCTAACCCTTGCCCTGAATTAGTTCACTTCTCAGAGCTCCAGATGCGTGCTGGAGGCCTTCACTTACATAACCTCTTGGCACACTGACTGAAGTAAGTATACCTTAAACCATTTATTTTATTACTACCATTGATTATAATTCTTCTTGTCATTATGGATAGGAATTGGACTGTGATTTCTCTGGTATAGGGAACTTCAGGATGAGAAAGTCCCTACTATGGATGTGGTTGACACTTTATCTACAACTTGTAGCTTTAGAGCTGCTGAGAGCACAGGAGAGGCAGCTGGGTGGCACAGAGGATAGAGTGACAAGCCTGGAGTCAGGAAGACTCATCCTCCTGAGTTCAAATCCAGCCCCAGACACTTACTAGCTGAGGGACTCTGAGCAAATCATTTAACCCTGCTTGTCTCAGTTTCCTCATCTAAAATAAGCTGCAGAAAGAAATAACAAACCAGGATTTTTGCCAAGAAAACCCCAAATGGGGTCACGAAGAATCAGACACAGCTAGGCAGTAACAACAAGAGCCCGAAGATGTTAGGTATATATGTACATATACATATACACACACACATATATATATACACACACACATACATATATTTATAAATACATATATGCATACAAATACACACACATACATATATTTATAAATACATATATGCATACAAATACACACACACATATATATATATACGCACACACATACATATATTTATAAATACATATATGCATACAAATACACACACACACATATATATACACACACATACATATATTTATAAATACATATATGCATACAAATACACACACACATACATATATTTATAAATACATATATGCATACAAATACACACACACA
>CM053769.1:352743137-352761917 GCA_028658325.1 Potorous gilbertii
CCCGAATCTGAAATCCCAAGCTCTGGTTCTGATGTGTACAATTTCAGGGCTAGTTTTCTATGTACTATGACACAATGCCTTGTCATTATTACCATTTATAATAATACCAGCTGTTATTAATAAAGTGGTATCTCTATAGTACTACATTATATTATTATAATATTATATTATATATTTATATAGAGATTCTTCATATAATATATTAAATATATTATTCTAAATATTTATATTATTACATATATTATATGTGTATAGTATATATTGTATATAATGTATATATATTGTATATAATGTATATATTATACATATAAATATTATTACATATAATTTATGTTATAGATTGTCATTACTCATCAAAATAATAGCTTATATCCAGATGGTGGCTAACCCCTGCTCCCATCACCATTGCCCTTCTGTGACCTTGTCTGCACAGTTGGACTGATGGCTTCCTGGGGAATGGACGACTCTCCCCTATCTGGAATCTTAGGTTCACTGGATTTAGAGTTGAACGACATACAGACATCTTGAAGGTGGAATTGGGTCAAGGGACCCCGAGATCTCCTCAAAAAGCAGCCTGTAGATAGCAGCAGACTCAACACCAAGTTCCCATGGGGTTAGAGTATGACTATATAGAGGAGACACTCACCCACAAAGCCCTCTGAGCCTCTTCCTCCAGCCTCCAGAAGTCTTGACCCTGGAAAGGTTTTCTTTGTTAGGACAGTTCTCCAGGGTAGGCAGGTTGGAACCTTGCTTTTCTAGACTGACTTCCTCACTTGATTGGCCTGGCTTCCTCCCTTCTCCTCCCCTTTGTGCCCTTAGAGCCTGGTGCATTTCCAAGGCTCTTATATGAACTAGCTTAGAATCTTAGCCTGCCCTTCCCAAGGCCCAGCCCCTTCTGCAGCTTCTGGTTCCAGCTGGAAAGGCTCAAGCAGTCATCACCTTACACAACAAACTTGAACTCTATATATACACAAGTATATTCCCCCCAGCCAGGCTAAGAGCAACCAGTGGGGTCTCAGAGCAACTCAACCATCCCTCCATTCAGCAAGCAGTTAATAAGCCATTACTATGTGCCAGGATCTGTACTAGGTTATGGAACACAAAGACAGGAATGAAACAGGCCCTGTCCTCAAGAATAACTGATATTCTCCTAGGCTCTAGCCCCTCTTTCCCCTAGGGAAGCAAAATCTACCTGAAGTCTGAGATTCCACCCTTGAACCGTCTCTTTGACCAAAGGCCTTAATTCCTGTTAATAAAGCTAAAAACCATATGATTAAAATAACCATCCTGGCCCTAAAGAAGAAAAGGACCCTCCATTCTGGGCAGAGGTGAAGGACTATGGGTTTGGAATAGTACGTATATTGTGAGACAATCTTTATTTATCAGTTAGTTTTTCTGAACTACTATTTTTCCTTCTTTTTATTTGTTACCAGTCTATCAGGGGTGGTTGCTATACTGTGCTGGTAAGCAGACAGGCAGGGTTACCAATCAATCTTGCTCTTACTCACCTATATAAATATAAATTATGATTATTACATCCAGAAAGCATTACCTCTTTGAGGCAACTGAGTGGTATAGTGGCTACAGTCAGAACTTGGAGTCAGGTAAGATCCGAGTTCAGATTCTACCTCAGATACTTATTAGCTGTGTCAAGATAACTCATTTGCCTGTCTGAGAGACATAGTACACATTGAAACATAAGCAGGTAAACAATTTTTTAAAAAGTTAAGCCTCTCTGTACCTTCAGAGAGGAAGAAATTAAAAATTACCATGCTCTGTGCAAAGCCTAAATTGACTTTAGCTGTAGCAGGATCTGCCCTGGCATCTAATGCTTCTCCATGGCACTGTTCCTCCAGACTGCTGCTGTTTCCTCTGCTTCTTCTTCTCCTCCTCCTCCTCCTTCTCCTTCTTGTCCCTTCTCCTTCCTCCTCCTCCTCCTTCTCTCCTTCTTTCTTCTTCTCTTTCTTCTTCCTCTTCCTTCTCCTCCTCCTCATTCTCTCTCACACACTCTCTCTCCCATTTTCTTCTGTCTGTCTCTGTGTCTGTCTCTATCTCTTCTTTTTCTTCTTATCTTTCTCTTTCTCCTCTCCTTTCTCCACCCCTTCTCCAAGGTTCTGATCTACCTGGGGATGAAACAATACTTGTACTGCGGATGGCTTACTGGATAACAGAGAAGAGAAGGATATATTTGAAAATTAGATTGAGTTGAAAACAAAAAGTCTCCATTACAAATAAGATTAGAAACTAATAAAATGTTAGGCAATCTGGTAGTCAATCTGGCATAGTGGAAAGTGTTGGATTTTTGAGTTTGAGGAGATTCAAATTTGTCACCTAGTTTTGCACTTATCTATTTTCCTCATCTTTAAAATGAAACAGTAAAACTTGTAACACCTACCTCACAGGATTGTTGTGGGAAACATGTTTTGTAAACTTTAAAATGTTGTATAAACATTAATTATCACACCTGGAAAGGGTCACCTCTTTGAGGTAGCTGGTGACACAAAGGATTGAGTGCTAGGTCTGTAATCAGGAAGACCTTGAGTTCAGATCCAGCCTTAGACATTTATGTGTGATTCTGGGCAAGCCACTTATCCTGCCTGTGCCTCAGTTTCCTTATCAACAAAATGGATATAAAAATAACACCTACCTTACAGGACTGTTGTGAGGCTCAAATCAGATTTTATATCTACAAAATAGACTAATTAGATGTCACGTGCTTGGCAAACTTTAAAGCAATATATAAAGTATAAATATATATTATCTTCAGCTGCCATGAGTTACTGACATAACCTACCTTACAGTCAAAGGGTACTATGAGGAGAGCCTGAAGGTACTTGGGGCCTGAAACTGGACGATTGGCAGAAGGTGAGACCATGGACAACGAGGCCTGAGGATTAGACAGCTTCATCACCAGGAGGGGAAAAGCATCAAGGTCCCTTCCTCAAGCTTCCAATAGCAGGGAGGGGGAAAGAACCCTGACCTAGGCTCTGCCTCTAACCTTGTGTGCTCTCAGAAAAAGCACATCCTCTCTCCGAACTTCTGTTTAAAAAAAACAAACAACACAACAGTAAACCATTCCCTGCCCTATCTTTCTTTTTGCATATATTTGATTCCCAGAACTTGGCACCATTCCTGGTACACGGTAAGATCTTAATAAATGCTTGTTGACTGACTGACCCTTTCTCACAAGGTTGTAGTAAGGATCAAAGGAGATAGGGGGTGTGAAAATGCTTTGAAAAGTATATAACATTGAGTAGATATGAGGGAGGGATTGTTATGATTAACTAACCAACTTCCTTACTCACCCAGGAGAGGTGAGTCAATTACAAGGTATGCTAAGCCTCTCAAGATCTCTTCCCCAATGGTCTGCATGGATCCAAGTGCACGCAGAACAAAGCAGAAGGGGCTAACTACAGCTGAGCTGGCAGATCCAGGGGAAGAAAGACCAATAAACTTCTTCCCTGGCAGCCAGGAACCAACCATAGGACCTGCTCCTGAGAGCCCTTTTGGGGGTTCCAGGGGGAAGGAGCAGGAGCCCTTCACCCTCTGCCCAGTGAGTGACCAGGCCTCCAGTAGGTGGGTTGCAGGGAGGCAGTAAGCCTAGAGATAAGGCAGGGCCAGAGGGAGAGCTGAGTTCCCACTCAGGAAGCCTGGGATCTTAACTGACTCTCTGTTATGGGAATAGCAGTGGGGTGACAGGCTGTGTTGCCAGTTATAACATAGCTGTTGCAATGGATGTTTGGTCTGTAAACAAACCATGGATCACACACCTGCCCCTACACTCCTCTTCCCTCTCCACCCCATGCTATCCCATTCATTTCCATTTCTAGAAAACATCTTTTAGAAACTTCTTGAATTTGTTGAATCAGTGATCCTAGGCTGTTTCCATGGAATGTAAAGTGTCCTGGACTGGATATCAGAAGTCCTGGAGTCTCTAGTTCAGTCACTCACTTTCTGCATGACCTTGAATAAATCCCTTCCTTTTTCTGGTTCTTGGTTGCATTGATAGTTGCATGGAGGTTCTAGACAAGGGGTGGGGAGCCTTCAGCCTTGAGGCCCCACATGGTCCTCTAGGTCATCAAATATGGTCCTTTGACCAAATCCAAACTTCACAGAACAAATTTTGATTTGTTCAAATCAAGGGCCAAAGGGCCACACTTGAGGACCTAGAGGGTCACCTGTGGCCTCGAGGCTACAGGTCCTCCACCCCTGTCTAGACTAAAATGACCTCTGAGCTCCTTTCCACTTTGGCATTCTCTCTGCCATCCTTCAGAGGCATCAGGGCTCAGCAGAAAATGCTTTGGACTAGGAATCAGATCTCAGGGTTCAGTCCTGGATTTGCCACTAACTTCCTAGAAGTTTCAGGAGAATAAAGAGGAAAACTAGACTCTCCTCACCTCTGCCTCATAATCTCTGGCTTCTTCAGGATTCAGTTCTAATGTCATTTTCTGTCGGAAGCCTTTCTCAAGTCTTCCCTCCTCTTAACCCAGTTACTTTCCATCTTCTCTATATGTATCTTGTAGCTAGAGGGCTCAGCGGATAGAGCACAGGGTCTGGAGTCAAGAAGACAAATCTTCTCCAATTCAAATCCTGCCTCAGACACTATCTGTGTGACCCTGGGTTAGTCACTTAATTCTGTTTACCTCAGATTCCTCATCTGTAAAATGAGCTGGAGAAGGAAATGGCAAACCACTTCAGTATCTCTGCCAAGAAAACCCCAAACAGAGTTGTAAGAGTTGGACACAAAATTAATGTACATGTTGTATCCCCTATTAAAATGTAAGTTCCTGGTGTGGAGTCAAGATGGTAGAGTAACAGCATGGACTTTCTAGAGCACTGCCCCCAAGCCCAGCCAAATGTCTGTGCCGGCACAGAGGAGACCTGAATAGGCTTCAGGGGGACTGAATCTCAAGTACCTGGGGTGGTTTCCAGACTTCACAACCCCAAAATACTGAAGACAAATTGGAAGGTCAGTGGAAAAAACCTGTGGGACCAGTGTGGGACCAGTGGAGTGGTCTGGCCCCAGCCCCAGGGCAGTGGAGGGGAAAGGGGGCAGAGGAACCCACAGCAGCAGCAGGAGCAGCAGCAGTGACAGTTTCTGGAGCTCTAGGCCCCCAGACTATGGAGGAATCAGTGGCTGACTGTACAAACCCCCACCCCCACTGGAAGCAGAGATCTACCTTAACAAAGAGTTCAAAAGTGAAGTAAATGGCTGGAGAAATGAGCAAAAACTGAAGAAAGAATCAGACTATAGAATCTTACTTTGGTAACAAGAAAGACCAAAACAGGCCAACAGAAGACAACAAAGTCAAAGCTCCTCCATCCAAAGCCTCCAAGAAAAATATGAATTGGTCTCAGGTCATGGAAGAGCTCAAAAAGGATTTTGAAAATCTAATAAGAGAAGTTGAGCAACAATTGGGAAGAGAAAAGAGAGTGATGCAAGAAAATCATGAAAAACACAGCAACCACCTGCTAAAGGGGACCCAAAAAAATGCTGAAGAAAATAAAAAATGACAAAAGAGGTCCAAAAAGCCAATGAAAAGAAGAATGCCCTAAAAAGCAGAATTGACCAGATGGAAAAGGAGGTCCAAAAGCTCACTGAAGAAAATGGTTCTTTAAAAAGTAGAATGGAGCAGATGGAAGTTAATGACTTCATGAAAAATCAAGAAATTATAAAACAAAACCAAAGGAATGAAAAATAGCAGATAATATGAAATTACCTGGAAAATAGACAGACAATTTTAAAATTATGGGACTACCTGAAAGTCATGATCAAGAAAGAGCCTAGATAATTCATCTTTCATGAATTATCAAGGAAGACTGCCCTGATATTCTAGAATCAGAGGGTAAAATAAATATTGAAAGAATCCATCAATGACCTGCTGAAAGAGATCCCCAAAGGAAAACTCCTAGGAATATTGTAGCCAAATTCCAGAGCTCCCAGGTCAAGGAGAAAATATTGCAAGCAACCAGAAAGAAACGATTTGAGTCTTGTGGAAATATAATCAGGATAACACAAAATCTAGCAGTTTCTATATTAAGGGATCATAGTGCTTGGAATATGATATTTCAGAACTCAAAGGAACTGGATTAAAACCACAAATCACCTACCCAGCAAAACTGAGGGTAATACTTCAGGTAAAAAAAAATTGTCATTTGATGAAATAGAGGACTTTTAAGCATTCTTGATGAAAAGACCAGAGCTGAATAGAAAATTTGACTTTCAAATACAAGAATCAAGAGAAGCATGAAAAGGTAAACAGGAAAGAGAAATCATAAGGGACTTACTAAAGCTGAACTGTTTACATTCCTACTTGGAAAGATAATATTTGTAACTATTGAGATTTTTCTCAGTATTTGGGTAGTTGGAGAGATTATATCCATATAGACAGAGGGCACAGGGTAAGTTGAATAGGAAGGGATGATATCTAAAAAAAAATAAAATCAAAGGGTGAGAGAGGAATATATTGGGAGGAGAAAGGGATAAATAAAATGGGACAAATTATCTCACAAAAAAGAGACAAGAAAAAGATTTTTCAATGGAAGAGAAGAGGAGGGACATGAGAAGGAAAAAGTGAACCTTACTCTCATCACATTTGGCTTAAGGAGGGAATAACATACACACTCAGTTGGGTATGAAAATCTATCCTACACTATGAGAAAGTAGGGGAGAAGGGGGTGGGAGATGGTAGAAGGGAGGGCACATGGGAAGAGGGGTAAATTAGAAGTAAACACTTGAGGAGGGATAGGGTCAAAAGAGAGAATAGAATAAATGGGGGGCAGGATAAGATGAGGGGAAATATAATTAGTCTTTCACAGCATGACTTCTATGGAAGTCTTGCCTTCTCAGTGGGAATTGGTGGGGAGGGAGGAAGGGAAAGAAGTTGGAACTAAAAGTTTTAGGAACAAATGTTGATAATTGTTTTTACATGCAACTGGGAAATAATATATACAGGCAATGGAGTATAGAAATATATATTGTCCTAGAAGAAAATAGAGGGGATAGGAATAAGAGAAGGGAGGGTTGTGTTAGAAGGGAGGGAAGATTGGGGGAGGAGGCAATCAGAATGCATGCTGTCTTGGGGTGGGTAGAGGGGAGAGATGGGGAGAAAATTTGGAACTCAAAATCTTGTGGAAATGATTGCTGAAAACTAAAAATAAATAAATAAATAATAAAATAAAATGTAAGTGCCTTGAGGCAACACTGTTTTTGTCTTTCTTTGTATCCCCAGCACTTAGCTTGGGATATAATAAGTGTTTAATGAATGCTTATTGTCTGACTGACTGACTGACCAGATAACTTCAAAGATGCTACAGCAAAAATTTTGTTTTGTTTGAAGACCCTCTGATTATTAATATACTATGTGACCATGACAAAAAGAAAGGTCCCACATACACCACAAAATTTACAGCAATACTTTTTTGTGGTAGCAGATATGATAGCTATGGAGAAACACTGAAGACTTAAATGAACTGATGCAAAGTGAAGCAAGCAGAACCAAAAAACAATGAACACAGACACAGAAGGAATACCAATAAAACAGTCAAAGTTGAGTGTTTTAACATGAACACAACCAAGTCTGACCCCATGGAGGAAATACAAGAAGACACTTCATCCTGCTTCCTGCCGAGGTGGGGGACCACGGGTGAAAAGTCCTGCATGGAACGTTAGACTTTAGGTGTATGTTCTTCGTTTTACTGATTTTTTTCTTTAATATAAAAAGGACAGGTCTTTGGGAGGGGATGGGATGGGGCTGATACAAAGGGAAAAGCATGTGACATGTCATCTTACAGTCATTCATTTAATTTTATTTTAAAAACAAAGTAGCCTGAGTGGCATTGGACATCATTTCTCTCTGGACTTCAGTTTCTTTTGTAAAACTAAAGGATTGAGATAGGCTGACCATATAAGAAAAGTGATGGATAACTAATGGATATCACTATATGGGCAACATCAGGATATCTAGGAGACCCACTATATGTTGAGTAGACACTACTGTGGAGGATCTTTGGAAGGTCATGGATAAAAGTCATAAGGATTCTAAAGGATGAGTTAGTTGCCATGAATTCAATTCAATTCAACACATTTATTAAATCTCCACTCCCTTCTGCCTCTTCGTTTTCATGGCTTCCTTCAAGACTCCTCTCAAGTTTCATTTCTATAGGAGACACTTCTTGATCTATTCACATTTGGCATGTACATCATTATTCATGTCTCCCACATCACAAAGTGAGATACATAAAGGCAACACTGTGATGCAGCAGGGAGGTGGGGAATGGGTAGAAGAGGGGAGTTTTTTATTGCCTTTCTTTGTATGCCTAGTACTTAGCAAAGCATCTACCACATAGTAAGCATGAAATAAATATTCACTGACTGACTACAAAAAAAAAAAACCTAAAGGATTGGTCTTCAGGGATGGGGAACCTGCAGCCTCGAGACCACATGTGACCTTCTAGGTCCTTGAGTGAGGCCTTTTGACTGAGCCCAAGTTTTGCAGAACAAATCCTTTGATTAAGGGGATTTGTTCTGTGAAGCTTGGACTCAGCCAAAGAGTAACACTTGAGCCACATGTGGCCGAAGATTCCCCACCCCTGGTAGACAGTCTTTAAATTCCCTTTCAGCTCTGATACCTTAGAGCTCTAAGCACTCACAATTCAAGTCAACTAGCTTACAAAACAACGTAAACTGCTTTGTGAAAAGTAGTTGCTTTTCTCTGGAGCTCACCACTCCATCTGGGTGGTCAACACAGTTCTTAGGTGGGAAGACTGCAGGTCCAGGACTCCAGGAGATTTAGGAAGACTCCTTAAGACAGAGCACTACAGTGTAGACTGGACCAGAAATTAGGAAATCTGGGAGAACCCTAGCCCTAGCCCTAGTTCTGCCATTAACTCATATAATATGTGACCTTCCAACTCTTGTAGTAAAAGAAATAACTCAGGCTGTAGAAATGTTACATCATAGTTCTTGTAGTGGCTTCTCGTAGTAAATGTTTAACAACCAGCTCTCCGAAAGAAAAAATAAAACCCAAAAACCTTTTAAAAGTCACGACTTCTCTGAGTTTTAGTATCTTATATGGAAAATGAGGATGATAATGTTTGTGATATCTGTTTCATAACGCCGCTGTGAGGAACATGCTTTGTAAAATTCAAAGTACTGTATGGCAATAATAAAAAGCCTTTATATACTGCTTTAAGGCTTGCAAATAACTTGACTTATCTCGTTCTTATGAATTTGGAGGAAGGATCCGGGTCTCAATCTCCTCATTTGTCAAATGAAGTGGTTTAGATTAGGTAATCTCTAAAGACCCAAGTGAGGTCAGAGTATTATATTGGGTTGGAAAGGAGAATTAAGGTTATAATGGAAGGATCTTACTATTCGCCTATTGAATTTTTTGTTGATGTAAGTGACTTGCCCAGCGTCACACAATTAGTATTGTTGGAAGTCAGATCTGATCTCGGGAAGATGAGTCTTCCTGACTCCAAGCCTGGCACTCCGTGGCACCACCTAACTGCTCAAAGAGATGTACTATCTCCCAGACTTCCTTGTTAGCTCTCCAGATGTCACCTCTGCAGCTACTATTTCTGGGTGTGTGACTCTCCTCTCTTCTCTCTCACTATCTCTTTGCCTCTGTCTCACTCACTCTTGCTCTCCTCACCCTCTCCCCTCCTCTCCCTCTCTCTCTGTCTCTTTCTCTGTATCTGTCTCCCTACCTCTCTGTGCCTCTGTCTCTCTCTGTCTCTCTGTCTCTGTCTCTCTGTCTCTCTGTGTCTCTGTCTCTCTCTCTGTCTCTTTCTGTCTCTGTCTCTGTCTCTCTGTGTCTCTGTCTCTCTCTCTCTGTCTCTTTCTGTCTCTCTCTCTGTCTCTCTCTCTCTCTCTGTCTCTCTCTCTCTCTCTCTCTCTCTCTCTGTCTCTCTCTCTCTCTCTCTCTCTCCACTGAGCTGCCGCCGCCACCTGCTGGAGCTGCCCTGGGATTGCTCTTGCTTCTTTGCTACTTTTTCCTCCCTGTCCTGTCCTGTCTCTCACAGGTAAGCCCCACATCTCCACACCTTTGGTAAACACTCTGGCAAAGACAAAGAAAGGGACACGACAGTCGCGGTCCTAAGGCATTTACATTCGAATGTAGGTTCTCCACCCCTGGTCTAATGGAATCTCCCTTGACCCAGCACAAATTTTTCACGACACAAGATCTAATTCAAATAGCATCTTTTCCACCAAGCCTTCCCTGCGCCTACCCAAATGGACACAAACTTTCCTTAATCAGATCTTGAATAGCACTTTGTACCTCTTTAGTGCTTTGATTGTGAGATCAGGTTTTTAGAGCTTTACTATCTGTTCCAGTTCCCTTATTTTACACATGAGAAAGTAGAAGCCCAGAGAGAGGATGTGACTTGCCCAACATCACACAAGCAGAGGCAAAGCTGGATTTTAAACCCAGCTCCTCCTACTTAAAATCCAGTGATCTTTCTACTAAACCACTGTACCCCATGCCTTATCTTATTTGTGTATAAGTCGTCTGTGCTAATAATAACAATAACTAATCATATTGTTATAAGCCTTTGTGGTTTGCAAAGCATTTTCCCCCAAACAGCCCTATGAGGGAGGTAGTACAAGTGTAATTATCCTCATTTTAATACAGGGGGAAACTAAGACAAAGAAATGAGCTCCGGTTCCTTCAGCTTCCTAACAGCAGGTACTATGGTAAGCTTTCCATATGCAGGTCCCTTTCCAGACTCCAGCCATACCTGGGCACTTGTTGCCCTCTGCACACAATGCTTCTCCCACCTTCTTGCTTTTGCATTGGCTGTGCCTGGGTTTGGAATGCTCATATTTCTTCCTACTGCTTCTAAGAATCCCTGCAGCTTCTTTGAAGATGGAATTCAAAAGTCACCTTCTGAAGAAGGTTATTTCCAGTCCCCATCATGGCTGTCAGTACTTTTCTCTCTAAGGTTACTTTCCATCTACTCTGCATGTATCTTAGATATTTCTGCATACATACATGTCATGTCCTCCATTGGAATATAAACTTCTAGTGATTAGAGACTCTTTTGGCTTTTTCTTTGCATCCCCAGCATGGAGCAGAATACTCTGCATCTAATAAGCCTTAATAAATGCTTGTTCATTGATTGATTTTTGCATCTCTCAACAACTAGCACAAGACTCTGTACATGGTAGGCACATCATACGTGTTTGTTGAGTTGATATGAGTTCTGACATCCCTCAGAGCTCAGAATGCATGTGTGCTGGGGAGAGAAGTGAAGTAGTGAGGAGGAGGGTGTGTGTTACTCCTAGGAAAGGCAGAACTTGACAGGAATAAAGAAGCTGAGTAAACACTGGGAGGCGAACTATCTTTGTTCCTGCCTACTACATTCTCAGCTTTCTGGGGGCATCATCTCCCCTGATGTGCCAGTTAACTGTGCTGATTTCTCAGCCTTCCCTGAAAGGAAGCTAGGACTCCTAATACTGCTATACACTCCTCCTCCCTCAAAGGATGGAAGCCAAACAGGATAGTAATAGAAAAGATCAACCCTAATCCCATCATTGAATTTTTAAAAGTTTAATTTAATATTGCCTTAAAAAAAAATCTAGGTCACTTCTAGATATTATACTTCCCTGTTCCTTACCTCCCACCATGAGCCCTCTAGTGAATGGATGAATGAATGAATGAAACAAAGTATTTAAGTGCTTACTACCTGGCAGGTTCTGTGCTAAGTGTTGGGAACACAAACCCATAAGGCAAGATAGTTCCTACTGTCCAGGAGCTTATATCTAATCGAGGAGAAGACAACAGTTATAAGACATTAGTGGTCACGGATGGAATGTTTTTTTGGTCTAGAATGTCACAGGGGTGGAGTCATTGAACATATGATTGACATACCCTTTCCAGGAATATTAGTGCCAATTACTGTTCCCAGAGCAAGAGGTGGAAAGAATGAGACATTTCTGAGTTAAATGGTAAGAAGATGACTGGAGTATAGCACAGAATGTGTAGTATGGGACAGGCTAGGTATAGTGAGCACTCACCGCTCAGAAGAACATGGCCTCAGAGTTGAAGGACCAGCTCTGAACCAGTGATGGAGAGGAGACTGGAGCAAGGCTGGAAGATGGCCAGGAAATAAAGAAAAACAGGCTAAACTAACTAACATAGGAACTATCTCTATAATGAATGCCAGGGGGCCCCACACCCATACCAGAAGGAGGGGGGAGATCTGAATCATCATCTCCAGAACTAACTGGTCATTACAATTTATGGCACTCAACCTTTATTTAGCTCCATTTCAATTTTCTTATCTATGACATTATTATATTCTCCTGGTTTTGCTAACTGAGCTCCACATTGAATTTAAATAAATATTTCCATGTTTCTCTGAATTCTTTAAATTTGGTTCTTTTTCAGCCATATATTCTCTAATCAACAGAATCTGATTTTCCCCAGTTTTTTGCCACTACAAAAGAAATGCTGTTATGAATATTTTGTGATATAAGGAGTCTTTCTTTCTGTCTTTAGCCTCCTACTTGGGATCTTTGCTGATCTTCCCAGTTGATGGGAATGACCTTGTATTTATCAGGTATCTATTTTGTGCATGCTTATATGTATACATCCTTGTTTCTCCTGATAGAATATAAGCTGGAGAGAAGGGATTACTTCATTTTTTACATTATATCTGCAGTGTCGAACAAAATTTCTGGCACAAAGCTGGTAATTAATAAATGCTTGTTAATTGAGAGTCTGATAGATTAATAATAATAATGAAATTTACATAGCCCTTTAAAGTTTGCAAAATACTTTACGTACAAAACTCATTTGATCCTCATAGCAGCTCTTGGGAGGGAGGTACTATTATTATTTTTATTTTAGAATTGAGGAAAGTGAGGCAAAGAGAGGTAAAGTCATTTGCCCAAGATCACCAAACCCGTCTGTTCTCCCAGAGGTAGAAAGTGAGGCTCTAGGAAGGGAAATGTCCTTCCCTCGTTCCCATTTTGAGTCAATGATAAAGTTGGTAATAAAACATTAGTCTTCTCACTCCCAGGCTTGGGCTTTCCCCACTTCGTCAAACTCCCATGATTGCAGGAAGGAACAAGGATCAGGAAGGGATCTGAGAGAAGAACAGAAGAAAGAAAAAATTAACTGGAAGCCAGAAAGTACTTATTATGCACCTTCTGGGGTCATAGCACTGTGCTTTTAGGGAGATAAGTGGGAGCATGTCTCATTCCTGGAGGAGGTTATACAATTATTGGGGGACAAGACACAAATAAAGAACTTTTTAGAGAAAAACAGAAAACATAATCAGAGTGTGGGTTTTTACCCAGAGGAAAAGTAAAGATTGGTGTTGACTAGAATAATGTAAAGAAACCTTTCTGGAGGAAGTGGATGATATTGGAGGAGAGAGAGACTTACACTGTAAACTACTGTCTGTAAAAGATGGTTAATTCATGCTGTTCCCCCAGGTCTAAGTGATTCGAAGTAACCCATGCAAGGAAGGAAAGGAAACCAGGTAAGCAGAAAACGTGAATCTACAAGCTTTGCTCTAGGAGCATTTTGAGGGGAGCTGAGAGGGCATTCTTCATGATTTTCTTCCAAGCAGAATGAGGAAGAGGAAGTTGCCCAGAACTAGGAGTCATGAGGTATGGGTTCTAGCTCTGGTACTGTCAGTAACTCTCTGTGGCCTCCTTCAGTCACTCAACCTTTGAATCCCATTCAGTTTCCACATGGGTAAAATGAGGCTGCTGTTCTCAAGATAATGATTTTTAAGGACCCTCCGCTCCCCTGATACACTCTGGTTTTATGCTAACTCGTCCACAAGTGCGTTCAGTTTCCTCCCCTTTCTAA
Source organism: Potorous gilbertii (assembly GCA_028658325.1). Lineage (NCBI taxonomy): Eukaryota > Metazoa > Chordata > Mammalia > Diprotodontia > Potoroidae > Potorous > Potorous gilbertii. The sequence goes on from CM053769.1 coordinate 352,756,967, forward strand.
CTTCTTGCAGTGGGGAAGACAGGATGTGTTAATACACCGGAGGGACCTCCGTGGTCCTATAGAGAAGGATGATTCCATCCCAGCCTCGGTCTATCTACCCTTACTTGTCCGTGTCACCTTGGACAAGTGGCAACTTCCTTCTCTGCGCCTGAATTTCTTCATCCATAAAATGAGGGGTTCAGTCTAGAAAATCTTTAATGTCCCTTCGAGGTTAAAAAAAAAAGTCATGCTTCTCTAAATCTTTTCATCTTGTGTCCTGTGTGGTCCTATGGCCATAGCTGGCTCTGAGCAGCGGTACCGAACGCAATCCTAAAGGTGTCTTTGCTAAGGGAACCGGAGACCATGTATTCGACCCAGGCCGACCCAAGATCTAGTCCTGGCAGCTGAGAGCAGGGGTGGGAGTGAGAGGAGGATGGTAGCTGGAGTGAGAGGAGAGGAGGATGGTAGCTGGAGTGAGGGGAGAGGAGGATGGTAGCTGGAGTGAGGGGAGAGGAGGATGGTAGCTGAGAGGGAAGGAGCAGAGAGTGGGCAGTGACCACGCTGTACGCTGGCAGGATTATAGCAAAGTTGGACGGCGCAAGGCACACATGAAGGAGTCCATTCCGCCCTCCTATCTTGCTCTGCATCCCGCAGGAGCTCCCCGAAGCTCCAGAGGCAGGGCCAGAGGGGCACAGGAGGCTGGGGCAGACCAGGCCGTCCCAAGCCATGCCATGCCACTCCAACAGGCGAGCTGCGAACCGCAGCCTGGACGGGGAAGGGGTCGCTGTTGCCTCGAACATCCAGCCTAGGCCCCCGGACCCGCGCCCGCCCCCCTCCGCCTTTTGTTCGCGGACCCCGCGCGTCACCGAGCTGGCGGGGCGGAGGGACTTGACGGGGCTGCGCGGCGGCGGGGGAGGAGCGGAGGGGCGGAGAGGAGAAGGAGGGAGAGGAACAGCACTAGGAGAAGGAGAAGGAGAAGGAGAAGGAGAAGGAAGGGGGGAGGAGGAAGAGGTCCCCGCGGCGTGGCCCGTAGACCCGCCTAGAGCCGCAGCCTGAGCGCGGGAGCTGGGGCCGCCCTAGGGCGCAGCGCGAACCTCAGCCTCGGAGCGCAGCTAGAGCCGGGATCTCGGAGCACCGCGGCGGCCGCGATCTCAGCCCGGGGGGAGTCCGGGTTCTCCTCCGCGTGGGGAGGGAGACCCGCGGCTCCAGCCCTCGGGGGCTGCCCCGGTGGGGGGAGGGGGCGGGGATGAAAGACGGTGGCTGCCGCCGCGCCCCGGCTCGGTGAGCAGGAGGCGAAGGAGGATGGAGGCAGCGGAGCCGGAGCCCGGTAGGGGCTCGCCGCCCCCGCCGCCGCCGCCGCCCCCGCCGCCCCCTCTGCCGCCCCCTTCCCCTGCACCCCCGGAGAAAAAGAAGATCAATCGTGCCCCGTCCCCTGCCAGACCCAAGGACGTTCCCGGCTGGTCGCTAGCCAAGAGCCGGCGGAGCAGCGGCAGCAACCCGGGCTCTCCTGCCTCTCTGTCCGGGAAGGCGGGGCCCGGCCAGCCCCGGCCGGAGAAGAAAGGCCGCAGCGGCCCGCAGACCGGGGCCCGGGGCTCGGGAAAGGGCGCGCCAGGCCGAGCGGGGACCAAGGCGAAGGGGCGTCCCCGGGACGAGCCCCCGGGGCGGGCCTCGCAGCCGCCGCTGCTGCCGCTGCTGCCGCCGCCGCCGGCTCCGAGCCTGACGGACAGCAGCTCCGAGGTGTCGGACTGCGCGTCCGAGGAGAACAAGCTGCTGTGCTTGGAGCTGGCTCTGAGCAGCGACACGGAGTCCGGCGGCGGCAGCGGCAGCGGCAGCGGCAGCGGGCAGGAGCGATCGGCCGGCAGCGGAGCCGGAGCTGGGGGCGGGGGCCGCGTCCCGGGGCACCCGGCGCCGCGCAGCCCGCAGCCGTCCAGGCTCGCCTCCCCCGGCGCCTCGCCGGTCCCGGATGAGCAGTCCGCGGCGTCGCTGGGCAGCAGCCGCCTGCCCCTCAGTACGTCGCTGGCCTTCTCCGATCTCACCGAGGAGCTGCTTGACTGTGGGCCCGACGGCTTCGTGCGGGAGCTGGAGGAGCTGCGCTCGGAGAACGACTACCTCAAGGTATGGGGGCTCGGGAGGAGGGGAGAGGTCATACGGCCTGACCAGGAGTGCTTAACGTGGGGGTTGTTAAAGTCTTCCCGAGAATCCACTGTGGAATATTAGTGACCCTAGCGTGGGGATGTTCTGGGTCCCCCTGGAGGGGGGTCCTAAAGTCGAGGAATTAGGACCCCCAGTGTGGAGCATGGAGACCTCACTGGAAGCTTCTAATATGGGAATGTTGGGGACTAATGGGGGGCTTCAGCTTGGAACGTTGGAGACCTCAGAATGAGAGTTGTTGGAACCTGACCTGGCCTCTTGAGCCCTGGGCTCTTTTAGGACCCTCTATGTTTAGCCTCCAAAATGAGTTACATATCTCCCCTTTAAGTTCAGAGAGGGAGCACTTCAGAATTTGAATTTCTCTTCAAGTTCTAGCTAGCATCTGCAGCTTTGTTCAGTTCTGGAGTGGATGTTCCAGATATCATGGCAAAGGGGATATCTTCTTGTGGATTTTGCCCTATTGGGGATACCCCAGTTCTGAGAGTGAGGGGTGCCTCCTTCAGCAGAGTGCAAAGGCAAGGAAGACAGAGAAAGGGCTGAGGAGGGGGGGACCTCTTAGTCTTGTGTGGCCTTTGGCTGATGCTGAGACCTTTGGAGGAGGCTCAAGTTCATCATTTGACTCCAGTTGAGTAACTTCTGGCAGGTGGGGGAAGGGGGTGTGTGAGGAGTGAGGGTCACATCAGCTGAGCTGAGTAATCCCAGAACTGCCTGTCCCTTCTACAACTGTTGGCAGAAAAGGTTCTCTAGTGGCTTTCCTTTTCAGGATGGGGTTGGCATGACAACAGTGGGTATTTCTCCTGTGTTTATGAAAGCTGGGCTCTTAGCCCTGTATGTGTGTATTGGAAGGAGGCAGAGAGGTGGAGGGGGGACAAGGAATTAGACCCAGGAGTACAGTCACAACCTGTCCCGTGGTGGTGGTCAGGAGCTGGATAGAACAGGACAGTTTGGGAGGAAAGTACCAGACCCTGATGCTTAGATTCAGAAACAGTTTTTGCACAAGGCTCCAGGATGACAGACCAATCCTGTCCTTGGGATCTTTGGGCGTGTCCAGTTTTGAAAGCCTGACATTTTGGAAGAGCTCCCTGCCTAACTTCCGTTCAGTCTAACGGCTGCATAGCCTTAGGGAGAAGATAGATGCTTGTAAAGGTCTCTTCCAAGGCAGGCTCTTCACTGGGTCACGGAGTTAGGACCCTGGAGGTTTTTTGTCTTTTCCTTCATCCCTGATTTGCTATGCAGGGTGTTAGTGGCAAAAGAGTTGGATTTGGAAGTAAAGGACCCAAGTCGAATTCTGGCTCTGCTGTTTACAATCTGTGTGACCCTGAGCAAGATGAACTTTTTAATGCTTCAGTTTCCTCATCTGTAAAATGAAGGAACTGGACAAGTGACCTCTACAGCCCCTTCCACCTCTTGACATTTCTATGGTCCTAGGTCATTGTTCCTCTTTGTACACTTTTTTTTTTTACTCTTTGTACACTGACCAAGGAGATATTGGAGAATCTGGTTTATTCACTGGTGAATTACTTATTTCCCCCTTAATGGATAAAGATCTTGCAAATTTGAATTTCTTTTCTGGTACCATCTCGTGACTGAAGTGATCTCAGACATTTGGTTAGGTGGTGCTGTCCCAGGTGCCATGGCAGGGAAATACTATCTATGGAGTTTGGTTCCCCAATTGGAAATTTTTTCGCATACACACACCCCACTTCTGATGGGATGCCAGAAGAGGATGAACCAGGCCCTCACTGGTATAGAACTAGGTCTGCTAATGGCATGGAAATGAATTAGCTAGCTTCTTAAAATCATAATGGTCATTCTATGATAAAGTCAAAATTTTGGTACTGCCATGGATCTATGATTTCATGTGCATGGGTGCTCTTTCCTTCCATGCATGCTCTAATTCATCTAAGCCTTCCTGTACTTTGCTGTTTTTGTACATATTGTCTCACAGAGGATCTATCCAATGTGTTTCTAAGCCTTGTAGGTAATTTTACATTTTGTGGGCACCGGTGTGGCACTGGTATCCAGTGATCCATCAGGTATTTCCCACTTTCACTATGTGTTCAACCCACCTCCTGGGACAGGTACTGGTGTTTGGTGATGAGTTGGGCCCAGAATTAACTAGAAGGAAGAGTAGGCTGGGTTGCACTTGGTAAACTGAGTGTGGCTTTCAAGATTCCCAGCTGTTTCCTAGCACTGAAACTCATTTTTTTCCAGCATAAATGTTTTTGGCCCTTATGAATCTAGGAATATCAAAACTTCTAAAGAATCTAAGTCGCAGATAATCTGTGGTGGGTACAGGCTGCAACATATTCCCAGTGATGGCCCTGAGTTGCAAGAAGGATATCACAGAGGACATGGATGACTGGAGAAAATCAATATCTGCCTGAAATTGCATTTGGAGACCAGCCATAGCCTGCATAGATTGTGGTGGAGAGGGGGGGCAAGGGTAACAGGAGCAACAGCTGCATACAGGCCTTTCTTGGCATTTGACTCAGATTGAAGTGGATAAAATCAGCCTCCCAAAACTGAAGAGGACTGAGGCACTTTTCTAATCTCTACAGCCACCTCAAAGCCTTGCTTCTGGAAAGAAGGTTCTTAACTCTTTTTATAATAGATTTTTGCTCTGGCCTAACTTACTTGCAATTCAGATAATAGATTCATGGACTGTTAGAAGGATCTTAGATCCTTCTGGCATTGCCTTCAGCTGAAGTCCCCAAAGGGAGAATGACCATCATAAGTCTTAAGATATAAGACTTAAAAGGTTTGCAAAGTACTTTGCTCAACACACCCCTGTGACATTCAGTCCTTATCATCACCAGTT
>CM053769.1:352762417-352797243 GCA_028658325.1 Potorous gilbertii
TTATCAGGCAGGGCAGGGACCTACTTTGACCTCTGCTAGGAGACAGGGTTGACCATTTTGTATATACTGTTCTATTGCTTACTGTTCTTTCTTTCTGTGAATTGTGTCTTTGAAACATTTTCCAGGATACCAGTGACCAAGGCTGTGCTGTTCTCTGCCTTGAGCACCCTTGCTTGGAGATCCTGGAGTCATCCTGTTACAGCTGACTTTGCCCCTGGGGGTGGGAATTCGGAGAACTGGTGGACCACAGATAGCTGTTTGGTCATCGCCCTGCCCACTTTCCAGGCTGTGCCAAGAATTGGGGCCATCCTTGGGAGGGGTGGGTGTAGCCCACGGACCTATGGGCTTCCGTTGCCCATCAGTTTTCTCTTGGTAATAGTGGAAGGAGCACTGGCTTTGGAGTCAGAGGACCTGGGTTTGAAATTCTGCCTCTGATATTTCATACAGGAAGAAAAAAACATTACATTATCTAGGACTGGGAAGAAAGGGACTTGCCTAGGCAAGCATGAGCCAATGGTATGTATGTATGTATGTAAGTCAAAGAACCATAAGATTTAGAGCTAGAAGGGACCTTTGAGGTCATCTTTGTTGAAATGATCTTGTTTTACAGGGGAAGAAACTGAGGTTCATCCAGGGTAGTCAAGATCTCTCTGGAACCAGTGAGAGAAGCCAGATTCCACCCCATCTCTTCTCCCTCTAAATTCAAGGCTTTTTCCATTGTACTGCATGACTCTAGCTGGCCAGGGCCCCTTTCTCAACTACACCCCTCCCCCTCTCCTTTCTGAGTCATTGCAGGGCTGGGGAGGTGGGGCAGACATAGGGACAACTTTACTTTCTGTCTAGATCCCTGTAGAGAGGTTGGATCATCCTGGGACATGCCTATGGACCCAGTTACCGGGTCAGAAATGGGAAATGCTGTTGCTTCAGTCTGAGTTGCCAATTTGTTCTTGCTTGTTTTTTAGATACATAGGGCACACACCAGAGACATGCTATGACCTGCTGCAGACCTTCATGGGGTCTACTTCAGTACTGAGCAGTCACTGTTTATGGGGTGGCACTGTGCCATGGTGGAAGGAACCTTGGCCTGGGAGCTAAAATATGTGGATTCTAGTCCCTGCTGTACTATTCACTTACTGTGTGATCTTGGGCCGTTCCCTTCCCTTTTCTGAGCCTTAGCTTCCTGATTTGGAACAATAAACCATAACTCTATGGCACTTGGCTGTTTACAGCATTCCCTTCTTGCAACAGCTCCGTGAGATTGGTAGGTTAAGTGTTATTTTGAGGAAACTAGAGATCGGAGGGGTTAAGAGATTTTCCCAGGTTCAGTATGCCAGAGTTAGGCCTGGAACCCATCTTAAGAGGACCTGACTATCTGGTCTCTAACAGTGCTTCCAACCCTCATGGTTTCTAAGGTCTGTGAATAGGTTCTACATTGCCTTCTCTACAGGGTTCTGTGTTAGGTGGCTATGGCTGAGGGGAATACAAAAAAAGTTTAAAACACAGTCCCTGTCCTCTGGGAGCTTGCCATGTAGTACTGGGGGAGATAAGATTTGGACAGTAAATGAATGAGAGCTTATAATGTATTAAAATTCACAATAAAAAGGGGAAAGGCAGTTGAGATTTGTGGAGTAGGGATCTGGAGTTGGAATCAGGGAGACTCGGTTTTCTATCTTGGCTCTGATACCTTTTAGCTTAGTGACCCTGAGAACAAGGTGCTTTCATTCACTCAGTTTCTTCCTCTGTAAAATGGAGCTCATAATGTAATACTTGTACTACCTATCTCTATGGATCATTGTGGGGAATGTACTTGATAAACCTCAAAGCCCTCGAGAAATATGATTTTTTTATTATTATTTATTAAAGGATAGGACAGTATACATAAGAATGTAAATGGAGCAAGAAGAAGAAAGGCTGAAGAAGTTGGGGAATGTTTCCCTGGGGAGGTGGATTGGCCTTGAAAATGTGTGTAGGAGGAGAAGCGAGAGGGATGGAGGGTTTGGTATGCTTGAGGAGGGCCCCTTGACTCACAGTAGTCTGTTGTTTTCAGGTAGGCCATTGACTTCTGAGCACCCCAGAATCACACTAGTGAACTATTGATTCTTACTTGTGAAAGTGCCCACACACCTCCATGGATGGAAACCACACTTCCCTTTCCTCTTGCTAGGAAACAAACAGCTTTTGTGTACTTGGCAGCTAGGAGCAAGTCCCGATTTGGGGGCTGTTTGCAGGCTTCCGCTCTCAGATCCTGAGAGTTATTTTAGTCTGGGGATTGCCCTAGGGCTCTGGGGCAGTGTTTACCTCCATGGTAAGGTAATAGAAAGCCTGAGAATGAGGTTGGGAAGAGCCTGCCTCAGTTTAGCTCATTTGCTAAAGACAAAAAATGTTTAAAACATGTTTCTGAGAAGACCCAGCTGTGTCTTCAGCTGGTCGATTTTTGGGAGTCTAGTGGGTTTTCCCCAACATGTTTAGAGGAGTTAGAGGCTTCAATTCTGGTCTTGTCACATGAGGAGAGTAAGCAAATTTTTGGCAGGTTATTAATACCATTACTAAAACAAACAAAAAAAAAACCAGCAACAACCAACCAGCCACTTTTCTATTGTACTTTAAGGCTTATAAATTTTTACTTTTCTCACAGCCATACAGTGAGCTTGGCAGACAGCATGAAGAGTGGAAATATGGTATACTGGAAAGAGCAGGGACCTCCAAGTCAAGGCTCCAAAGGGAGCTGTAGGTGCTAGATAAAAACTGAATGAATCAAAGTTTAATGAACTTGATCGCTTCCTATATGCTTCTCCCTGTGCTGCCTGGGAAAGATAAGAAGCCACTAAACTTTCGCCATATGTAAAATGAAGAGATTGAGCTATATGTTCCCCAAAATCCCTTCCAGTGCTAACATTTTTATGTCTTAATTGACATTCATGTAGTGTTCTAAAGTTTCCAAAGCAATGCACATGCATCTCAAGATACAGCCCCTTCCTTTGAGATTATTATAACATTGCTGACGAATCAAGACATACCCGCAATAATTCAAGAACACGTGTATTCAGGAAGTACATGGTGTGGCCCAGAGTAAAATCCTGAGGTTTGACAGTAATATCTCAATATCAAGTAACAGATCACTTTAAGGTTTGTAAAGCTCCTGGCAAACTTGTGGAGCCAGAATTATTCTCTCTATTTTACAGAGAAGGAAGACTAAGGTTAAGTGATTTTTCTAATGATCACAGAGCTAAGTTTCTGAAGCAGTATTTGAATGCAATTCTCCTGATTCTAAATCTTGTCCATAATTCAGGGCTATATCATGCCAGCAGGGAAGATCGTAGAGTCAGAACTGGAAGGGACCTAGGAGGACATGCAGTATTGTCCAGTCAATTAATTAGTAAACATTTATTAAGTATCTACTATGTGCTGTATTAAGTGCTGGGAATACAAACAATCCAACTTCATCTTTTTACGGGAGGCAAATGAGACCCAGAGAATGAATGAGTGAATGAAAAAAAAACACTCAAAAAGTCCTTAGTATGTTTCAGGCACTATGCTGAGAAGCACTGGGGAGAAAGCAAGACAGCCCTATCCTCAAGAAACTTAGACATCCTAATAGAGGAAGCCAATCCAGATAATGGAGTGGTAGCCAGGGAGGGATGTTTTAGTCAGGGAAGTAGAAGCAATGGTGAATGGAGGCATACTGGCATGTTCTTTTACAGAATGGCGGTGTTGATTTGATTACTGTTCTAGCGCAAGAGACAGAAGGAGGGAGAGGGGCAGCACTACTTGAATGAGGCTTATCAGAGTAGGGCCACAAAAGGTAAAGACTCACCATGCAGAAGAAAGAAGTTAAGTGATTTGCCCAAGGTCAAAAGTAGTAGAAGAATATATTAAAACAGTGGGTGGGGGAAGGCTTTTTGGGGGAGATAAAACTAAGGTGGATTTTAAAAGATGGGTAGGATTGAGATATAGAGAGAGGAGCAATGTGAGTACTCCAGGTGGAGTATCACAGAAAGGGGAACGTACTTAGTATGTCTGGAGGTGAATACGAAGTCCCCTAACCTTTCCATGGCAACTCTTTGGCTGGTGCCCAGGCTGGGCTGCTCGAGGGAGCTTGGTGAATCAAGTCCCATGTTCACACCCTCCTGCTCTGTTGGGAAAACAGACTAATACTGCTCTGAGTCATATCAAGATCTCAGGCATGTCTGTCCCTACTGTTGTTGCCATGGAAACTGCCTGCTGGCTCCATTGGCCCCTGATTGGTCAAGTGCATACTGGGAAAATCAGGGAGGGGAAGCCACTCACTTGAGGGAAATAATCCCTGAATCTCAGAGTTTGATGGAATCTCAGAGGATATCTATTCCAATTCCATAACTGGCCCATCAGGTCAAATAGGTATTGAACATGGTCAGGAATCCATTTCCTTTACTGGGCTACTCCATTCATTGGCTTTGTTGCTATACCTTCGTGCCAGGGGCTTCCCCTCTCTCTGGAATGTTAGCTGCCCCATCATGGGATGGGGGTGAATTGTGTCCCTGGTGGGGTATGTGGGCAGGATCTCATCTTGGAATGGCAGCAAGAGACTTGCTAGAGGGACAGTTTGTCCCCCCCTCATCTATATAGGATTCCTGGGATTTTAAGTAGTGGAAATCTGTCTTCCATAGTAGAATGGAGGGATCGCCAAAGTGCCATAGAAAACATTTGCATTGAGAAATCAAGAGAGAGGAGCAGGTCTGGGATAGTGATGGAAGAAACAGAAGGCTCTCGGGACACACTCTAGCCAAACTGGTCTGTTCCCTGAACTGGAAAGGGCCTATGTATAATCCTTCATCTGTGCTTCTGCTCATGCTACTTCCCATCCTTAGAATGGCCTTGTAGGCTCACATATCTGCAGCTAAAAGGGACTTTAGTTGTCATCTAGTTTAACCCTTTCACTTTGTAGATGAGCAAATGAGGCCCAAGGAAGTGAAATGACTTGCCCAAGGTCACACAGAAGTAATAAGTGACAGTCAGGGTTCAAATCCATCTGCTCCTATTTCAAAGTCAGTGCTCCTTCCATTGTAGTATTTTCACTGACTCCTCCTTCCCTTTCTTCACTTGTTGAATTCATAACCATCTTTTACCTTCTAACTGAAACGCCCCTCCTGCAGGATGCCTTTCCTGATTTCTCCCTTCTCTATCCCCTTCAAAGTGTCCTGTCTTCTTTTTAATGCACTCACCATGTAATACTGTGTATTATAATAATCCCTGTGCAGTTTTTTCTTAATCCCCTTTACCCTGTGTGTTCTGTGAAGACATGGACTGTGACTTTTAAAAACACTGTATCTTCCCTAGCACCTAATACACAGTAGGTGCTTAGTAAATGGTCATCTAATTGACCTGAATCGACATCTTTGAGGGCCTGAATGTAGAACGTACACTCCCTGCTAACAGGTACTATTTTGATTTTGTCAGAGTCACTGTCCAGCACAGTGCGTCACACATAGTAGGTGTTTCACAATGTTTGTTGAAATTGAATGGAAGGCGCTTCGTGTGGAAGCAGCAGCATCTGATTTATTCTGCCTGGTGCCAGACCACAGAACTAGACCTCATTGTGGAGACTCTACAGAGAAGCAGCTTTCAGCTCCTTGTAAGGAGAAACATCCCAGCAATAACAGCTGTTCCAGGGTGACATGGGCTGTCTTAGGGAAGGAGGGGATTCCCTCCTGTGACTGTAAATATTCAAGCTGAGGTTGGATGGCCAAGCATTAAACATATATTAAGTGCCTGCTATGTGCCAGGCACTGTGCTAAGCACTTAGGGACACAAAAAGAGGCCAAAGCCAATCTCTGTCCTCCAGAAGCTCAGGATTTAATGGCCAGTTTTTAGAGAGAGAGAGAGAGAGAGAGAGAGAGAGAGGGAGAGAGGGAGAGAGGGAGAGAGATCATCTTAACAGGTGATTCTTGTTAGATGTCATCTGAGGTGTCTGGCAGGCTGTGAACATTACTTACCTTCCTGTCAACAGCTGAGGCCCATCTCCCAAGGCAGGGCAGACCCTCCTGCCACTCTCTATCAGGCAGCATCTCCCTTGTAGCCTGGGCCCCCTCTTTGTACTTTTGGGGAAAGGAAGTAGAGAAAAGACTAGGATTTATACGATGATCTAGATTGGAAGGAGAGAAAGGAAGGACTCGCTTGCAGGGGAAGACAGAAGGGACTCTGAAGTAGTTCATACTTTTTATAGTTATATGTCTTCTAAGAAGGGTTAAGCAGAATGAAATCAAACCCCTACAGAAAAGGCAAGAACTCTTGGATCCTCCTCATTTTTTCTCAGGCTACTCATCTCATTTCCTACCTGGGATCCCATCCTGCAAGCAGAAATGAGACAGGAAGGCCCCACGTTACTTCTCAGTGATGCTGACCTGCTTAGGCCTCTCCCACCCTGTTTATCAGTTCTGCTTTTTAGGATCCCACAGGTATCATTAGCTCTGAAAAGAATCATTTTGTTGTTCAAGTGTGTCCAACTCTTCACAACTCCATTTGAGGTCTTCTTGGCTGAGATACTACAGTGATTTGCCATTTCTTTGTCTAGCTCATAGATGAAGAAACTGAGGCAAACAGGGTTAAATGACTTGTCCAGGGTCACACAGCTAGTAAGTGCCTGAGGCCAGATCTGAACTCAAGTCGTCCTGACTTGAGGCTAGCTGCTCTATCCACAGCCACCTAGGATCAGTACCATAGATTATAGAGTTGGATGGAGGGACCCTTCGAAATCATTTAACTCAAACACCTCATTTTACATAGTAAGCCCCTGAGGTTAGGTGAGATGCTTAACCTTATGGAGAGGCCAGATGTTCTTCTTTTAAGGCCCCTATGGGGCTGTACCCCGTAAGCCTGGTGCCAGTCTTCTTCATGCTGTCCTTCCTGGTTCTTCCGATCAGTAATTATCTTCCTTCTTGGGCTTCACATAGCACTATGTTTTGCAACTTAATATACATTATAAAAACAGAGTTTACATTTCAGTAGGACTTGAGGATTGACAAAGCATTTCCCTCACAACTTGTGAGGGAATTAGGTTGTGAAAGTATCATGATTGCCTATTTCAAAGATGAGAATACTGAAATTCAGAAATTTATGTGATTTCCCAAATTTCCCAAAACTGAAACCAACATGTATTTATTCATCACTTAGCTATGTGCCAAGTGCTGAGGATACAGTGACAATGATGAAACATCATCCTGCCCTCAAGATGCTTGTATTCTTCTGAAAAAGATGATATGTACATTTATAAATGTATACAAAATCAATATAGGGTCATTTTTTACAGGGGGAGGTATGAGCTCTAAATAATTGATTAAGACTTCATGTAGAAGATGGTGCTTGGGCAAATAGGGTTATGTGACTTGCCCAGGGTCACACAGCTAGTAAGTGTCTGAAGCTGGATTTGAACTCAGGAAGATGAGACTTCTTGACTCTAGGCCTGGCACTTTATCCACTGCAACATCTAGCTACTCCTTAATAAATTCCTGATGGATTAATTTGGTGAAGTTCCACCCTTTCCTCAAGAACCAATTCAGATGCTACCTTCTCCAGGAAGCCTTGCCTGATTTTTCCTACTTTCTCCATTCACCAAGTTAAAAGTGTTCTTTTCCTCAGATGTTCCATAAACACTTTGTCTCTCATTATTCATTTTGCTTACCTCATTCTCCTTTGTATGAAAATTACATATTTTGTTTCATCTTCACTGTTAGATGATAAGTTCCTTGAGGCAAGGACCTGTGTCTTATCTATGTACCCCTAGTATTTGTCTTTTTTTTTAACCTAATAGGTACTTGAAGGTTCATGAAATGGAAGTGTAGATCCAAAGAACAGGCCTTATAGGAATTCCCTAGAATCTAGAAATTCCTTTCTTCACAGTATCCATCACTCCTTCCTTCTAGCACTGGCCACAGTTCAGCAAAGGGAATCAAGGTAACCCAGAAGTGGTGACACCGCTAGGATATTGTAATTATACACCGAGAGGTTGTCACTTTACAGTGAAGAAAAAGAGACTCAGATGAGCATTAGCTGCCACTGATCAGATCAGCCTTTAGCTGGCTGGTCTTCCCCTCCCTGAAAGCCCCTACTGAATGCTAAGAACTCTTTATGGAACTCCCCCACTCCCCTCTCCTCCTTAGCGTGAGCTTCTCTGTCTGTCTGCTCCATCACCCGGAGGCTGGGGGGAGCCCATCCAGCACAGACCCTGGGATTGTCTGCCAGAGACATAGCCTGTGACAGCCACAAGCCCCATATTGTTGATTCAGTCCCCTCACGTGGTGAGTTGTGCCAGGCTCTGCTGACCTAGTTTTTGACTGCAGCTGGCTAGCTTCTCCCTGTAGAGCCAAGAGCCCACCCATTGCTGGGGCCCCAGGGAGTGAAGTTCAGGAGAATGGCTAGGTCAGAACCAATAAGAAATTTAATAAGCAAAAACCAGAAGTCACTTAATATGGAAGTCCTCTACTTTAGATTAGAAAAAAAGTCAGTCATATAAATACAGAATGGGAGAGACTGAGTTTGGAAACAGTCGTGAAAAAAGATGTGGGGATTTGGGTTGATTACAGTGTTCTGAACAATGTGATGTGGCTGCTAAAAAAATAAAGCTAACTCAAGCTATATAAACATCCAGGCCTCCCCCATTCTTCTAAAAGAAGTCATTACTTGACCCTGCTACCTCTTCACCATCCTACACCCCTCCTCACAGCCAAATTCCTAGAAAGAATCATCTACACACATTTCCTCACCTCCCACTCACTTTTCAGGCCCTTTGTCGTCTGGCTTCCAACTCTCCTGCTCAACCGAAACAGCTCTCTCTGAGGCTGTTATTGATTTCGTAATTGCCAGTCCATAAAAGCCAATGACCTTTTCTCATTCCTCCTTCTTGACCTGCCTGTAGCTTTTGATGCTCTTGGACACACACACACACACACACACACACACACACACACACACACACTTTCTCTCTCTCTCTCTCTCTCTCTCTCTCTCTCTCTCTCTCGCTCACTCATACTTGAATATTTTCTCTTCTCCAGACCCCAGCCCTCTTCTCTTCCATTAAGGAATGGAGACAGTCCTCATAGATGTCTTGAGACTTTGGAGGATGTCGAGATTAGCCTCATTTCCAGTGCAGGTGGTCATTCAGTTTTTGCTTGAATAGGCCCCTCCAAGAATGCTGAAACTCACTTTTTTGAGAGGAAGCTCATTCCTTTTCCTGACCGCTGTAACTGTTAGCAGTCACTATTTATTATTATTTTTTTCAGCTGAAGTCTAATTCCTTATAACTTTCAGTATTGCTTTTAATTCCGCTTTTGGAGGTGAAGTCAAACAAGTCTGACCCTGACCCCTCTTCTCCAAGATATGTAATGTCTGGTATCCAGTCACCTTCTCTCCCACCCCCCAACATCTATCATACCCCACACCTGGTAACTGTTTCAGCCCATCCATTCTTTCCATCAAGGTTGCCCTAAGCATGTAACTGTGTATCTCTTTCCTGGGATACTTGAAATGATATAAACTATATCATTTCCTCTTCTCATTTCCAGCTTCTGTTCCTCACTCCTCATATTGGTTTGTGTCGCTAGTAGCAAGAGATAAGCTTGGACAGCAGGGAGTGATGGAGTACAGTTGGCATCTGTCCATAAATTGAGCTGCTGTTCTTGGGAATGAGTTGTGAGTGGCATTGATAGAGCTATGAAATTCACTTAGACCAGGGGTGTCTAACCTGGGGTCTGTGAACTTTTTTTTTTTTTTTGGTAAATCTCTTCTAACTATGTTGCTACAGAATTGGTTTCCTTTGTAATTCTATCTTTTATTTTATGCATTTAAGAATGTGATTCTGATTTCCAGTCTTGGCTTCCCCAGATGGCCCAAGGGAATCCATGACAGAAAACAAGTTAAGAATACCTGACTGAGATGAAATTGTGGATCTGTGCAGTCTTGAAGAGGGATCATGGGGCATTATAAAGATCCATTGAACTCAAAAGATCCAGGTTCAGTTCTTGACTGCCCTTACTTGTGTGACTTTGGGCAGGTCATTTCCCCTCTATGCCTCAGTTCCCTTCTCCATGAAATAAGGGTTCTTCAATGTGATGCTAGCTTTTATAAACTATCTTGATATACTTTCTTCTTATGAATAACTTATAATTTCTAGAGTCCCTTGCGTTTACAGTGCACCTATGAGGTAGATTGTACAAATATTATTACCTCCCTTTTACAGATAAAGAAATGGGCTCAGAGAGGTTGATTAAGCACAGTTTAATGCCCAAGTCCAGAGCTATTTAGACCACAACATGCTTCCTCTGTTTTGTGTTTCTGAACTTCTTTCCCAATTAAATTGAACGTTTCTTTGTGTCCTGGTCCCTTGCTTTTCTATTCCACTTTTTGCACTATTATAGTTCTGGGAACAGCATACGACCAAGGCTCAGTAACTAACTCTGACTGTGGAGAAGACCCAGCTGTGTGGGGGTAGGAAGATAGAAGGGAAGCCAGTTAGAAAACAGTGACCAGGACACAGGGAACACTGCAAGACTGAGGCTTTTATCTTCCTCTCTGTAGGATGAGATTGAGGAGCTTCGGGCTGAGATGCTGGAGATGCGGGATGTCTACATGGAGGAGGACGTCTACCAGCTCCAGGAGCTCCGACAGCAACTGGACCAAGCCAGCAAGACCTGCCGCATCCTGCAGTACCGTCTACGCAAGGCAGAACGGCGCAGCCTCCGTGTGGCCCAGACAGGCCAGGTAGATGGGGAGCTCATTCATAGCCTGGAGCAGGATGTCAAGGTGAGTCATCTGGAAGAGAGTTCCTACCCATTCACTTCATTCATTTATTCATTCACTCATCAGATATCTATTAATGTTAGCCTCCTAATATTAGGAACCAAAGGATAGAAAATTTAGATAAGATACAGTCAGGAACATTCTAGTGGGCCAAGACAAAAGTATATAACAGTAATACATGACATATTTAGTAAATACATTTCAGAAGTACAGAGTACTGTATTAGGTATGAGAGGGAAGTTCAGTCTTGGAGGATCAGGGATGGGAAAGGGTCATAAGTGCATAGATTTAGAGCTGGAAGGAACTTTAGAGGCTGCCTAGCCCATTTTATAGATAGGGAAACTGTTACCCAAAGAGGTTAAGTTATTTGCCCAAAGTAACACAGGTAGTAAATGTACCTGCCAAAAGTGAGTTTGGAGCCCAGATTTTCTGGATCCAGAGCCAGTGTGACTTTTGAAGCTTTCTAGAGGAACTGACATCTGAGCTGAGCTTTAAAAGATTGAGAGAAATTCAATAGACCGAGAGAGTGGCCAGATTCCCAGACTGCAGGGTGCCTGTTTATTAGACTTCTGGAGCTCAGGCATTCTGACAATCCCTCCTGGGATTCAGGATATGACAGCCTATAGAATAATCATGCATTCCCAGATGGTATGTGTGTGTGATACAACCTGTTCTCCGTTAGGATCAAGCAAGAAAGCTGCCAAAGTAGCTATAGTCCAGGACACTGGCATTTTAAGAATGGGCATCAAGGAACTGGTATCAGAGTTCCTTTCCTCCTTTCTTATCTGTATTCAGTACTCCTCACACAGGAAATATTTAAAAATGTCTTGTTATATTCTCTCCTGCCCTCTCCTGTCCTGTCCTCTCCCTATCTCCTCTCCTCTCCTTTTCTTCTTTTTCTCCTCTCTCCTCCCATTTCCATTTTGCCCAGTTGGTGAACTCAATCAGCATTACTTATGCTTGGGGATAGCATTTATTGCTAAAGAGGCTGCTGAATCTTAGATTGGAACATTTCTCTCCAACCAGGTACTTCTTGCCTGTTTTCCTCTAAATGTGGACCACTGAGACGGAGGGGGAAGGAGTTACAGTACTTTCCTGGCCTCTCTGTGCCAAGGCATAGTATCTACCATCCTCCCCTTGCTTTTTGCAAAGGAGAAGAGCATTGGAGGGCCAAGGGTCTTCCTGAAAGAGATTATATTTGAGTTGTACTTTAAGGATAGGCAAGAATACTGCAAAGAAAGAGAAAGAGCGTGCCCCTTCTCTTTAAAAAAACACTTAAAATATGATCTTTAATATTGTCCCCAATCACAAACATTTCAATATAGAAAGAATAAAAAAAGAAGATCAGACATGAAAGCATGACCTTCTCTTAGTGCAGTTTGTTTTGCCAAAAAAAAAAAAAAGTACATTAAATTTCATAATGTAGTAGTGAAATTGGGAGGAAGCACTTTCCTTGGAGAGAGTGCAGGGTATACAGGGTATGTTTAAGGGGCAGAGTGACCCAGTGTAACCAGACTCTACAGTGAATGGAGGGATGATGGTGGTAGAAAATAAGGCTGGAGAGACCAGGCGGCATCAGATTGTGAAGGGCTCTGACTGCTAGGTGGAGGAATTTGAATTTTCCTCAATAGGTAATAGGGAACCATTGAAGATTTTTGAGCAAAGTAGCAAAATGACCAAATCTATGAGTAAGGAAAATGCTTCAGGTATTGTATGAATGGAGATAGGAAGATCTTTTAGGAAATTCTTTCCCAGAGTCCCCAGGCAATTCTGCAGACTCTGTATGAAACAAAGTATCTCCCTATTAAGTCCCTTAGTTTTGCTTCCCAGGAGACGTATTTCTCAGAGAAGAATTTGGTAGTGGAAGCGAGTGGAAGAGTTGAGGCTTGGGTCACATAAGGAGACAGCTCTGGCTTGTGCAGGGCATGCACAGTGGTTGGGGCCTCAGGAAGTCAGAATAGTCCCTAATCCAGAGACTTGCCTTGAATGTTTGGATTTTAATTGGCTAATCCCCTAGTTGATGGCAGCTGTTTCCCTCCTCCTCCTTTGGGGCTTAGAAAACCATGACCTCATTCACATTCCTGCCACATGTCTTCTAGTGGCCCTTATCCCTGTATAGGGCGTGGGAGAAGCATCACTATCCAGGAATGAAGCTTTGATGAAATGTTCATGTGGGCCTTGTTTCAAGGGAAATCTGGGGGTTGGCTTAGGGAGTTCTTAGAGGATGAGAGAAGGATTTCCATAGAGGGGGACGTGATTTATCAGGGTGACTCTGCACTGGTTTTTAAGGGGGCTTCCAGTGAGATTTAGGCTGACTTATCTTGCCAGTTTATCCTTACAGACCCTCAGGCCTCTGCCACTCACCACCCACCCACAGCAGTCCAGGCCACCCACATCCCAGCAGGGCCCATGATGAATAAAAACATTTTTGTATTCTACAACATTTAATAGTTTGGTTTGGCTATTAAGAGTTCATTGTGTGCAAAACACTATGATAGGTGCTGGGGAAATAGAAAGTTTACATGTGAACTTTAGATCTGACCAGTTCTTGCTCTCATGGAACTCATAGTCTCCTCGAGGGATAAGATACAGATATAGAAAGTAACAGTTCACAATGTTACGTAATAATCATCAAGCATTTACTAAATGTCTACTCATGCCAGGCGCTGTGCTAAGCACTTTACAGTTATTATTCCATTTGGTCCTCGTAACAGCCCTGTCAAGTAGCTGCTGTTATAACCCATTTTAAGGTTAAGGCAACTGAAGCATACCGAGTTTAAGTGACTTGCTCAAGGTCACACAGCTGGTAGCATCTGAGGTTGGATTTGAATTCAGGACTTCTGGACTCCAGGCTCAGCACCCTATCCACTGTACCACCTACCTGCTGATAAAAGAAAGTGACAATAATTGAATCTTTTTATCTGTGCATCTAGAATTAGCCTTGAGGTCAAAGAATCAGCTCTGCATGACTCTGATCATGAAAATAATTTCCATTTCTGTAGCTTTTTATGGTCTTTTAAAGTGGATTATCTTCACAACACTGGGGTAGGGGAGGTATTTAGGCTCCATCTTATAGATGGTGAATTGAGGTTCAGAGGTGAAATGACCATATCCCACAGTTTGAGCCCCAAGGCTCTTTCCACTGCATTGCCAGACCACACCTTTCTGAAAAGCCCTGAGCTGGCTTTCACAAGCCATCCACAAAAGTCGGAGTTGTCGCTTTATAGTCAGTCATTAATCAGTCAATCAACAAGCATCTGGTATGTACTAGGCGCTGTGTGAGGGCACTAGAGATGCAAAGAAACAAAGTCCTCATGGGGGTTAAAGTCTAGTAGGATGAACAGAAGGTACATATATAATTAAAAGAAAATGCTGACAAAATAACTACAAAGTAATTTCAGGGGGAGAGCACTAGCATGTGGGACAGCCAGTAAAGACCTTTGGTAGCAGGTGATACATAAGATGATCTTTGAAAGAAGCTGAGGATTCTGGGAGGTGAAGATATAACTTTTTCAAGGGCAACAGCTTGGCACAAGTTTGGGGACAGGGGATGGAATGGCATATTTGAGGAACAGTAAGAAGGCCAGACTAGAAGGTGCCCAGAATTTGTGAAGGGGAGTAATGTGTAATTAACTGGAAAAAAAGGCCTCCTCTATCAGAGAGCCATTGAATTCTGTTGCTAGAGGGACTCCAGTGAACATCTAATCCAACCTCCTCTTTTTAGAAATGTGCAAAGTGAGGTCTATGAAGGGGAAGTGACTTGCCCAAGGTCACACAATGAGCTAGGATTAAAACCTGGCTCTCTTGCTTCTCTTCTTTTCGTTGCTGTATGGAGTCTTTGCTGTCTCAGTTAAGTTAAGAGCAAGAGGATGTATTATGTGCCTGCTATATACCAGGCACTAAATGCCAAAGAAACAGAGAAAGGCAAAAACCACTCCTGCCCTTGGGGAGCTCAGAATCTAATGGGAGAAACAACATTCAGACAGCTTTGTACAAACCAGATATCTCCAGAATAAACTGGAGACAATCTCAAAGGCGTTGAGGGGCCCAGGGAAATAGGTTTAAGAGGTGTGATGTAGTTTGATTTCTTCTTTGTGCAGAGTTTAGGAGCGCAGAGGAGCTGTGGGCTGAGGGAGGAACCCTAGGAAAGAGAACCAAATTGGGAAGCAAGAGAGAGGGTTTGGAGCAGGGCCAGTGCCCATCCCCCAAGCCTAAAGCCATTCATCAGGAACTGTGCTGGTACTCTGAAGCTGGATCTTGATCAGATTTTAAAGTTTATGTTAAAGATTCATAATTTCAGAAGGTCTCTGAATTGGCTCTCTTTTAAATCAAGGTAGGGATTGAGTAGGTTTCACTCTCCAGCATTCACTTGCTTGGCAGAGAGCACAAGACTGACTGATATGGTGGTTTTGGAATCAGGTCTGGCTCACAGTCAGTCGACATTCATTAAGTGCTTTCTACATACCAGGCACTAGGCTAAATACTTTACAATTATTACCTCACTGGATCCTAACTACAACCCCTTGGAGGTATATGCTACTATTTTCCCTATTTTATAGATGAGGAAACGGAGGCAAACAAAGTATCACACAGCTAATAGTATTTGAGGCCATGTTTGAACTTAGGTCTTTCTGATGCCAGGCCTGATGCTGCCCATGCTATATGATACTAGGTAAGGTGCTTAGATTCTCTGAGCCTCAGTGTCTATCTGTAAAGGATGATTAATAATGTTTTCATTGCCTGCTTCACAGATAATGTGAATACAGTGCTTTGTAAAGCGTAATTAATACAGCATTATGAGTGATGTAGAAATATAAGCTGTTAGTATTATTACCACGAAACTGGTCAGAATTTGTGGGAAGGGGAGGCTACATTTATAGGAGGGTTTTTGTTTTCCATTCAAAGTATCTTGGCATTGAAAATAGCAAAATGAAAATATTTTCAACCATGAAGCCTCTCCTGGCTCCTGAAGAACCTAATAGTCAGTTTTGTCCTTTCCTTCCTATCCTTGGAATGGCAACTCTCATGCCTATTAAGGACAAGTTCCAAGTACATGTTCTAGATCTGGATGCATCCTAAGTCCATTCCTGAATCCTCTTTGTGGCCCACTGAGGCAGACCTTGGGGGACTGTGAAAGACCTTGCTGTTGCAAGAGGAGTCACTCTTCAGGCCCAGTAGAGGATTAGTTCTAACTCTACCACTGATTACTTATGTATATTTAGAATATCAAGTCTCTTTACTTCTCTGAACCAAAGTCTCCTCATCTGTTAAGGGAGTATAATCTTTTTTTTAACTTAAAACTTGTTTCCCTTTCATTTTTATACTACCTCGTTTCCCAAGATGTCTCTCCCTACCCAGAGCATTATGTCTTGAAACAAAGCAAAAAGAAAGAAAAAAAGTTCAATCAACATATCATTCACATTTGAAAACACATGCTACATTTCACCTTCATAACACACCACCCACCCACCCCCCGACCCCGCCGCAAAGAAGAGAAGGAGGTGTATATGCATTTCTTCTTCAAGGCCGGGATTGGTCATTTGATCACACAGAATTTCATTCTGATTGTTTTCATTGTGGTTTTTCTTTACGTTAATATTGCTGAGGTCTTTGTATTGAGTTGTCTTCCTGATCCTCTTTCTTCGCTTTGTATCAGTTCATATGTCTTCCCCTGCTTCTGAGTATTCTTCATATTCTTAATTTCTTATGGCACAGTAAAAAATAGTCCTATGTCTATATCTATATATGTACATATCTATCTATCTATGTGTATCTATATCATATTTTTTTTTAGCCATTCCCCAAATGATGGGCATCTGCTTTGTTTTTGACTCTTTGCTACCATTAACATTTTGGTGTATATAGGACCTTTCTTTTGATCATTGACCTCCCTGGGATACAGGGCCCAGGGATTCTTAAAGTGCTTCCCTTACAGGGCTGATACTTACAACCCATGTGACCCTAGATAAATAATTCTCATTTCTGGACTTTAGTTTCAATTTCCTCTTCTCTAATTCAAGGCAATCACAGTAAGTGATTTCCAATATCCTTCCTTCTTTAAAATCTATGACTCTCTGACCTAAGAAAATACAATGACATCACTGATATGAAAGAGGCAGACAGGACTACCTATAACTTGGGGCCCCAGAAGGTGGCCCAAGGCTTTAGCCACCCCACATCACTCAACCCTAATCTCTTCTCTGGGTGTGCAGGTTTCCAAAGACATCTCTGTGCGTCTGCATAATGAGCTGGAGGCCGTGGAAAAGAAGAGAATCCGACTGGAGGAAGAGAATGAAGATCTCCGACAGAGACTTATTGAGGCAGAACTAGCTAAGCAAGTGCTACAGCATGAGATGGACAAACCTCGAGAGGTGAGCCTGGTGGGAGGAGATGGTGGAAGAAGTGCGACACAGTTCACATAGAGATGACAGATTCAGGAAAGGAGCTGGGGCACACAAGAGTTTGGGGAAGTAAAAGGGGCTTTTTCAGCTCTCTTTCACTTCCTCTCCATATTAACGTGAGTCTCGAAGTTTGCTCAGTTTAATTTAGAAAATCCATATGGGTGTGGGGATAGCACTGGAATTGGTGTCTGAAGACCCTGCCTTTGACACATTACTTATATGACTTTGGTCAAGTCACTGGATATCTCTGGGAAATTCCTTCCAGATTGAACTCTCTGAATCTATGTATGAGCATAGAACTTTTATAGTCCAGAGACCTGGCTTCAATGCTGTTTTCTTCCTTTTTTTAAAAAAATAAACATCCATTTTCTTTTCTTCCTCTCACTTTCTCCCCATTGAAGAAAAAGAGACAAAGGAAAGGCAAACAAAACCATAGGAGGACATATACATAGTTAAGCAAAACCAGTTCCTACACTGTGTCCAAAAATGCATATCTCATTTTGGTACCTTGAGTCAATTACCTCTATCAGGATGTAGGCGGCATGGTCATCATCAGTCCTCTGGGATTTGCTGTGTGAGGTTAGGTAAGCCTCCTCTCTTCTCTGAGTGATAACCTGCATCTGTAAAATGGAGGTAGGAATATGAATTTGAATTACCTACCTCATCATTCGAAGAAAGCACACCAAAAGCCTTAAAGCACCATATAAACGTGTGTTAAATTACGTACCTTACCAACATTTTCCTTAGCAAAATTTGCTGAGTACCGTTTCCTTCCCTGGAGGACTCCCAGAAATATTATAGTTTCCCCCTGGAAAACTCAGTCTTCTAGCTTGCACAACTGAATGCTCTGCTATTCCTCCTTGACTTGGTTCCACTGACTCCACAGATAATAATGCCACTTCCCA
This sequence comes from Potorous gilbertii, assembly GCA_028658325.1. Lineage (NCBI taxonomy): Eukaryota > Metazoa > Chordata > Mammalia > Diprotodontia > Potoroidae > Potorous > Potorous gilbertii. The sequence continues at coordinate 352,780,494 of CM053769.1, forward strand.
GATTATTTGCTTTTCAACTAAAACAGGTTTCCAAGGTCAGATATCAAGGTCAAGGTGGATTGTAGGCGAGTTGGGGCCTCTTGTTACCAGGCTTGAAAGAAGTTACAAGTACTCTGAACAATGTAATACTATGGAACTCTTCAGAGGCCTCAGTCTAGCACAATACTTTGAAAAGGACAGGCAGTGAGGGCACACTTTTGTTTCATTGAAACTCTTTTAACATTACTTCATTTCCCTATAAACTTCTTCCTCCCATCTTGAAAACTTCCTTTTATTTAAAAAAATTAAGTAAAACTAAATAATAAAATTACCCTGTTTGAATATATATATATATATGAAAATAAAATTTCACACCTGTTCCCCTCCCCCGATCTATGGTTCAGATTTAGACCAGGAAAGGATCTCAGGACCCATCTCTCCAAACCCCGTCATTTTATACATAAAGAAACTGCAACCCAGGGGAAGTGAAGTGACTTGCTGCAGTCAATGCAGCAAATGATAAGTATTAGAGGCAAGATTTGAACACGTCCTTTGGTGTCCAAGCTTTGTTCTTTCTATTTCTGCCTCTTTGTAACTTGGGTCAAGTCACTCTCCTGAAAGCAGTGGGGTTGTTGGTGAGGGAGGGGGTGGGGGGGACGATGATAACTCTGTTCTTGGAAGCAAGATTATTCATGGCAGTTAATTGAATTTTGCTGCTTTTTATTTGTTTTATTACAGTTATTTATATTAGTGTCTTGGTTTTGTGCTTTTTTTCTCTACCTCAGTTAACACAAGTCTTCTAAGGGCCGAGTTCCACAGGGTAGATCTCCCTTCGGGCTGTTTTTTCTCTAATAAAATGGTATTGATTAGTAACTGCCGGCAGGGTGGCAAAGTAGGAAATACACTGAGAAGCAAATTGAGTTTAATACAATCCATTTTGTTGAATATTTGTTATGTGCCTAGAGTTATATTTGATCTTGGGAAAGAAGAGGAGGAAAAAGGGGAGATACAAAATACTTACTATAGCCCCTGCCTACACAGGTCTTAAAATGAAATTGGATAAATAAGATGCATAGAAGAAACAGTAATGGGGAAGGAAATGAGACAGTAGATCAAGTACTAACTTGCCTAACAGAGTATAGACAGTGCTGTAGGAGAGGGAAAGGGAGCTTTGAGACAGCTCACTGCCTTTGGAAGAACTCTTCCTGAAGTCTTCAGAGTCACAGAAACTCCCCAGGGAACTTCCTGCTCCACCACTTACTGTGTGATCCAAAGCAAGTCTCAAGGCAAGGAGAATCCAGAGTGTAGAATAGAAAGAACAAGTCCAAAGGAAGGCTGGGAAAGGAAATCTGGAGGAGGGAGGGTCAGGGGGAAGGGCTTGCAGATGGATCCCTAAATGCGAAACTCAGAATTTGACTGAAGTATTTCTAGTGAATACCTACCCACTGGTTTGGGCATTTGAACAATTGAAAGTTTGTCTTAAGTGGATGATGTTTTTTCTTGTTAATAAAGGGAAATGTTCTTGTTGTCTTACTTTAAAAAACAATAGGCTGACTCCCTCCCAACTCTCCCTTTCGTGTCTCCCCCCATGAAATTGTAAGCTCCTTGAAGACAAGGACTGTCTGTCTTAGTCTTATTTGCATCCCCAGTGCTTACTTAGCACAGAGCCTGGCACAGAGGATATTTATTTTATCTACTGTACCTACTGTAATGCTCTGTTTGAATTAAATGAAGAAAGTTACAATTTAAGTGTTCAGGAAACTTACCTAGTTATAATGTATTGATAATGAAACAAAGGATAAAGGAATAACACATTAGCCTATGATGTGGCCCTCTGGGTCCCTTTCATTCTGATTTAGTATGCCCCTACAGTAAAGGAGAGGGTCAATCAGGAGCTGTCCAGCTCCTCCAGCATGAAATAGAAAGTCCTTTGTTGGGCATTTAAAGCTTTTCACAATCTGGCTCTGTCCTACCTTTTCAGGCTTTTTACACTTGACTCTCCTCCATACTCTCTGGCCTAATTGCTGTTCTTCGAACATGACACCCCATCTCTTGTTTCTGTGCTTTGTATTGGCTACCCCCCATGCCTAGAATGCTCCTTAGAATCTCTGTCTCAAACACCACCTCTTGGAGATTTTCCCCAGTTCTCTTGGGTCTAGGGAATTCCCCTTAATGGTTGGGTTCTACTTATTCTGTCTGAATCTTATATGTGCTATTTAATTATATGTTGTCTCCCACATTAGATTGTAAGCTCCCTGGGGGCTTGTATTTGCCTTTCTTTGTATCCCCAATACCAGCACACTGCCTGGCATATAGTAAGTACTTGATAAATATTTGTGGCGTGATTGTCTAGTCTCCAGACTGGCCTGAGCAGCTACCAAAACATTAGGGCTTAAACTGTTTTATGCTTGGGTATAAACAAAGGGAGCTGGCCTTCTTTATAAATGCACCAGTCTGTAGTAAATAATGCAACAATAATGTATAGGCTTGGTAAAGATACACCCAGAAGTTTTTACAAGTCTTGTGGATTAGCCTCTGACCTCATCCATCCCTTTGCCTGCTTCTAAGGCTCTCTCCACTTCTATCCCTAGGATGACCACACTGCTTTACCCTTTCTTCCTGAATCTTCTGCTCTACCTACTTCTGATCCCTGCTCTCAATTCTTGCACTGTAGGACAACAAAACCACTGGATATATCTCCTTAAGAGTGAATCATTTAACGACTCAGGGTCTCAATTTTCCATGAAATGAAGTCATTACTTTCATTGGGATGTTTAGAATCTACTGTGCTCTGAGGTCCTTTGGATATAAATGCTTTATTAACTAAAGGTGGTAGTTAGTATTCTTACAGGGTTTTCAGCATGTTTTGACAAGTCCCTGAACTGTCTTAGCTAGGCTTTTGCTATGAACCTTAATAGTTTGTAGTTCTGATATTCCCTGGAATCTATATGAGTATTTGAAGTAGGATCTGTGGTCTAGTGGAAGAAACTTGGGCTAGGAATTGGGAGGTCTGGTTTTATGAACTATATGAACTAAGACAAATCACTTATGTCTATAAAACTACACTAGAACCCATCTATAAATAAATAATAAATAATATTAATATAATAGTAAGTCCCTTTAATAAATGATAGAATTTTACAGAACAAATTCTTTTATTAAGGGGATTTGTTCTGTGAAATTTGGATTCAGTCAAAGGGCAGCACTTGAGGACTTAGAGGGCCACATGTGGCCTCGAGGTCCCAGGTTCCCCACCCTGGAAGAGTAAAGAAAGGAGCTAAGGAGAAGGGGATTAACAATAGCAGAAGTCTCAGAGAGGTCTAGAAGGATGAGGATTGATTTTGAAAATTCCTTTCTCTCTGCCACTTCCAGTTTGGGGTTAGGGAAGTGTAGAAGCACATTAGAATTGAAGTTATTAAGAAATAGTTATTTCTTCAATGTAAAGTCTTTCCTAGATTTACCTGAAGGAAGGAAACTATCAATATATAACCAAACTTCTTAGGAAACAATGCCCTCCATTAAAGTCCTTTCCCCCTTCCTTTGGTCTCACCGCTTTGTTTTTGGAAAGTATTTAGAAGCTAAAACCTTGGAAAAAATATGGATTAAGTGTGGTGACCGAATTTTGAGAAATAGCTCCAATCTGATTTGGATCTTCGACTTCCTCACCCCTTAAGGGACTATAGTAGTGACCCATGGAAGAGCAGTACCTTCCTTCTCCATTTCCTGAAGGGATTATAGGGTATTGGTTATCTCAGACCTGCTTGTAAGGAGGCAGAAGAAGCCCTTGAAGGGTGTGGTTGGATTGATTTTAGAATTATTCTTCAGGTATGTCCCCAAAGATTAAGTGACTATTGTTCTATTAGATAATGCAGACTGTTAATAATTATGTTTCATTTTTATTGGAAATTTTCTCACTTCAAGGTTCCTATAAATGTTGCTTTAAAGTGTCTTGTGTTCCATGTCTGAGGGCTTGTGGAGACTATCAGTTTGAATTTTTTCTCTCTTAGACTAAGCTAGAATTGCTCCAATTTACAACATTGATAAATTAATTACAAGTGTTCCTGGCAGGCTTATGTCTAAAATTTAGAGGACAGTATTAATATATTTTCTTTGAGAGAAGTCAACATGGAGGAGGACAACATGGACCTTGAAGGATGGGTAGGATTTGGAGAGGAAGAGAGGAGAACATTTAGTAAAATGGGGGTTGGAGGGGATTAGTAGCATAACTTGGAAGTAGAGCTGTCTAGCTGTAGTAGCAGAAATGTTTTAGAGAGAAGTAGAAAGTCACATTGAATCAATAGGTTTAAAGCAAATGATGGAATGCCTTGAATACCCAGCTTGGAAATGTGATTAGGGAGCTTTACCAGGTGACCTGGATGTTCTTGTAGATTATAATCCCAGGAAGTTTGATGTGGCAGGGGAACTGAAAAACAAACAAATAAAAAGTCATACAATTTTGGATTACACTAATATAGGTACAATATCCTTAGTGAGGAACAATCTCCCTGTTCTCTGCCCTGATCAGACCACATGTTAACAATCGTTGTTCAGTCATTTTTTAATGTTGTCTGACTGTTCATGACCCTATTTGGGGTTTTCTTGGCAAAGATACTGGAGTGGTTTGCCATTTCCTTCTCCAGCTCTTTTTACAGATGAGGAAACTGAGGGCAAACAGGATTAAGTGACTTGCCCAGGATCACATAGCGAATAAGTATCTGAGACCAGATTTGAACTCAGAAAGATGTCTTCCTAACTTTAGACTTGGTACTCTATCCACTGAGCCACCTTGATGCCCCCTCTGTTCAACTGTGAGGTGACATTTTAGGATAGATACTTAATATCCAAAGAAGGGCAACCAGGATGGAGAGGAGACTGGAAATTATGCCACAGGAGGCTCAGTTGAAGAAAATAGGTTTGTTCAACCTGGGGAAATGCAACAATAAGGTGAGAAAGGATAGCTGTCATCGAACAGATGAGCTTCCATGTAGAAGAGAGAAGAAATTTGTTCTGCTTGTTCACAGAGGATAGAATGAAAAGCAACAGGTTATTCTTTGAATAATATACTCTATCTCCTGACTTTGTATTTTCTTCAGTTGTTCCCTCATTATGGAATCCTTTTCTCTACCTCATGGCTTTCCTAGCTTCCTTCAAGACTCAGGTACATTTCCACCTTCTTCATGAAACCTTTCCGTATCCTCCCAACCCCTCTCCTCCACTCCTCTCCTAGCTAGTCTTCTCTCTAAGATTACTTCCAATTCCAACTCATCCTGGGTACCATGTTTAGATATAGTTGTTTACATGCTGACTTTCCCATTAGAATATGAGCTCCTTGAGGGAAGGGACCATTTTTGCCTCTCTTTATGTCCCCAGAGTTTAAGCACAGTGCCTGGCACATAGCTGACTCAGTAGACTCTTAATAAATGCCTATTGACTTGACTTGAAAGTTGGGGGCATGTTTAGCCTCAACAAAAGGACAGATTACCTAACACTAGAAATTCTTGGATAGGGGGATGACCTTGTGAAAGCAGAATTTAAGAGAAGTCCAGCACAACCCCTGATAAAGTTCCTAGCCACAGCTGTGGAAACCGATCACCCAGCAATGTATGATGAATCCTGACAACTGAGCAGTGGTAAGAAGTGTAATTCATTCCTCCCATGACAGTTCAGAGGCACTTCAGAAATCTGAGTTGATGTTCTGAGTTACTTGAGTCCCATCTCCAGCTTCCTAAGAGGGTTGGGATCACTCAAGTTCCAGGCTGTGCTCCCACAGCCAGGATTACCCAGCTCTAAAGGGTGAGGTGATTGAAGTGGCCTCAGCAACAGATGAGTGGCTAGTGGATAGTACAGAGACATTCAGTAGTGAATATCTTCTCTGATGGACAGGTAGTTACTTTATAAAATGCCTACTAGCTCATGTACACCAGGATCACGGGCACTCTCCACTGTGGACGAGTAGGATTGGATTCTGATCAAGCCACAAGCTTCAGATGAATCCAGAGCTCATTACCTTATTGGTATCACATCTGCCCCAGGAAGCTCTGGTTTTAGACCAGAATTTTCTTCTAGCCATTCAGGGATTAAAAATGAAGAGGTCAAAGCTGGGAAGGACCTTAGGGCTTAGAACATAAAACTGTCAGAGCTGAAAGGACATTAAGACACAATCTGTGTAGACCCCCTGAAGGAGGGTCCACATGACCTAGTACTATCCAGACCCCATCCAGGAGGTTTGCATGAGCAGGACTGTGTTCACTTTTGTCTTGTATCCCGAGTAGCAACAGCATCTGACACACAAAACAAATGCTTATTGATAGATTGATTAAATACTAGAACCAGAAGGGACTTTATAATTATAAAAATACCTACCAAGGCCTCTTCCCCACCAAATTACCTTATATTTATTTTATGTCTATTTGTGTGTGTGTGTTTTTCCTCAGAAAATCTAAGCTCCCTTAGTACAAAGATCATTTTAAGTTTTTAGACTTTGTATTCCCCACACTTGGCAGAGTTCAGAAGTCATCATTTAGTAAATGCTTGTTGATTGAGGGCAATCACTCAATCAACCTTTTAAGATTTACAAAAGATTTTCCTAACAATAAGACTATGAAATACATAGTGCAAGCACTGCTGTTCCCATTGCACAGATCAGTAAACTGAGAAGCCTTAAGTTTAAGTTACTTGTCCAAGATAAAATAGGCAGGAATTATCAAGTCAAGTATTCAAAACCAAGTCTCTCTTGACTCCAGGTCTAGTGCTCTTTCCATTATACTACCCTGCTGACTTGTAACAGCTTCCCTTATTGCTTTAAGATGATATGAGCTGTTACTTTAGCCCTGCCTAGATATAGTCTGTCTCCTGTGCTCCCCAGAAGGAAGCTACTTGAACTTGAGGACTACCCCTGGACACTGCCCCAGGGTACCTAAGACCTAGCTCAGGTGATACCTTTTCCATGAAGCCTTCCTTGATTACCCCTGCTGAAGTGACTGTTCCCGTCCTCAGAACTGCGTAGAGCATTTTGTATGGATCTTTTCTTGGCCCCCATCACATCTTACCTTGAGTGCTATTTATTTCTTTGTGCAAATTTCACATTCTCTTTGTTTCCCTTATGAGTGAACTCCTCCCACTCATCTTCCAGTCCCCAAACACACACACACAGTCTAAGTTATAATCTCCTGGAAGGCAGGCAGAAATGGTCTCTCTTCATCAGAATAACTGCAGCATGGAATATAGGGTCTGACATTTAGTGGGAGCTTAATAAATGGTTGTTGTATTTGTTGAATTTTGTAGCTGTCACCAAGAAACACAGGTTTTTGGATTGGAATCTTCAGGGCAATGGTAGGGAAGTACACCAAGTCTGGATCAGGTATAAGTCAGAAGGACTGCCCTGTTTTAGACATCCTTTCTATCTCCTTATTGTGGGAGCACTGATCCCCATCGGGCCATCTGAGGGCAGACTGAAGACAGGGAAATGGTTCACAGAGCAGAATCCCCCGTCTCACTTCTCTGTACCCTTGTGTTCATTGTTGCCAGTTTCTGTGTGGATCTTGGGAAGCAGAAATTTGATGCAGAGCAAGACTCTGTCCATGGCATCTGACTTGAACTTGGGATTCCCAGAGCCCAAAATCTCCTGCTGCCTTGAGATAATCTCAGCTAGATATAGTCAGTGAGGAGGGGAAGGACAGCCCTGCCAGTTGCCCAGGGGAGCAGCTGGCATTGACTGATGATGCTGCAAGATCACCCAGCTTGGCACAGCCCCATCCTTTAGAAGATACAAGGAGGACATGGGCTGCCTCCTTTCTGCCCTGTAGTTGTGGCATGCTGGAGGACTGAAGTCATGTTGAGAGGAATGGGCATTATTTTGAAGATGCTGTTTCTTCATTCCTGTCATGAGACACCCTTAAGATATCTGCTATGGGCCAGTCTTTACACTTGTCCACTAAGGAATAATGAATTGGGTGCAGAGACAGTGATGGTTATCCAGGTTTGAGCTATAGTAGCAGTGTCTTAGTTCCTCTCTAATCAGATTCAAACCTTGAATTAGGGTTCCAGGAATTAAAACTAGAAGGAAACTTATAAATCATGTATAAATTCAACCTCTTCATTTCACAGATATGGAAATAGCCCAGGGAGATAAAGACATTTGACCAAGATGTGATGGTTTATAAGCAGCAAGAGTGGAATTCAAACCAATTTCTCTAGTTCTCTAGTTCCAAATTCAGTGCCATTTCCACTCTACTATAATACTGGGAATCAGCAAATTTGAGTTTAGTCCAAGTTTTACCAGTAGCTCTCTGTGAGACCTTGATCAAGTTACTTCTCTTCTCTCAGTCTCAGGTGCCTTCATTTGCAAAGAGAGGGAGGGGAGTTCTACCACATAGATCCTAAAGCCTCATTGAGACAGTAGTCTGTGTTCAATTTTCTAAGTAAGATCCTTTCTAGCTCAGGCATTTAATATTCAGTGTTCTAAAGCCCTCTTCCAGCTCTGACATTCCATATTCTGAGGTTCCTTCCAGCCCTGAGATCGTGTTCTGTGTTCCAAGATCCTTTGCAGTTGTAACATTCCATGTTCTCTATTCTAAGGTTCCTACCAGCTCTGCCATTCTTTGTTCTGTGTACTAAGACCACTTCCTGAAGAACTGACTTGGTCTAGAGATATATAGTTAGTTTATTCTGTCGTTACCCTGAGAACCCTAGGACTCTTTATACTGGGAGGATGAAGACAGCTCCCCTGGGCAGTTGGCAGGGCCACCCTTCCCCTCCCCCCTGATTATTCATATAATCACAAAGCCAAGGTCTTACCCTGCAATTCTGCTGTTCAAGATGCTTCAGTGGCTGCCTAGTGTCTGGAATAGAATCTAAATTCATCTAACATTTTATAGGGAAGTTTTTGTGTAAGGTTGTAACACAGTCAGACATACATTTTGGAAGGGTTACATATGCATGTACTATGTATGTTAGGAAGGGTTACATGACAGAGTTAGGGGCATTTAGGGTATGTATGTACATTAGGAATTTTTAAACATTGAAGGGTGATTTAGAGGGGCTTGATAGAGAGTTAGATAAATTTACAGATGACAGAACTATAGGTCTCTGAGGAAAAGTAGGATATTTGGGACATGACATCAAGAAGGAAGACCATGATCTCCCATCACATGTCCCTCAGTGATCCCTCTAATGGCAAAATCCTGGACTGAAAGGACTGTGGCTTCAGAATGGTGGGAAAAAAGGAAGTAATCAATCATTCATTCATTCAATATTTCCAGAGTTTCATGATCTCATCAATTTTGCTACTCCCTCTAACAGTTCAGATCATAATCTAGCCAAGTTTTCTCATCCTTTGTTATTCTTGTCCCACATAATTCATAGAGGATCCACCCAATGCCCTGGAAGCTACTTCCTCATGGGTATCAATACAGGACTTTGGCTACCTATTGGTTATCACTCATTCCAGGTAACTGACTGACCCACCCTCCTTTCCAATCATATATTTTCTGGTACTTTTATGCCATTTCTTACATGCATATCATGGTTAGAGACCCATCATCTCCATCACTCCATGGACATTTGAATGATTTGCAGTCTTTATTCTTCAGAGATCATATTGGTCCCTGATTTGCAATCATAAGCATCATGAGAATACTGATGTTTACAAGTTAGAAGGGAGCATCTTGGGATTATTTTAAAATGTTGTACAATTTCCCAAATGCAATGCAGGCTGCTTTCTTTCTCTATTTAATTCTAGATCCAGCTCATTGTTCATCCAAAGTACTTGTCTGAGAAATAAGTATTGATATACTTACTTACCTCTGCCTATCCAACTGCATGTTGTCATCTAAACAGATATTTTCCATCCATTGAATTTTATCCATGTAGTCTGTTAGATTCATTATGAAAGACAAATGAATGCCTTCCTTAAGCTCAAATAAAGCGATTTTATTTTAGTAGAATATAAAGTCCCTAAGGACAGGAACTGTTTTTGTTTTGTCTTTCTGCTCCCGATGCCTAGAACAGAGCTTTGCTTATAGCCACTTACTAAATGCTTGTTGAATTTGATTGGATATTTAGAACAAATTATTGAATGAAAATCTTAAAAACTGCATTTTACTCTGAGTTCCATGCTTTAAAAAAATCAATTAACAATAAAGACAGTGGGATTTTATATTCTTCTTTACTTTTCAGTCAGTTGTATGATCATCGAGAGGTTGTCTGCTATTATAAAAAAGTGTTAGAGCCTACCTGTTCCTTTTTCATATTTTCATCAAGGATACCTTCAGTGAATGTGTAGATCATTCTAATAAAATTTCATTCTCCTTTACACTACTTCTCTACCAGTCACTTACTCTGCTACAGCAGCATGGTGACCTTATTTTCCTTTTCCTTCCTTGGGAGAAACATGAGTCTGATACCTTTGGGAGCAGCAGCCCTATTTACCTTCCTGTTTGCACAGGAAAAGTTCAGATATGACAAAGGGAATGAATGGGAGAAATAATTTATAGCACAGAATCCTTGTACTATTCAAATTTGTAATTTGAGGAGGGAGAGACCATATTTGACTAGGAGAAATATGAAAGAAAACTTCATGGAAGAAGTAACTTTGGAGCTAAGTCTGTAAACACGGGTAAGATCTCCAAAAGCAGAGATGAAGAAAGATCATTCCAGGCCTGGGATATTGTATGAACAAAGACATAGAGGGGAGGAAAGGGTGTGGATATGCAACAGCAAGTAGCTGGGTTTAACATCTGGCCTGTAGATTATGTGAAAAGTAATAGTATGTTAGAAAAGTAGGTGGAATAGCAGAATGAGGAATTGATAATACGTAAATTATGCATGTAGGTGCTGGGGGATGTTGATGCCTTCAGCAGAAAAAGAAAAGAAAGTTTGGAGGAAGGGGTAGAGATAAGGAAATCAGTCTTGGACATGTTGAATTTGAGGGGTCTACACAGGAGAGTTAGATTTTTGAAGACTTTGAATGCCAGGCTAAGGAGTAGGACTCATTACTTAAGTCCCACATAGCAAGTTCCCCTTTAGGTCTGAAAGCCTAGAAAAGTTTTGGAAAATCATAGCGAGCCCTATGGTCAGGAAATCCGTTGTGAATTTTAGTTTAATGAACTTTGCTTGGTGAATTCCCCAATCACTGGAAGTTTTCCCACAAATAAATGACCAGTTTATTCCAGATTCCCAAGATTCATATTTTGGGTGAGAGTTGGATTAAGTGACCTCTGAAGTCCTTCTCAACCCTTGTTCACATGGTAGATAAGGACAGCCCTGCCCTTCCTCCCATAGATGATCCTTGATTTCTACTGTTAAATCCCAGGCTTGATGGATCATATATGAGACTTACTATGACAGTATTTTTGTTGCCTTGCTCTTCTTTTAGAGACAGTTTCTATAGAAACAAAGGGTCCCCTGGCAATTCATTTGCTCAGGCTACTCATTCCCCATATGGGTTTATCATCATCTGCCTTTTGACATCATATTAGGTTGCTACAGAGATATTGTCACTAGGAGTGGAACAGAAGGTGAAGCTCCGGGACCCTGGCTGATTTGGTTACCATGGAGATATCTCTTTGATTGAGAAAATGAGGGAGGTCCCTCGTTCTTATTTGGAGATGGCCATAGAACCTAGGCCAGGGATCAGGAGACAGAAAGCCATTGATTTTCAAATACCATCTCTGTCTTTGATCCAGGGTAAATCATTTAACCTCTCCTTCTGTTATTTGTAAAAGGAGGATAATGATACTGAATGACTGTCCCCACCTCCTGCTGGGTTGGTGGGAAATCCTTATTTAACATTTGTAAAGCTCTTAGAAGATGCTATTTTGCACCCTATATCAGAGGTCCTCTTATATGTGACCTGCCCCATTACCCTGCTCTCCTTCTGACTATAGGCATACTCAAGGGTTCAGATGTGGGCATCAAATCAGCAAAGGACATCTGTTTCTGTTCTTATGAAATAGGCTCTTAACTTGGGGACCTGTGACTGTATGCACATGTGTATGTCCACATACAGAGTAACACATTATATGTATGTATACACACATATATATGTCTATGTATATATGTATTTATAATTACATTTCAATGTAGTTTTTCATTTGTAATCCTACATATTTGAACATTCTTCTGAGAAGAGGTTCAGAGGCTTCCCCAGCTTGCCTTAAGGGTCTGTGGTACAAAAAATGTTCCAAATCCTTGGTCTAAAAGAATGTAACATATGGAATTTAATAAATTCTACTTCCGTATTTTTCAGAGGAGGAAATTGAGGCCAAGATAGGGAATGTGACTTTTCCAAAACCACACAAGTCTTAAGTGGCAGAGGCAAGGATTAAGTCCAGATCCTGACCTCCAGTGCTCTCCCCACTGCACTACCTGGTCATCATCTGTGTGGCATTAACAGGAGCAGTTCTTTCAGGTGATCATTTTATCCAGCCTATCACCACCATTACTTCCTGAAGAGGTTCCTCTAATAGCAGCCCTTTCCTGGGGTCTCTCCTTGTCCCTTTTGAAGGGTAAGATTTGATTTTCATGGCCACTGAAAAAAAAAAAATTAAGTCCTACCCAAGCCCCATGCCTTTGCAACTAATCAGATGGCCTTTGTGATTTGGAAATAAGAAAGGATATTGCTTGATTGGATGGTAGAAAATAGATTCTCCAAAAGAATGTAAGTTCCCTGAGAGTAGGGGTTATTTGTGACTCCAGCACCTACCATAATATCTGGCACATAGTAGGTACTTGATAAATACTTGTTGAATGAGTGAATACATGAATATTACTAATGTTAGAGGAAAGTAGGCTGGGGAACTTTCAGTGTTCTAAGGCTGAATTCTTTATAATTTGGGAGTATGTGGCAATAAGGCTGTAAGATACTGTCTCATTGATACAGGACTTTCAGTCATTGTCTATATTGATTTCGTTTTACATGGTGAGAGAAGGCTGACCTGTTAAGATTTTTCGGGAGAGACAATGTATCTGTAATATGAAGATTTATTCAGCAAGATATATAGGATCCCAAGATTTAGCAGGACTGATAGACCTGCTGCTCTAACTTAGCCAAAGGTAAAATGCAGAGATAGAATTAGGGTAAGAATTTTGCCAGAGAGCCCAGAAGGCCTCATTTCTCTTTCTATGTCGACACTATTTCCTCAGTAATCTAGATGTCCTCTTCAGTCCCTGTAGAAAACACCTCAGTCTATAATAAAACATATCTCCTTCCTGTCAGTCAGGAATTGGTGGAGTTGAGGACATTCTCAGATATGGTCACTCTATTGTTTTTGCTTCACAGTTTCAGTTACAAAGGACTTTTCAGTTAGGAGTAGGTAGAGAATACCCAGAAATGACTGTGATCCATCAAAAAAATAAATATTTTAAAAAATGCCTCTTCAGCTAACCTTTTATTTAAAAAAAATCTTTAGTGTAAATGTAACAATTATCAGCAAATACAAATATTTCAGTATACAATGAAGAAAAAAGAGCATTGTATATGAAACCAGCACAATGTTTAAAATGTATATTAAATTTAGCAAAATAGGAAAAAAAGATCACACCAATTTGTGTCTTGTAGAACACTTTTCTTCTTTGTAGTTTTTTTAATGATTTTTGCACACACCACCCCCCCCATCTCTATCACTTCCAACTCCCCTGCCCTTTGTACTCCAAATATAAGCTTACCCCCGACCTTCCTGATCTCTCAAATACCTTCCTCCTCCTCACACAAAATCAGTACTACAGTTATATTAGCTTTGAAGTGGTTCTTCCGTCTCACCCCAGGAGGGAAGGGGAAGATCTGGCTGTGCTCCAGGGTCAGATGACAGGGGAAGCAGATTGGTGAAGCGGGGGAGGGGAAAGGCACCAACTAAGTCAAGGGCTATTTTCTACGGGGGGCGGGGGCGGGGGCGGGGGCGGGGTGTGTGTGTGTGTGTGTGTGTGTGTGTGTGTGTGAGACACAGACAGAGAGAGATTTCTGGTCCCAAATGAAAAAGGTTGAAATAGTCGGGAAAGAGTCCCTTGAAAGTTTTCAAGATCTCTGTATGTCCTAGAAGGATGGAGTCATGGACACCTCCCTGTTTGGGGCACCAGTACAATGACCATATTGGCTGAGGACAGAATATTTTTTTCCTTTTAAATAAAGTTTATATTAAATACCAACAGTCAAATAAAGAAAAGAAATAAAATTATCCAAAACCTATAAGCTTCAAGCTAATTACAGTTTGCTAAAAGTAAAAAAAAAAAATATATATATATATATATATATATATATATATATATATATACATGTTTATAAGTTTTAACAAAAAAGAACAATCGTTGTCCCTCCATAAAAATCTTTCTCTTTTATGTACTCATGAGGATTTAGTGCTGGAAAGAACCTTAAAGGTCATCTTCTTACAACAGCTCCTTTTATAGAGGGGAGAACTGAGGCCCATTGAAGTTTGTACATGGGTTATCCAAGCTCATCCATGTAGTAGAAGTAGTAGAACTGGAATTCCAGCCAAAGTCTTTTAGATTCAAATTCATGGCTCTTTCCAAATCTTTGCAAACTAAACAGGACACTGACCACTTGCAGGAAAGTGCTACTCAAGGAGGAATCCTGAAGAGATGTTCAAACTCTTCCCCCTCTTCTTGCTTAGCTCCTCTTCTCCTGGTTTCCACCTTTACTGAGATGAGCTACTCTAATGCTTCTCTTCTTATCACCCACATAAGCTCCCAGGGACCACTGGGGAACATCTTTGGGGGCGACGGTGAAGTGGGGGGGACCTTTACATTTTCCTTACAAAACTTACTGGATAAACTAATTCACAGTAAGATGCTAATGGATTACCCTTCTAAGCATTTTAATTCAGGATGTCACAAAAGCCTTAGCCCTAGTCATTTTACTGTTTTAAATGCAGTAAAAATTTCTAGTCCTGCTGAGAGTAGGGGTGGACAGGACAGCCTGAACTGATCTTTATGTAAGGAGGAGGGAGACTTTCAGTTCTTTTGTCGTTCAGTCCTTTTAGTCATGTCTGACTTTTCATGACCCTGTTTGGGATGTTCTCAGCAGAGATGCTGGAATAGTTTGCCATTTCCTTCTCCAGCTCATTTTACAGATGAGGAAACTGAGGCCAACAGGGTGAAGTGACTTGTCCAGGGTCACACAGCTAGTAAGTGTCTGAGGCTGGATTTGAACTTGGATCTTCCTGATAATCTATTGACTACACTACCACCCACCTAGATGATGAGTTTTAAATCTATCCCCTTATAACCACTTAAGCTATAAGTAAGATAGGTCTTCTGGTGTGAGAACCAGGTCTTCCCATTATGCCACAGTGTTTGGCCATGATGTCAGGTTCCAAATATCTCAAGCTACATTTGATTATTGTCTAGACAGGCTTGCCTGTCTCCTTCATCCTGAACTGGATATGCTCATGGCTTCAGTAAGTGTCCTGCCCTGAAAACCTGTCCGAGTCTTCTGCCCAGGGGATACTTTAAATTTGGGTTGTAAAGATTTTAATGGTGCAGTTAATAGTCACTTAACTACCTTGGAACCATGCAAAATCATCAGGTTTATGTAAAATATACCTCTGAACTGCCCTAGTTTCCTTGAAGATGTTCCCAAAATGGAGGGGACACTGGAAAGATGAAGGGGAGGCTACCTTGGGTGCAACTGGGGGCACTGAATAAGAATAAGAGGCAGTGAAAGCAAAGAAGAGAAGAAAATTTTGAAAAATCATTCATACATTTCATCTATTGTGCAACAGAGTTAAAGTCTTAGTGATTACATTATTTTCCAAATAATCACACAAAATGACGGTTACAACTGATCAGTGGTCAGGTCCTCAGACAGGTCTTAACAAGCAAATGACAGATGAGCATTTGACAGGAATATGTGTATAATGAGTTGTTTATAATATGATACTATACAGTTAGATGAGGCAATATTGTGTCATCAAAATTTCAATGCAGGAAAGAAGTCATAAATTTACAATACCTTATTAAATTTAAGATACATCTTTTAAAAAATTTATATATTTTTAAATGACACCATTTTTAAAAAAAAAAAAACCATTAAAGGGTTAAAGAAAGTAGGTTTCAACAGGGATGCTGAGTAATTTTTTTTTTAAAGGGGGTGATAGGCCAAATAAGTTTGGAAACCTCTGGTCTAGTATTTGTTTCACTGATCAAAATTTGAAATTTTCAGAAACCCAACAAACTTTATCTTTCACCTACTTCCTTTAATTTCATCTTTAAAGTCTTTTTTAAAATTTTTTAAATTTTATTTATTTTCAGTGTTCTACAGTCACTACCATATAACTTAGATTTTTTTTTCCCTCCCTCCCCCTCCTTCCCCCTTACCTCCCCCCTCCCTGTTCAGGATGGCATACAATTTTATATAGGTTCTACACATACATTCTTATTGAATACATTTTCACCATAGTCATGTTGCATAGAAGAATTAAAATGAATGGGAGAAATCATATAACAAACCAAGACATAATACAAAAGAAATGATCTGCTACATTCTGCAATTGAAATCCATAGTTCTTTCTCTGAAAAAGGCATTTTGCCCTAAAAGACCACTGGGAATTTTTTAAGTCCTTGCATTGTAATGAAGTTCTAAGTCTACCAGAAAAAATCCTTGTACACTATGGTTGTTGCTGTGTACAAAGTTCTCCTGGTTCTGCTCCTTTCACTCAGCATCAGTTCATATAAGTCTTTCCAGGCCTCCCTGAAGTCTTCCTGTTTATCATTTCTTATAGTACAATAGTATTCCATTACATTCATATACCACCATTTA